>OU744722.1:26305102-26905102 GCA_916613615.1 Steromphala cineraria | reverse complement strand
TTCAAGCTCAACATGAAAGCTATGTTTGTGCCCTTGAAGCATCTTCAGTTTCATCTTGGCTCTCAAAGCATTGGAAAAAGATAGAAACTGACAGTCTAATCAAACGTTGTGTTACAAAACAATCAAATGGGTTCAATACGGCTACATGTTTAATATATTGTTCTAGCCTCAAATTGAATAAAACTACTAATAAGAGGCAGAGGCTGTCTACAATATCTTTGCATTAAAAACATTTGGTACATTATACAAAATTAATTATAAACACGTGAGGAGAATATCTCAAGAAAGGTTCACTGGTATTGATAGCACTGTATTCACTTAAATTATATTCAAGGTTATTGATAACAGTAAATTCACCACGAAATCATGTAAGGACTGTCATCAGTTAACATATTTTCACAAAGCTTGTATTCTATTTGGGGTTGCAATGGCGAATAGGCTACAGTAACCATGACAACATGTTAAAACTTGTGAAAATTTGATGTCGTTCTTCAACCATCTAGGACTTAATTTTACCGATATTTTCACAAATCACTCCTGGGAGTGTTCATTTGGAAAATATATTTTCAAATTACCAATCCACGCAGCAGTTTCAAGTAGATCAATATATTAAAAAACGGACTATTTCAGTTCAGATTCTGGTGATAGAGCATCGCAGTGTTCAGCTCCAGATAACCAAGGATAGATATCATGTAATAGAATTACTTGTCAAGACATCGATTTCACCATATCAATGTTGAATTTTTTTATCTGAGTTTCCAATAAAACAAAGAGAGACATCAGGGTAAATGACCCCGTTTCTATTGATATGATTTTCTTTATGGCAGATGTATTACTTTCTTTTCAAACTTTTATGGTCTAGAGAAAAAATATATTTATCATCAAGAAGTTTTTTTTAGTTACGACGCTGCGTATGATTGAATTGTTGCATTTGACAAAGACATGCTAAACTTGGAAATTATAAACACTGATTAATACACATATAGTCCTTAAAAGAAGATTTTGGTGTCAATAATTGGTTGTTAATGTTGACCGTTTATTCAATGAGTTATCGAGTTGAATAAAGCCTGAATTGGTCTGACATTAATCAGATTTAAAACCCTTAATGAGAATACGTTTTGAAGTTCAGCTCTTCTTCCTTAACTTTTACTAGGAAACTCTCTCTACCAGTGGAAGTCAAAAACAATAAAAAAGGTAAACATAAGAATTTCAAGACTGTCAAAACCATAATAATATTGCAAGTATTATGAAAATGTTAAGACTACTACTTTAAAGTTCTCATTGGCATATTCTCTTCCTCCTCGTTTGAAAACACTGTGGTTTCTATAAAATAAACCAGAGGGTAAAATATTGAATAAAAGGGAAAGATGGTGTCAACTTCAATTAAACTGACGATTATGAAAGGCGACTTAACATTAGAGTCACACAAATGCTTGGTTACACTTTTAAATGAATCTTTGTTTTCAAAAAATATTATTACACATAACAGATGTTTAACAAAACATTAATTGCAAATATTCAAAAATCAATTTGATATGCTTCAGAATTCATGACCTTGGCAAACATTAGTAAGGGGCAATTTAAAATATACTTCCGAAGTAATTTTACAGTTTTAGAACGTCAAGATTATGATTATGCGGCAATGATATGAAAACAAAACGCCTTTTTACTTGTCAAAATATTATTTGATTATTTTAATATTATAACATTCACTTCACAACCAGGAAGAAATATTATCGTCTGTGGTCCAGATGCTATCATTCCATCAACAAGAGAAGATTCTTTTGTCAGAATGTGGATCTAAGCAGTGTAATTTCCCGACGCCTGACCTTGTATCCCAACATGCTAATGAGCAGCATTATCAGTACCGACACCATCTCCGCATGGCGATCCAATGTCATCCCTCAGAGTTCCAGTTAATTGGACATTTTACCTTGCAACCTGAACTCTTGACTCGTGTATATGCAATTGAACATGGACGAAAAAGAACCAATGTTGTATAACAAGGGCTTCTGTTTCAAACTTTTCTAAATGTTGAATCGGTTCCTTTATATTTGCCTCTTTTTAAATGTCTTGAATGGAAATGTATAAATCATCAGATTTCCTTATGTCAAAAAATTAGTGACAAACCTCAGGTTACATGAGGAAGGAAAGTGTATAAATGGTGTACATAAATTTTAAACTTAATGTGATAAAGTAATAACTGGGATCACAATTTCTGAAATTGTTAACTTTCCGTACTCTTTCAGGTTGAGTTCCTTGAGGGTTAAGGCAAAACCACCAACACATATCATACCAATAACTATCGAAACCTCCTACTTGTCTTTCTTATTAAAAGCATACGATCAAAAAGGAGAAAATTGTTAGAAAACCCATGTTGGCCAATATATAAGATCTTATAAGGTGTATAATAATACCAATAATTTTATTTTTACTTGCATTAAACATGACCAACAGTTGGTAGTGCCAACTCCTACTTTAGAAGCACACCTACTACAATCTAACAGGATTGACATGACGAGTTTTTTCGTTCGTAAATTGCTGTACAAAACCCTATCATCTTCAGTGGAGGACAGCGGAAATCAGAATTCATTTTCCTTAAGTAAGTACATGTATATCTTTTCAGTGCGTTTAGGTTACTACATCCTCCAGCTGACTGACTGTTCAGTGAGATGAGGAGGCGATTTTAGGCTTGTTCACACCTGAAATTGATTGCGATTAACTCTTCAATAATAAAGTTTTACTTAAACAACCTGAATGAAAAAGAAAAAAAACAACTTACTAATAGAAATGTTGCATATTTATTTATACAATTTCTTTTATCATTTACCAGAGGCAACGCTTGTCCATCACCTTATTAAATCTGCAATAAATAACATGTGTACCTGATACAGTTGTACACAAAAAGTTGAAAACAAATCTTACTATTGTTTACAAGGACAAAGAAACTGAATCACACCACATTTTATAAATACTATTTGAATTGGAATGGGTATTTAAATGAAGGGTAAGCCAAATCTACTACTTTATGAAAAAGAAAACCCGTAAAAATGTTGACAGTTAACACTACTCACAACCTTATCACACCCTGAACTATAACTTACTGAATTTAATTTAATTTGTTTATCTTATTACAGATATGCTGAACAAATTCTGACCCATTACAAAATTTAGGAGTGGCAGATCACCGCAAGTGCTGATTTGAAAGTAATCGGAATTATCAATTTACAGAATACTAACAAGCTTAATTTCAAAAGAACCAATAACCATGATATCATGACCTGTTCAATTCATTCAAAAAACTAATTTAAGAAATCATGAACTTGAACTTTAGCTTTGAATTCAAACATGTCAAAACAATATTAAGCAGAAAAAAACCCCCAAAACAAACATATATTTCAAAATAAATCTCCAGGGGCACGAGTTGGAAGATAGTACATAAGTTTAGAAAATCTTAGTGGGAAAAATATAAATGCAAAAGGGTATACATGGAAATAATCCTAACTCGTGGCCTTAACACAATCAGCGATCACATTTCATTGAGTTGATTGTAAATTATGTTATGAGTAATAGTGTTCATAGTTAAATAAGGCATTTATACAATATCATGCTAAAACCCGGAACTTGTAGTGAGATTGACCCTTGAAAATATAAATGCAAAGGATATACATGAAAATGAAAATAATCCATCTTGTCATTTCACACAGGATAGAGCGTTATAGGCCTCCTCTACACCTTCATTAACCATTATTCCCAGACCTGGAGTCCTGCCATATGGTTAACAAGATTTTCCGGTATATTTAGGAACAAGAACTGTCATTTGTGGTTAAGAACCTGTCGTTTAACATATAATTCCTTCTAACAAGCAGGAAATCATTTGTCAATACAGAAGACCCAGCACTGCAATTCCCCGGCGCCTCACCTCGTATCTGTGAAGGATAATCGCTGACATGCAGTGACCCATGGTTTTTCCGCACAGTGCCAATTAATGAGACAGTTAACCGTGCAGGCCTGAACCTTTCAGTTGCATATTGCATTTGCAACTGGTTGAGCAATGAATTCCAACATTTGACATGAATGAATGCAATTTTCGTACATATAGAAACATGAGTGATCAGATGATAACATCGAAAAATCAGAATAATCAAAGAAAGATATAGAGAACTAAGCAAACTATCGAAATTCTAGGTACAATTTCCATATAAATTCAAATCATATGAAGTGACAAAATCCAAAAGATATATCTACTCACGACTGATCCATAAATGTCAATTAACAAGGTCTGATAGTTTTGGTGTTAAGCTCCTGAATCAAAATGACAATGGACAGACGGACGGGCAGACAGGGTACACACTAAATTTCAATCGGATGGTTTTGACAAAGAATAACACGGCTCCCAAATATAACCAGACAGTTTAACATTTTATTTGAAATAAATCATGATGAATGATTTTTTCATTGAGACTTTCAATCTGAGAAAACGTAATCGGCAGGAAGAAACGTTTTCATATGGCATGTCAACTGTATACAATAAGATATACAAAGAAAATTCACTTTGACACGTAGCTGAATGGAATTGAAAGGTTGAAAACGTACAGCAAAAATATAGAAATATATCTGTGAAAATAATATGAAGGATCAAAATATGTGTATATGTAGATTAATATTCATTTTTGAAGTCTGTGATATCTTTATTTGACTGGCATTTGAAAATGGTCTCAATCACTGTTAAAGATAGTCAATCTTAAAAAATTCTGCTGTAGAAAAATTTATAGGTACATGTAGTTGATTTTAATCTTTTTCACTGTTTCATAATTAGACAAGACACGCTGTGACATCAGGACCAGTAAAGGATATGGTCAAGACAAATTGATGTCCAAGAGAACCCAGAGTTTAATTTCAGTCTCTCAATAAATAACTGCAAAGTAGATGGATCAATATTGGAAATCTGTCTCTGTATGGGGACGTGAAACGGTTAACCTATTTGATGAGTTCAGGAGTGATGACTGTGCTTAGTAATTCCAGGATATGTTAGAGTGAGAATGACCATTCACACATAGTAAAGTCCAAAGTTATCTTCTCATCAGTCATTTGACCAGACCAATTCTGTTATAAAAGGGTTGATCCGCCGTATTGTAAGAAAGCCACTAGGTCCCGTGATGATTGGTTCTGCTTTTAACACTCACTGTTAAATTGGCTGGAAATGGGTCAATTTATACACCTCTAATTGTCACTCGATATTTTAGAATTTAGTGAGTCAGGTTAACAAGATATTCATCCTGTCCCGAATAAATATAAGATAATGATCTCGTTCCAAATTAATTTAAGGTATTCATCCTATTCCTATTTAATCGGATATTAATTAGAATTTCAGTTGAAACCCCCAAAAGACATATCCACAACTGTTTACTTATCCCGTTTTCAAATTTAATTCAAGATATTCCTCCTGTCCCGGATCGATTGAATATAAGATAATGATCCCGTTCCCAATTAATATTAGGTGTTCTCCCGTTTATTCAGAAATTTCAATTGAAAAACCTAAAAAGACACATTCACAAATTATTACTTATCTAGTTTTCAAATTTAATTCTTATATACATCTTATGTTCATTGACTGGCAGACAGGGCGATAACTACATCCTACAGTATTCAATATCTGTGGGATAAAGAGTTAATATCATGGATGTAAATACTGAAAGTTGACAACACAACATCATAGTCTCAGGTTCAGTGTTATTTTTAAAAGATTCTTGAACAATTTGTAAATTTAAAATCAAATGACCATGCTTCTTTTGCAAAGCCACTGTACACAAGGGGTTGACAAATATTTATGACCCATTTGGTCCATTCTCTCCTCACTGAGATGATAAAATACTTACCTCTATGGGTGGATAGAATGGTCTTGATCCTGATTCAGAAACATCTAAAAGCTAAAAGGAGCGTTATAGCTACCATTGTTAATTGTTCGTTTTAAGTTTGAATGTGACAATGTACAATAATACCATTTCAAGTGAAATCAGAGCCGTTGAGACTTCTAATTAGACATGTATACTAAACTAACTGTCATCCTGTAACATCAGCCATTTTCTGGCTAGGTATAAAACTGTTCTTTGGTATCTACATGTATAAAGGCAAAATCAAAGCTATGTCCCCAGCCTATAGTACAAGTACAGAGGCAGATAATATTTGATATCACTTGGTAACAACATTTCGACAATAGAAGACATGTTTTAAATACACTGCATTGTTTTGATAAAATCTTTATTTATGGAATTTAAAAGACTGGACAATATTTGTTTATCTCTTACAGGTAAAGATACAAATGCTAAGTATTTATTGCGAAAATGAGAATATTTTGTGCATTCAGACAGTACATGAGTACAATACAAATAATGACATTTATAAGCTAGGAGGGCAGTCATATCGAAATTCATATTTTTTATAATGTTATGTTGTCCTAGTGCAAAATACCACTTTTTTGTGACGTGACTTGACGTTATAAACAGTGTTTTGACGTCACGGTTTACCAATGACGTCATAATCGGTACGGGTCGGGGGTGGCTAGTCCGCCTTTGCTGAGGAGTAGGTTTTGAGTATTTTCTTAATCTTTTGGACTACGATAATAAACATAATATACATGATATATGAAATAATATGTTTACGACACTCGTACCTAATTATCAGTATATCCCTCGCTCTTGCTCGGGGAATACTATTATTTAGGCACTCGTTTCGTGAATATAGTATGTCATGGACACTCATATAATATCCTCTTTATCATTGTTTGATAAAAAAACATCAAGGCCACAGTTATTATTACCCTTTTGTTAGCAAATACGAGGCAAATACGAGGCATATTAGGGTATTGATTGAGCTCAGCAAAAGTACATAAACTGATGAAAATGGATGCGTTTTATCCATTTCGTATTACGTTGTCATCAATTTTATGCATAACTTATAAGAATTTCATGTTTTTGCAGTAATTGGACCAGCCTTTATACTTCATTAAACATGCACTAAATCCTCTCTAAATTTACTATCCGATGAGGAACAAGCGATTTTAATCTCATGTACAATTTTATGCATTTTGAGATAAAACACTTTGCTTGTTTCTGTAAAATAAACTAAGAGATTTAGGAATTTGGGCTTAGTTCTTTTATCATTTCAATACATTTTCTTCAGTGCTGCTTTAAAGCAACAGATACCTCGGTTGAAAGAAGATACAAATAGCAAAATGGAGCGATTTCACGTTTAGTAAACACTATTTCAGCTAATCAGACACAAACATGCATATAGGACTTTGCTGCATTCAGTTAAAACAAAACTATAACTGTAATTTACTTAAAATTAAAGATTCGGAAGAATTGTATTTTAAAATGCACTTAAAATCATCTTTGACATGAATTTTTTGTTGTTGTATCAGACGGTGCGAAATTGTTTCATTTACACCATTGCACAGAACATTTCTATCTAATAAAAAGTACCAGGCTCATCGATCAAGTTGTATGGCTTGTGAAAAACTTAACACTTAATCTCTTCCTTTCAGATTTAATCAATTATTGTTTAACTCTATTCTCTTAGGAAATATTTTCTAAGTAAATCATCTTTATTTTAAGGAATAATACATCAACATGAAAAACATGAATCTTTATGATTCTTTTGTATCTCTAGAGAATTTTACACTAGACAATATTTTCTTTTCTACACAAACTGCACAAACGCCACACATTTCTACTGTGGAATTTATCTATGGGATATCCAAATATCTTTAAAAAAATGCGTTATAGGTATTTTTTATGAGGCAGTCTTAATTTTAAACGTTAGATTAATTGCTTATATAGACTTCAGTTGATACTTGCAAAAATAGACCTTAAATTATAGTTTTCTTAACCAATTTGATAAGGGTGTAATAAATAGAGACTATTTCATTGTTTTTGCCGAATATCATTTCTATCTCATCGAGTGGAGTGAGAAAGTGATATTTTCACGATTGGCGCAGCCACGAGTGAAAATGACACTTTCTCACTTCACTGGCACTGCAAACTGAAAACAGTTATATACTGAAAACATCCTAAAGAGTCGTGACGCGAGGCAAGCGTTCGATTTCCTCAAAGGGAGATAATCGTGTTTCAAAGGGAGGTAATAGGTTCGGTCCTACTTTTCTTACCGCAGTGAAAATATGGATTATATTTTCACTGCAGTGAAAATATGACTTTCTACTGCTTTTCTTAAAATATGGATTATATTTTCACTGCAGTGAAAATATGACTCTCTACTGCTTTTCTTAAAATATGGATTATATTTTCACTGTATAACCCTATATTTCATTGCTAATTATATAATAAAGTCCTTGACTTCTCCTTTGATACCAAACGTTTCCCTATCGTGAACGACAAATTCTGTCATTTGAGTACAAATCCCAATCCTTCTAAAAAAGAAAACCATTTGTCAGCGCGGCAGGCTAAGCAATGAAATTTCCTGACGCCGGACCTTGTATCCCAACATGTTGATTGCTGGCTTTTATTTGTTCAATCTCTGTCCTATGACGGCGACCTGATGTCATCCTTCAGGTTTCACAGTCTAAGTTTATAGGAGTGTATACTTTTGCTTGCATTTGCATGTATCATGTACCTTATACGAATATTCTTCAAGTAAATTTGTCCATAGCTTCTTGTTTGATACAGGTTCGATTTATGTATTTGATGTCATAGAAATAAAGTTTTATACTTTGATAAATGAAGTTAAGAGTATATCTTCCCAAATGATGTGCCTAATGCCGTGATTCGTTGCACATTTCAAGAATCACAAGATTTTGTTTTTTCCCACTGGAGAAGTTTATTTTGTCATTAAGTCTTTATGGTATGTGCTGTGTTAGAATATTTGCAATATTTATATTTGGTAAATTTTGCAAATATTTTACGCAGTCAGTTTCATATACAAAAATAGAATAGGTGTCGTGGAATCGAAATGTTCTGCCTTGACATTGACAACATTCTCTCCCAACAGGCAGATCAAGTCATGATGTGTTGATACAGCCTCTGTTCTATCACACCGACTTTGAGGGATAGAATGGGAGTTGCCTTATTGTCATTGTGATATGAACCAACCTTTCCATGTGAGAGGCGTTGTCATTTGATAGACAATCATAGAAATTCAAATTGATTGTGATGCAATATTTTTCCGCCAGGGGAAACTGCCGGAAGCCACATATTTCGATGAGTTAGAACAGAGGCTGTATCAACATGACTTGATCTGCCTCTGTGGGGAGAGAATGCCCTAACATATCCTGAAATAACTTTGCATGGTTCCTTCTCCTGAACCTAATAAATAGGTTAAGAGTTTAGCGCCCCAACAATGTCTTCTTGATGTAATATTAGAATGGTATGTGTGGTTTTGATTCCGTCTTCAGCACAAAAACACTTGCCTACAAATAAAACAATGTAATTATACGGCAAAACTTTACCATCACACAATTAAATGCTTAACGTTGAAAGTGCATAATACATGTAGCTTGATGTTATTCTGTTCCAACTGAATGTAACAAACTGATCATTAGTTTCAGCTGTGTCAAGGTAGAAAAGGGCTATTGATTCATCCATCCTTGTGTGAAATATCAGTATGAAAGTATTTCACGTGCATGGACTACTGTTTTCTTTTTAACATTTCATATATTTCTATGCTTGCAAAAGTATCCTGCTGATTAATCGTTTATAAAAGACTGAACATTAATAGCTCATGAACAATATTAACTTTTCGAAAATAAAACATTTTTTCGTTTCATGGTGATGGTTAATCAATTCTTGATAAAAATATTTTTTAAAGCTGCCTTTGTTTTCTCAGTATTGTCAATAGTTTTAAACTAACATATATATGAACAATATCATCGGTGTTTTAAAATGTATACCTACATAATCTACATATTTGAAACCAATGCTAAAAAGAGCATGGTATACTTGGCGATTGTTTTCCATTAGCAGCCTTAATAATTATTCATATAAGCATACAAAGCTCTCTTGAAACAATTCTTAAGCATGTCTTCACATCTGACTTCATAACGTATAGTAGACCCAAGAACCAAAATGAAAATAATACTGCCAGATTTCACCTTTTCAGTTGATCATGAATATCACGAAGCATTCTCTTTTCTTCATATTACCTTACAAACAATTTGAAATTCGCCAGGACCTCTTTGTCATTTTCAAGTCACATTTATTTAGACATATCCTCAAGGACTTCATTTGTCTTAAATTAAAATTGTTTTCTGAAGTTTTTGAAGCTAAACAAAATACTATGTAAATAGCTTTATATCCCAAAATAAAAATACTTCGTAAATCGTAAGTATTCCTTTAACAAGCCTATAGTCTGTTCTCTAACTGAGATAGAGGTGACTCAACCGTTCATAACAAGTGTTTGGAAATGATTAATGAGAAGATAACTTTGAAGTTAATGTGTAAATGGCGAATCTTCCATACATATCCTGGAATTGGAGTTCTTGCCCCTGAGCTTATCAAATAGATTAACTGTTTCACACCCCCACACCTCGCTGAGACGGATTTCCACTATGGCTTCAGAAACTATGCAATTATTTATTGAGGGATAGTAATTAAACACTAGGTCCCTTTATTGTGGACATTGAGTTACCTTGACAATAAACTAAACTTGTTTAGATCAACCTGATGTGTTTATTTGTCGTTAATAGGGGTTGTGATTAAATTATGAAAGTCAGTACAACAAATCGTGTAGTGAAATAATTTAATTTAGATCTTTGAAGATTTGGAGATATTCTAACGTAGAAAAGTTTACTTCAATCTTTTAAGATTATTAAGTCGATTTTCAATTGTCAGTTTAATATTAAGAAGTTGATGATATATTTACCAGAGGATACAAAAGTTGTACTAGATTAATTGTTTTAATAAAAAACTTCAAAACTTTTGTCATCATTATACGTTACTTAATATGATTGGTAGTTGCCTGTCCTGAAATCTGAAAATAAGAATCATCTCAAACTGTTTACGTAGTTATTTAAAAAAAACAATGTTATTTTCCAATTCTTTTCTTTTAAATAGAGTAAATGAAACTGCTTACATAAGGATAACAAAATTTAAGAGTCGGTCAAGTCATCCAAGTAAAGAGTTCAGATCTACACGGTAAACTGTCTCAGTTATTGGCGCCGAGGAATGACCACTGGTCACCGCATGTCAGCCATTATCATTCACTTATACATGGTCAGGCGCCAAGAAATTGCATTGTCTAGTCTTCTGTATTGACAGATGATTTTCTGCCTGATTTGTCAGACAACAGATTCTTAACCATAAATGACAGCCTTTTTTCTAGATGATAATTGAAGAGGTTGCTCAACATATGTCAGGATTTGCGTTCTGGTTAAACATAGTTAATAAAGGAAGTCCTTAACTTTGTTTATGCTGACTATGGAAACGGTCATTTTATGATCTGTTTTGCATAGAAAGTTTTCTTTCAACGTCGCCAATCGTCCCAAACACACAAAGACAAAGGTGAAGACGGCCAGAGTCACTAAAGGATATAAACAATTTCATGGGTGGTATTGCACTAAATGAAAGAAATAGATGGTTCCGAAACTGAACTAGCAATATGTTCAGACAAATCAAGGAATTGAGACGGAAAGGATGTTCGTGTTAATCTCAGACAGTCGGGACATCCTTGACAAATGAGTTGTCACTCTTGTTGAAAAGAAACGCGTTTATGTGATCGCACACCTCCAGTACAGTGTGACAGAATAAATATGAAATGTCCTTGTGTCTACAGCAGCATATATAGTGGAAATTACAGAGACAAATGTCTCAGACAAGAAGTATATTTTGTAATTTATGTTACCATGGAAGTTAGGGATGTCGTGATGCAGGTAACGATGATGAATGAAATGATGAACTTCGTATATGGGGCATTCTTGAGGAGAGATACTATTTAAGTGATGATATCAACACTTCTAACGAAAGTAATTTGAGTATCAAACAGTTGAAATAAAACCTACATCTTTGTGAAAATATCGTATCATCTCATTCTTTACATCTTGAACTAATTTATATCTAGTTAAGCTTGTGTATTCACCAACTTGAGATTTCAGGAATTGATATTTCCATATGATGATTGTCCATATACCAAATTTCAACGGGCTAGCCTTACTTTCAATAAGTCAGTAAGTACCAAACTTAGGTTAACTAAAAGTTATATTTTTTATCAAGGAATTCTTACTATTCAATTTATCGTTCTAGCTTTTGTTGGTTCATTCTTATGACGTTATTTAAGATTGTGCTTCAAATTAGAAAGAGGAAATGCCCACAATATAATATATACAATTTTGGAAACTTATCTAAATAGGTCATGGATTAAAACAACACACACATAGATACAATAAATTGTTTGAAATAACAAATCAGAGATAGGTAAGAATCATTATCAACACGAAATTTGCAATGAGTGCATTGGTGATAGTTTTTTTAATGGAAAGCAAGATAATCTAATTCATTTAATATTTATAATAAAATTTTCGTCCAGCATGATAACATAGATGTTTCAAGTAAGGGAACAATGTATTGCGCACTTTTATCGCTAGTTAATAATGGGTCACTGAAATAAAAGTATTAATGTATGTAGTCTTATATTCTTATAGCATCAAATACAAAAATTCAGTTTGTTTTTCAAATATCTAAAATTAGGGGAGATGAAACATTTCAAATAATAGTGAGGAAAAACAATCTTAAAATCCTTATCATTTTCTACATTTATTCTTATTTCTCTAAAATACTGCATTGCAAACCTCAGCTTCCGTTTGTTAAAACATTGTTAGCTTATAGTAGCCTTGACACACTTAGAAGACACTTATGGAATCAAATTGTAGTTCCTGCGGTCCTTTCACTGTATATGATAGGGTTTGTATCGCACTACAATTAACGAACTAAATAACTGGCATGTCAATCCTATCAAATGTATGGAGGTGTGTTTCCAAAGTAGGGGTTGATACTATAAAAAACTTGTAAAGATAATGGAGAGTACACATACAATAATTTGTATTATCATATACATTATTGGCCACACGAGTCTTTACTTTAATTTTCCAAAGTTTTTGACCTACATGTAAGCATTAAGAAGAATCGGTCATGGTCTAATGTGTGGGTTGGAACAATATTTGTGCGATCAATGTTGGCAGTGGTGCCTGTTGTCGAGAATATTATTTGAAGGGATTCAACATGAAGAAGTATATTCTATATATATATATATATATATATATATATACAATTTTCAAGTGACATGGCTACAGATGTAACATATCAAAATTATCTAAGATAATAAACCTTAACTATAGCATCAAAAACGTATTTGTTAATATCTGGTTTATCAAATTCTTGTCAGAAAAAAATGTTCCAGCCTTGAAAGGTTGTATGATTTTTTTTTATGGATTTACTCGTCATTCTAAAATGTATTCACATAATCATATTTAGGGAAAGAAGCAATCTTAGTAAAAAAATTACCACATCATGTTTTGGAGATTTGAAATAAAGGATGTTAATCTTTTCCCATCTCATCACATAAAGTTGCCAAAAGCTATCAACTTGAGATTAAGATTTCTTTCTTCTTATGAAGAGGTAACTACAATTTTGGCACAATCTTAAGCTTTATGTTAAAAAAGTAAGAATGTCATTGTATTGTATATATCAAAAATACCCATGTTGACGTTTGTAAATTCAATATTGTGAAAGAATTAAAAAACAAAAATCAAGGCAGATCAAGTCATGAAATGTTCATACAGGCTCTGTTCTATTACGCCGACGTTTTGGGATAGAATGGGAGATGCCTAATTCGATGTGCAATCAACGACGCTATTCTAAAATCAACATTTTTGCAACTGAATCATGGCAAAAGCATTGTGATTTGATCCACCCTTTCCATGCGAGAAGCGTCGTCATTTGATAATGATCTTTTGTTTGTATTTGCATTTAAGACATAAGAATTCTCATTATCTTAATGCCTTGATAGTTCGCATTACGACGACACACCATTTAAATTTAAATTACGTTTAACTGTGGTAATGTAAATAGTTGAAACCTTTGTGCACTGTATCATAGGTAGGTAATAGATATTGTGAAAATTGAAGATTAGTAAAAACAAATTCTCGCAAAATCCCTGGAAACCTTAAATAACAGATTTCTAATGACGTTAGGAAAGATATTGAGAATGTTTTGCCTGAAGCCATACAAAATCAAATTTTATCATGCACTTTTTTAAAGCTTACCAAATGGTCAAAAATGCCTGATCCATTAGTTTTTCGTATTATGTGTTACAGAGCAAAATCAATACAAAATGACTTCTGCCATTTAGCTAAGGCACGCTATATATCTAAGAAGATATTGTGAAAGAAAAGTAAATATGATTCCAAGACGGTCCTATTAAAATCATTGATTCGTTATTTTTTGGTAAAATACGCCAGAACATGTAGGCAACATGTACATTGGTCAGTCATGAAACATGATGGAAAGACTTTTGACATTTTAAAAATAAATACATTTTTCAGATTATTTTCATCTATGAATTGCAGCAATATGCAAATCACGTTTTAATAACATTGCAATAGTTGCAACATTTTATAGAATTTCAACAATATCGAGCATATTAAGCGGGTGAAGCAAGTTAAATTATAGCAAACATTTGAACAAATCTATATCTATCCTTTCTGTTAATATTTTTCATCTTCACTAGACTCGTTATGAATGTAAATAAGTTAATCTTAGTAAGATTGTTAATTACAATTTTTATTAAGTTAAACTAAAAGTTTAAATTAAATGTGCCTACAATCCATAAAAGACAGGTATTTAGCACCATGCAACATTCTTAAATATGGTTCCCACAAAAACAATAAATATATACTGTCCAAGGTCAAACTTTCATGTACATGTATATACGTCTATCAAAACAAATTAAGGGATTTCACACATGATATCCTATGCAATAATGATTTCAATCTGGATTAAGAATAGTTAATCAATTTGCGGAGTGCAAATGCAAATCTCATTGACATGCTTTGGCCTCAATGGCATTTGGGTGAAAGTTCATTAACTTAGTGTCGTGCTCCTTTTCAAGCAGACCAAGTCAAAAGTACTGTTGTTTAGGTAGAAAGGGGAAGTTAATGGTTATTTGCTTGACTGGATTATTGTATTCACAGTCACTTATATTTCCAAAGTCCAAAAAAATAAATATGCTTTAATGATAATCATATTTAACTTTGATCATGATCTTATTCAAAATGTTATTTTTTCAATTTCTGATAAATTCAAGTACAATTGTACGTGAAAAATTGAAAATATAATTTTTCCAAAATCGTGCTCCTGCCCCATTAAGCAGATGTTTCTAAAATCAAAGTATAATAAAAACACAAACATTTGTTAAGAATGTTTTATTTTATCAACTCCTGCAGCGCAGGTCACATACTCTATGAGGGGGATATAATATTATTTTAATACTATCATATTTGAAACTTACATTGATTGTCCCTTACTTCTCTTTTTAAGGTAATAATGTACTATTCTGACATATTCTTTAGCACATCAAATAAAAAGGGCAATGAAATATCTACTTTTGCGCCTCACCTATTCCACCTTCGCCACAGCGACAACAAAATTAGCAATTTTTTATAAAGATGTTTCAAATTCTTTTAAGTATTTTGAATAAAGAAATTGTACTTCCATCTGGTATCATTCGGATATCATTACTATCAGAAGGGTGTATCCAACAATTTTTATCATCATCAGGGTCATTACTTCCTATTGCTAACTCCCTATGACGTATATTATTTCTTTTCGAACATGTTTGGCATTTCTATGGTTCCCTTTCATATCGACATCGAATGTCTTATATGTTTATTCCCGCATTAGGTAATATCTGAAAATGTTAGTTTGAATATCTGATTTAAATGAACTATGACTTTAAGTGTCGTTTTTTTTATCTAACATAGTTTTTTTATTTCTATCAATTTGATTTAACTTGAAAAATAAATAATTTTACAAAAGTGATAAGATTCTCTGAAAACATTCGTCTTGTATAATGAAATATATGTTCTTAAACACATGCCTGATAAGATACCTATAAAACCTATTTTTAATTTCTCTTGGGAAACAGCTGAAAGACAAACATAATGGAACTTTGGAATAGAAGGAAACGGGAAGTTGGTAATGGCCTTATCACGTCCTTTAAAAACTATGTAATGTATCAAAATCTACAAAAAGATGGAGCTCGAAATAGCAGAAGTTCTTTGCCTGGAGAGTAATAGGACATTTTATATTTTTTACTTATTCCAATTCACGTATCTTCTCAATGTGGTTAAATTTGGCCAAGGGCAAGCAGTTCCATTTATATTTTGATACTAATATGGCTGCGTACCTAAAGTTTGTTCACTCGCTTATGTATCTTAGTAACTCGGGTTTTGACTTGACGTTTTTAAGTAACTCCAGAAGCACTTCAAACAATTACCATGTTACTAGCGTTACGGTTTTATCTTAACAGGAGTAACATTCAATCATCACAGTGCTTATATTTGCATTTACTTTTAATAGCTGATTACTTGTTAAAAGAACAAACACTTTAATAACCATGTTACCAGCATCACGGTTTTATCTTGACAGGAGTAACATTCATACTCTATGAGTGAACTTTAAAACTATGTCATTTGTATCTTGGGGTTTTCATATGAGTCAAGTGAATTTATGTCACCCGAGTAAAGGCTTAACTGTGCTATGAAACCTTATAATGACATTAACTCTGTATTTAGGCTGTCAGCTTTTTATATTTTTGTGCTCTTGAAGCATCTTGAGTTTTATCTTGGCTCCTAAAGCACTGGAAAAGGATAGGAACTGACAGTCTAATGCAACGTTGTGTTACAAAATAATCAAATGGGTTCAATACAGCTACATGATTAATATATTATACTAGCCTTAAATTGAATAAAACTAAAACAGAGGATGTCTACAATACCGTTGCATAAAAAACATTTGGTACATTATGCAAATCATAAACACGTGAGGAGAATATCTCAAGAAAGGTTCACTGATATTGATAGCACTGTATTCACTTAAATTATATTCAAGGTTATTGATGGCAGTAAATTCATCACGAAAGCATGTTAGGATTGTCAGATCATCAGGTTCACTTAACATATTTTCACAAAGCTTGTATTCTATTTGGGGTTACAGTGCCCAAAAGCCTACAGTAACCTTGACCAAATGTTAAACTTGTGAAACTTTAATGTGTCTTTCCTCCACCATCTAGGGCTTAATGTTGCCATATTATTTTCAAATCACTTCAAGGAATGTTCATCAAGAAAATGTTTACTCAAATTACCAATCCCCGTAGATATTTCAAGTAGCTTAATCTATTCAAAAGCGGACTATTTCAGTTCAGCATCGCAATATTCAGCTCCAGATAAAAAAGGATAGAATCATGTCATCGAATTACTTGTCGAGACATTCATTTCACCATATCAATGGTGTAATATTTTTATTTGAGTTTCTATTACAACAAAGAGAGCCATCAAGGTAATGGACCACGTTTCTATTGACATGTTATTTCTTATTAAACAGATATATTACTCCTTTAAAACTTTTATATTTTGGAGAAAGAACATATTTACAATTCCCCTAACCCTACTGTATTCAGTTATTGCGCTGTGCTTGATTGAATCGCTGCATTTGACAAATAACATACTAAACTTGTAAAATGTTGGAAATAAAAATCTCTGATAAATCACATGAAGTCCTTTATACAAGATACTGGTGTCAACAAATGGTTGTTGATGTTGAAAGTTCGTTCAATGACGTATCGAGTTGCATAAGCCTAAATTGGTCTTACTTAAATCAGATTTAAAACTCTTTATGAACATAAGATTTGAACTTTCTTAACTTTCGCTATGATATTACATCTACCACTGGAGGTTAAAAACAATAATAAAGATACACATAAAAGGTTTCAACATTTAAAAAAAAATCAAAAGAGACTGTTAAACCATAATCATATTGCAATTATTTTGGAAATGTTAAGACTTCTACTTTAAAATGTTTACTGGTATATTTTGCAAATTAATTCATTTCGAAATCCCAATTTGATATTGTGTTTGGCATTTACAAACAAACCAACAACAAACTTGAAAAATGTAATCTTCCTTAACCTAGTATTTTTTTCTTAAGACATTGTTTACTTTGTTACTTTTCACATATTTCAAGGTGTATCAAAGGTGTTAATATTTACTTCTGTGGAAAAGGATTGGCCAGAAAGGACTATGTGGCTTCTATATGTATAAACATTAATCAGAGGGTAAATAATTGAACAAACCTTTTTTGAACTAACGTCTATGTAAGACGACTTAACTTAAGGAGTCAGATACTTAACACTTTTTAAAAACCCTTATGGATTTCAGAAAATGTCATTCATTCATTCATTTATTGCAAATGAATGGTCATTCACGAATCAAGTTAATATGCTTCAGAGTTTATGACATTTCACCAAGATATAAGGGACAATTGAAGTTGTCCTTACCCAAGAAATCTTATATTTTCAAAACATCTAGATTATCATTTGCGGCAATTACATGAAAAGCAAAATCGCCTTTTTACTTGTAAAAATATTATTTGATTATTTTAATATTATAACATTCACTTCACAACCAGGCAGAAATATTATCGTCTGTGGTCCAGATGCTATCATTCCATCAACAAGAGAAAATTCATTTGTCAGCACGCGAATCTAAGCAATGTAATTTCCCGACGCCTGACCTTGTATCCCAACATGCTAATGGGCAGAATTATCAGTACCGACACCATCTCCGTATAGCATTCCAATGTCATCCTTTAGAGTTCCAAGTTAATTTGACAGTTTACTTTGCAACCTGAACTCTTGGCTCGTGTATCTGCAATTGAGCATGGACGAAAAAGCATTAATATCGTATAACAAGGGCTTCCTGTTTCAAACTTTTCAAAGTGTGTTATGTTCAACTGGTTTCTTTACATTTGCACCTTTTTAGAAAGATTAATGGAAATGTATATTATCATATTTCCTTATGTCATAAAATTAGTGACACTTATCAGTGACAAACCTCAGGTTTCAATGACAGATTTAAAAGGCGAGTGTTTAAGTGTTTAAATTGTGTACATACATTTTTAAACTTAATGATAAACATCGTAGATGTGAAAGTGAATAATAACTAAAATTGTTAACTTTCCGTACTCTTTCAGGTTGAGTTCCTTGAGGATTAAAGCAAAACCGCCACACATATCATACCAATAACTATCAATACCTGCTACTTGGCCTTTTTATTAAAAGCATATGATAAAATAGGAAAAAATCTTATTAGGTGTTTAATAATACCAATTATTTCATTTTGACTTGCATTAAACATTACCAATAGTAGGCATTGCCAACTCCTACTTTAGAAGCGCACTACAATCAAGCAGGATTGTCATGCACTATATAAACCCTATCATCTGCAGTTGAGAAAAGGGGAAACCATAATTGTTTTTCAATAAGTAGTTACATCTTTTCAGTGCGTTAAGGTTACTACATTCTCCAGCTGACTGTTCAGTGAGATACAAATATAGGATTTATTTAAGATAAAGAGGAGGCGATTTCAGGGCTGGAATACTCTTCAATAGTCTGTCAGCCAGACCCTAAAATTAAATAAAAGCCTAAGCAAGTCTATGATAAGGCTTGAGAGCTCTGAAAATAAAGAAATCTCAGTCTCCTTGTCATTATATTTATCAATTTTTTTCAAATTTTTGAGTTTTATTGAAATAAATCATTTCAGAGTCTAATTGTTAGACTTACTCTTCAATAAAAAAAGTTGTTTTACTTTAACAACCTGAATGAAAAAGAAAAAAACCAACATACAAATAATAGAAATGTTGCATATTTATTTATACATTTTTTTCTATCAATTACCAGATGCAACACGCGTCCATCACATTAGTAAAAACTGCAATTAATAGCATTTGTACCTGAGAATGATTAACATTGTATCATTAACTGTTTAAAGATACAATTGTACACAATCAGTTGAACTAAAGTGTAACTCTTGTTTTCAAGGACAAAAAAACTGAATCACATAACATTTTAAAATACTATTGGAATTGAAACGGGTATTTATAATGAAGGGTAAGACAAATCTATTACTTTGTAAGAAAAAAAACCCCCGGAAAATTAAAAACAATGTTTACAGTTAACTTAACTCAAAACCTTATCAAACCCAAACTTAATCTTACTGAATTTAATTTCAGTTGGTTATCTTAAGCTTAATACAGATATGCTGGAGAAATTCTGACTAATGACCAGGTCAAAACAATATTAAACATAAAAAGAAAAACCCAAGTATTTCAAAATAAATCTCCAGGGGCAAGAATTGGAAGATAGTACATAAGTTTTAAAAACCTAAAATATAAATGCAAAATGGTATACATGGAAATAACCTTTATCTCGTGGCCTTTGCCTTTGACATTTAAGGTCATACAATCAGCGATCACATTGTATTGAGTTCGATGTTCATGTAATGAGTAATAGTGTTCATAGTTTAATATGGAATTTATTTTTATAGGATATACATGAAAATAATCATAATCTCGTGGCCTTTGCCTTTCAAATTCAAGGTCACACAATCATCCATTTATGATTAATGATTAATAATATGTATTTTAAAAGAAGGCATTTATGCAAAGCTTTCTCCCTACGCAAAGAATAAAACGCCAGCCGTTGACCTCGTATCTTACACAACGAAAACTTGTTTGCCGGATATTCAACTTGTTTGTCAGAAAGGGTGGTATTAAGTTTAATGAATGCGATTCACTTTATTAAATCTTATATTAATTGATAGGGATTTTACTTCAGTTTCAACCTAAATCTCTCCCATTAAATAAATTCCATTCGTTTTGTATTTACAATCTAATTCAAATCGATACAGATCCTTTCAAGTATATAACATCAACAATGGTACCATCATCATATGTACAAGAGGCAAATATTAATGATGGGATTAAATATTAAGTTTTCGTGGCTTCAAATTTTTATTGTGATGTGCAATCAAGTTGGTTCATTTTGAGGTGCGTTAACCAACATGTCCAATATGATCTAAATGTATTCCAGACCTTTGACATTTATCATTAAAAGATAAAAGTGCGCCATGGACATGGTTTTTGGTATTGATTATTACGGGTAATATAAGTATTCTTATTTCACGTCTTCAGTTTGGAAGAAACAAAAGTTTGTATTTTCGGGAAATGATAACTTGCTGTTTACCTATTTCACAAAGCGGGAAGAGTAAGCACGAACTCTATCAGCAAACATATGTTGATATTACTAATTTCCGAGCAAATACAGTTACAGTTTTCAATCCCCATTGTCATATAATCTATCTTTAATATCAATTAATAATATACCAATATAACAGTCTATGCATAAATTGGTATTTTAAAATTATGTTTTCAAAATAAAGTTATTTTAGGACGATTAAAATGTTAAGAAACGACTCCCAAATATATTAACTAGCTGATATTGCAAATGAAAATGTAGCATGATTATCCGCGTTGTCATTTTCAACTGGATAAAGTATTAAAGGCCTCCTCTACACCTTCATTAAACACTATTCTCAGACTTGGAGTCCTGCCATATGGTTAACACGATTTTCTGGAATCTTTAGGAACAAGGACTGTCATTTGTGGTTAAGAGCCTGTCATTTTACATATAATTCCTTCCAACAGGCAGGAAATCATTTGTCAATACAGAAGACTCAGCAGTGCAATTTCCCGGCGCCTCGCCTCGTATCTGTGAATGATAATTGCTGACATGCGGTGACCCGTGGTCATTCCTCACAGCGCCAATAAATGAGACGGTTTACCGTGTAGGCCTGAACCTTTGCATATTGCATTTAAAACTAGTTGAGCAATAAATATTTGACATGAATAAATGCAAGTTTCGTACATCTAGAAACATGAGTGATCAGAAGATGACATCCGCCCTCAAGAAATAGAAAGAGCTTTATTCAGTGTACATGTATGTGGCCACATGACCAAATGTATAAATCAATAAAACACCCTTTTTTTTCACATGTACAGGCGGAGATACGTTACTTATCATAGAGGTAAATTTCTTCTCAGGTAACTGGCAATTTTTTGTAGTAGTCTTACATTTGTTGTTTCAAGCAATTGGTTGAATTTCATTCTGGTTGGGTGTGCAGTATAGAAATCAGGAATATACAATGATAGTTGCTGTGAATAAAATGGACAAACGAGTAAAAAATTATATTCGTCTTGAGTTTGATGTTATGTACACTTATCACAATTGATAGAATCATTATTTACCTTCTCAAAACGACAAAGTTGTATCTTAAGTTTATGATTCATTCCTCGGAATTTGAATAAAACACGCCAAAAATCACTATATAGCTCTAAAATATACTTTTCAGGTTCAAGTACAGATTTATATGACGAGTAGTGTTCCAAAAATGACGAAGAACTAATTTTGGAATACCAATTCTGGATATCAATATCTATACATCTTTGCTCAAAAGCACTTATAAAACATGCAACATTGCCACAACCTTGCATTAGCCATACATATGAAAATCCTATTACTGAAAATAGTATGAAGGTACAAAATATTTGTATATGCAATGAATATTCATTCTTGATATGATTTTTTTATTTGACTGACATTTGAATATGAACTCAATCACTGTCAACGATAGTCAACCTGAAACACATTCTGTTGTAAAAATATGTATAGGTAGTTGATTTAAATCATTTTCTCTGTTTCCTAATTAGACAAAAAAACTTGTGATAACAGTGACATGATAAAATGTATCAGAACCAGTAAAGGATATGATCAAGACAAATTGATGTCCAAGAATCAAGAACCCAGTGTTTAATTTCAGTCACTCAATAAATAACTGCAAAGTAGATGGATCAATACTGGAAATCTGTATCTGTGTGGGGACGTGAAACGGTTAACCTATTTGATAACTTCAGGAGTGATGACTGTGCTTAGTAATTCCAGGATATGTTAGTGTGAATGACCATTCACACATACTAAATTCCAAAGTTATCTTCTCATCAGTCATTTCACCAGACCAATTCTGTTATAAAAGTGTTGAACCGCCGTATTGTCAGAAAGCCAATAGGTCCTGTGATGATTGCTTGTGCTTTCCAACACTCACTGTTAAATTGGCTGGAAATGGGTCAATAAATACGTCTTTAATTATAACTCGATTTTTTAGAATTCTGTGAGTCAGCTGATCAAGATATTTATCCTGTCCCGAATTGATATAAGATAATGATCCCGTTCCCAAATATATAAGGTGTTCATCCTGTTTCCATTAAATTGGATATAAAATAGAAAACCAATTGAAAACCCCAAAAGACATATCCACAAATGTTTACGTATCCCGTTTTCAAATTTATTTAAGCTATATATCTTATGTTCATTTCTAAATCCTACAATATTCAATATCGGCGGGATAAAGGGTTACTTTCATGGATGTAAATACTGAAAGTTGACAACACATCATCATAGTTTCAGGTTCAGTGTTCTTTTTAAAGGATTCTTGAACAATTTGTAAATATACAATCAAATGACCATGCTTCTTGTGCAAAGGTACTTAACACAGGGGATGAAAAATATTTATGACCAATTTGGTCCCTTCTCTCCTCACAATACTTATCTCCATAGGTGGACAGAATGGTCTTGATCTTGATTCAGAAACACCTAAAAGCTTACAAAAGGAAAGTTATAGCTATTTTTTAAATGCTTTTTAAAGCGACAATGCACAATAAGACCCTTTCAAGTTAAATCAGAGCGATTGGGACTTCTGATAAGACATATACTAATGTATCTGTAACATTTTCCCCATCCCGTTACATCAGCCTATATTGCCGCTAGCTATATAACTATTCTTTGGTACCTTTAAAGGCAAAAGCTATGTCACCAGCTACTTAAAGACGATAATTCAGCTAAAAATTTGCTCCCCGAATACAGGGCCTCTAGCTTTTTACAGTTAGATCATTCAAATAACGACATATCATTAGTTGAATGAAACATCTAGGCCACCTACCTTTATTATTACCCTCCCCTTTTGTAAGCAAATACGAGGCTTTAGAGATAAGTAACAAGGTTTTGATGGAGCCAACCAGGAGCACATAAACTGATGAAACGTTATGCATAACTTGTAAGACATTCATGTTTCTTTTTAGTGATTGGATCAGCCTTAAATACTTCATAAAACCTTCACTAAATCCTCTTTAAATTTACTATCCGGAGGGGGGACAAGCGATTTTAATCTCATGTACAATTTAATGCACTTTAAGATAAAACACTTTGCTTGTTTGAGAAAGAGAAACTAATAGATTTAAGAATTAGGCATAATTCTTTTATCATTTCAATACTCTTTTCCAATGCACAAGAGACCTCAGTTAAAGGAGGAAAAATAGTAAAATGGAGCGATTTCACATTTAAGTAACCATCATTTCAGCTATTCAGCCACAAACATGAATAAAAGACTTTGCTGTATTCAGTTAAAACAAAACTTTAACTGTATTTAAAAAAAATTAAAGATTCGGAAGAATTGTATTTACAAAATGCACTTAAAATCATCTGTAACGAGAAATAAAAACGATAGCATTGTCTTATATCAAATCTTTTGTTGTTTAAGACGGTGCGAAATTGTTTCATTTACACCATTGTATAGAAAATTTCTATCTAATAAAAAGTACCAGGCTCATTGATCAAGTTGTATGGCTTATGAAAAACTTAACACAAAATCTCTTCCTTTCAGACTTACAACTAATCAATTATTGTTTAACCAATTCTCTTAGGAAATATTTTCTAAGTAAATCACCTTTATTTTAAGGAATAATACATCAACACGAAAACATGAATCTTTATGTTTCTTCTGTATCTCTTGATAATTTTACACTAAACTGCACAAACGTCACACACTTCTACTGTGGAATTTATCTATGGGATATCCAAATATCTTTTAAAAAAGTGCGTTATAGGTATTTTTATGAGGCAGTGTTAATTTTAAACGTTAGATTAATTGCTAAAATATACTTCAGTTGATACTTGCAAAAATAGACCTTAAATGATAGTTTTCTCAACCAATTTGATAGGATTGGAATATGATGCTTGACTTCTCCTTTGATAACAAAGATTTCCCTATCGTGAACGACAAATCTTGTCATTTGAGTAAAGATCCTAGTCCTTCTAAACAGTAAATCGTTTGTAAGCACGGAGGCTAAGCAATGAAATTTCCTGAGGCCTGACCGTGTATCCCAACATCTTGATTGCTGGTTTTAATTGTTCAATCACTGCCCTATTTCTGTGGAATTTATTTATGGGATATCCCAATATTTTTCAAAATACTATAGAACTCGGATATAACCAACTCCAAGGGACCAAAGAATTGTGTTCGCTATATCGGTGTTCGCTATACACATATAATTTAAATTATATTATATAGGGCAGGACTTGAATATTGGTTCGCTATATCCGATTGTTCGCTATATCCATGTTCTATTGTCGTACGTTTCCTATCGTATGCAACAAATCCTGTCATTTGGGTAGAAATCCCAATCCTTTAACAGATTGTCAATGGAACATTAACATTTGTTGACATTTGTCAGCACAGAAGATTACGCTATCCCAACATGCAAATGGCTGGTATTATTATTTCAATTACTGACCTATAACGTCGACCTTCAAGCTTCACAGTACCAGTTTACAGGAGAGTTTACTTAGCAAACATGAACTTTTGTTTGCATTTGCATGTACATGTATCATGGAACTTGTACGAATATTCTTCAAGTGCATTTTCCATAGCTTCTTGTTTGATACAGGTTCGATGTATGTATTTGATGCCATAGAAATAAAGTTTTATACTTTGATAAATGAAGTGGAGAGTATATCGTCCCAAATTATACCCATATAACCATACAAAGCTCTCATGAAACAATTCTAAAGCATGTCTTTACATCTGACTTCATAAATTAATAGTAGACCGGAGAACCATAATGAAAATAATACCGCCTGATTTCAGCTTTTCAGTTGATCATGAATATCACGAAGCATACTCTTTTCTTCATATTACCTTACAAAAAATTTGAAATTCGCCAGACCTCTTTGTCATTTTCAAATCACATCTATTTAGACATATCCTCAAGGACTTCATTTGTCTTAAATTATCTGAAGGTTTTGAAACTAAACAAAATACTATGTAAATAGCTTTATATCCCAAAATAAAATACTTCGTAAATCGTAAGTGTTCCTTTAACAACCCTATAGTCTGTTCCCTAACTTAGAAAGAGGTGACTCAACCGTTCATAACAAGTGTTTGGAAATGATTAATGAGAAGATAACTTTGAAGTTAATGTGTAAATGGCGACTCTTCCTTACATATCCTGGAAATGCAGTTCTTTCCCCTGAACTTCTCAAATAGGTTAACTGTTTTACGCCCCCACACCTCGCTGAGACGGATTTCCAATATGACTTCAGGAACTATGCAATTATTTATTGAGGGATAGTAATTAAACACTAACTCCCTCTATTGTGGAAATTGAGTTGCCTTGACAATAAACTAAACTTGTTAAGATCAACCTGATATGTTTATTTGTCGTTGATAGTGAATAAATTATGAAAGTCAGTACAACAATTCTTGTAGTGAAATAGTTTAATTTAGATCTTTGAAGATTTGGAGATATTCTAAGGTAGAAAAGTTTACTTCGATCTTTTAAGATTATTAAGTTGATATTCAATTGTCAGAAGTTGATGATATATTTACCAGAGGATACAAAAGTTGTACTAGATTAATTGTTTTAATCAAAATCTTCAAAGGGGCTCACAAAACAATTTTAACTAAGTCGTTTCATCTGATATAAAAACTTTTGTCATCAATATAGGTTACTTAACATGATTGGTAGTTGACAGTCCTGAAATCTGAAAATAAGAATCATCTCAAACTGTTTTCGTAGTTATTTAAAAAAACAATTTTATTTTCCAATTCTGTTCTTTAAAATAGAGTAAATTAAACTACTTACATAAGGGTACAAACTTTTAAGAGTCGATAAAAGTAAAATATCTTCACACGAACTTACTCACTTTCTCACAAGTCATCCAAGTAAAGAGTTCAGATCTACACGGTAAACTGTCTCAGTTATTGGCGCTCTGAGGAATGACCACTGGTCACCCCATGTCAGCCATTATCATTCACATATACAAGGTCAGGCGCCTAGAAATTGCATTGCATTGCTAGTCTTCTGTATTGACAGATGGTTTTCTGCCTGATTTGTCAGGCAACAGTTTCTTAACCATAAATGACAGTCTTTTTTCTAGATGATAATTGAAGAGGTCGCTCAACATATGTCAGGATCTGTGTTCTGGTAATACAATACTTATAAATGAAGGAATTCCTTGCTCTTGCTTTATTTATGGACTACGGAAATGGTCATATTATAGTCTGTTTTTGTATGGGAAATCTTCTTTTTACGTCGCCAAAACGTCCTACATACTCAAAGAAAAAGGTTAAGACGGCCAGAGTCACTAAAGTATATAAAAACTTTCATGAGTGGTAGTGCACTAAATGAAAGAAATATGTGGTTTCCAAACACTGCTGAACTAACAATATGTTCAGGCAAATTGAGTTTATCAAGGAATTGACACGGAAAGGATGTTTTTGTTAATCTCAGACAGTCAGGACATCCTTGACGAATGAGATGTCACTCTTGTTGAAAAGAAACGCGATTGGTTGATCTCACACCTCCAGTACAGTGTGACAAAATAAATATGAAATTGTGTATGCCAACAGCAGCATACATAGGGGAAAATTACTGAGACAAATGTCTCAGACAAGAAGTATATTTTGTAATTATAATAATGTTACCATGGAAATTAGGGTTGTCACGATGCAGTAACAATGATGAATGAAATGATGAAATTCGTATATACGGAGCATTCTTGCCGAGAGATTCTATTTAAGTGATTATATGAAGGCTTCTAACGAAAGTAACTCGAGTATCAAACAGTTGAAAAAAAACCTACATCTTTGTGAAAATCTCATATCCTCTTATTCTTATAATCTTGAACTAATATATATCTAGTTAACCTGGTATATTCACCAACTTGAGATTTCGGGAATTCATATTTCCATATGATGATTGTTCATATACCAAATTTCAACGGGCTAGCCTTACTTTCAATAAGTCAATAAGTACCAAACTTAAGTTTACTAAGAAGTTATTATTTTATCAAGGAGTTCTTATTGTTCAATTTATCGCTCTATCTTTTGTTGGTTCTTTCATGTGACGTTATTTAAAATTGTGCTTCAAATTAGAAAGAGGAAATGCCCACAATTTGATATATACAATTTTGGAAACTGATCTAAATAGGTTATGGATTAAAACAACACACACACAGATAAAATAAATTGTTTGAAATAACAAATCAGAGATCATTATCAACACGAAATTTGCAATGAGTGCATTGGTGATATTTTTTTTAATGGAAAGCAAGATAATCTGATTCATTTAAAATTTATTATAAAATTTTCGTCCAGCATGATAACATGGATGTTTCAAGTAAGGGAACAATGTATTTCACACTTTTATCGCTAATAAGAAACCTATCGGGGATTTCGTCTATTGTTTTGGAGGTCTCTTGTATTCCCGTAATAACCTCTAAGGAGGGTTTACATTGGGAAGTCAGGGCATTATATTCACATGTAACACCTACTCGGGGGGTTGGAAGGTTTTTATATTCATATGTAACACCTACTCGGGGATTGGAAGGTTTTTATATTTCAAAGTCAAAGGGTTTTATATTCCTATGTGTAACCTAACCCCTAAGTCCACATTATCTTGAAAAAACTTACAATGCTTCCGATGTGCGGGATTCGAACCCTCAACCCTCTGAACCGTAACCTAGCACTATAACCACTACTCTAACGGGCCAGTTAGAAGTGAAGGTTATGTTAAACAATCTATTGATTGAAGATCAGATTTCGGTACAAAAAATCGGCCCTAAAGCATTAGGAAATCCAATTGCACTTTAATTCCAATTTTAAATGCATACAAACATTCAAAATGGATATTAACAGTGTTACACCTTTTCATTTGTGATAAATTTAAAGGATCCAAATACGGTGTCAACCACATGACTTGTCGATTGTCATTTGTAAAACCTTACACCTCGAAGAATGCTTTGCACGTGCATTATGTGCTATGTCAATATCAAAAAGTCGTCTGAACACAATGCTTTTTTTGAAGGAAATTCATTTTAATCTTTTATATTCAGAATTGAAGCGACAGTATAAAGTAATGTAATCCAATAATAAATGTTAAAATTAACCGACGAACATGAATCCTTGATATTTGTTGTTTTTTTTCTCAATTTTTATGATCAGTCTGAAAATATGATTACAAATACTACAATATGGACAAATGATTACGGGTTGTTAATAACGGCATCTAAGTTAGTTAAAACACTCGAACTCGGTTATGCTTGGGTTTTCAAAACCTTCGGAAAGAAAGCCTCGCGGGAAGTAAGACCTCAAGCTTCGCTTTCGGTCTTACTTTCCGCTCAGCTTTCTTTCCTCAGGTTTTGAAATCCCAAGCATAACCTCGTTCTCGTGTTTTAACCCTAACTTAATAATGGGTCACTGAAATAAAAGTATTAATGTATGTAGGATTATATTCTTATAGCATCAAATACAAAAATTCAGTTTGTTCTTCCAATATCCAAAATTAGGGGAGATGAAACATTTCAAATAATAGTGAGGAAAAACAATCTTAAAATCCTTCTCATTTTCTACATGTATTCTTATTTCTCTAAAATACTGCATTACAACCCTCAGTTTCCGTTATTTAAAACATTGTCAGCTTATAGTAGCCTTGACGCACACTTATGAAATCAAATTGTAGTTCCTGTGGTCCTTCCACTGTAGATGATAGGGTTTGTATCGTACTGCAATTAACGAACTAAATAACTGGCATGTCAATCCTGTCAAATGTATGGAGGTGTGCTTCCAAAGTAGGGGTTGATACTATAAAAAACTTGTAAAGATAACGGAGAGTACACATACAATAATTTGTATTAACATATACCTTATTGGCCAACACGAGTTTTTACTTTAATTCTCCAAAGTTTTTGACCTACATGTAAGCATTGTGAAGAATCGGTCAAGGCCTGATGTGTGGGTTGGAAAAATATTTGTGCGATCAATGTTGACATTGGTGCCTGTTGTCGAGAATATTATTTGAAGGGATTCAACATGAAGAAGTATATTATATATATATATATAACATACAGTTACAACATTTTATAGAATCAAGGATATTTAGCGGGTAAAACAAGTTAAATTATAGCAAACGTTTGTATAAATCTATATCTATCATTTCTGTAAACTTTTTTTATCTTCACTAGTCTCGTTATGGATGGAAATAAATTAATCTTAGACAGATTGTTAATTACAATTTTATGAGTTGCCTGAAATCTAGATCTGAGAAGAATGACAGGTATTTAGAACCATCCAAAATTCTTAAATATGTTTCCTACAAAAACAATAATTAAATACTGTTTATGGTCAAGCCTTCGTGTATATTAGTCTATCAGGACAGATTTAGAGATTTCACACATTGTATCCTATGCAATAATGATTTCAATCTTGATTAAGAATAGTTATTCAATTCGTGGTGTCCAAATGCAAATCTCATTGACATGCGTTGGCCTCAATGGCAATTGGGTGAAAGTTCATTAATTTAGCGTCACGCTACTTTTCAAAACCGACCAAGTCAAAAGTACTGTTGTTTAGAAAGGAAGGGGCAGTTAATGATTATTTGTTTGACTGGATTAGTTTATTCAGTGACGCTTCAAAATGGAATGTGTATAATGAATAAGTCTTTATGTACATATCACATCTAGTACGCACAACAAAGTTGTTTATTGTGCCATACATGAATGTACGGTTTGATCGATGATAATAATTATGATTTAATGATAAGTATATTTGACTTTTCATAATCGTTTTCAAAGTATTGGTGTTTCTGATACATTTGCATCAAGCTTAAAGGCATTGATTTGCTGCAAAAGAAAGTAGTACTTTCATAAGGGCGTATCCAATTATTTTTATCATCATCAGAGTCAATACTTCCTATTGCTAACTCCCTGTAATTTTGACATTTACCGGATAATTTGGAAACCATTTCAAATCTAGAATATTCTCCATAGATGATAAATGCATATTAAGAACATGATTCTTACAATATGCCATATATAAAATATTGAAGCAGCACATTCTAATGAACGCTTAATTTGTTCAATTAAAATAATAAAGGTTCCAGTGTTTCAAAACATTAAAGGGAGTCGTCAGTTGTTTAATTTTTTTAATATTATTTCAGTTGAACTATGACTTTGAGTGTCGTTATTAGCTAACGTAGGATTTTATTTTTTATCAATATGATTAAACTAGAAAATAATTTTTTTTACAAAAGTGATAAGACTCTCTGAAAACATTCGTCTTTTATAATGAAATATATGTTCTTTATCAAATGCCTGATAAGATATCCATAAAACCTATTTTTAATTTCTCTTGGGAAACAGCTGAAGACGAACATAATGGAAGTTTGGAATAGAAGGAAACGGGAAGTTGGTAATGGCCTTATCACGTCCTTTAAAAACTATGTAATGTTTCTAAATCTACAAAAAGATGGAGCTCGAAATAGCAGAAGTTCTTTGCCTGAAGAGTAATAGGACATTTTATATTTTTTCCTTATTCCAATTCACATATCTTCTCAATGTGGTTAAATTTGGCCAAGGGCAAGCAGTTCCATTTATACTTTGTTACTAATACAGCTGCGTACCTAAAGTTTGTTCACTCGCTTATGTATCTTAGTACTCATGTCTCATAACTTGGGTTTTGATTTGACGTTTATAAGTAACTCCAGAAGCACTTACAAACGATTACCATGTTACTAGCGTTACGGTTTTATCTTAACAGGAGTAACATTCAATCATCACAGTGCTTATATTTGCATTTACTTTTAATAGCTGATTACTTGTCAAAAGAACAAACACTTCAATAACCATGTTACCAGCATTACGGTTTTATCTTGGCAGGAGTTACATTCTATACTACAGACTATATGAGTGAACTTTAAAACTATGTCATTTGTATCTTGGGGTTTTCATATGAGTCAAGTGAATTTATGTCACCTGAGAAAAGGCTTACCTTTGCTTTGAAACCTTATCATGACATTTACTCTGTATTTAGGCTGTCAGTTCTCAATTCAAGCTCAAAATGAAAGCTATGTTTGTGCCCTTGAAGCATCTCAGTTTTATCTTGGCTCTCAAACCATTAGAAAAGGATAGAAACTGACAGTCTCATCAAAAGGTGTGTTACAAAACAATCAAATTGGTTCAATACGGCTACATGTTTAATATATTGTTCTAGCCTCAAATTGAATAAAACTACTAATAAGAGGCAGAGGCTGTTTACAATATCGTTGCATTAAAAACATTTGGCACATTATACAAAATTAATTATAAACACGTGAGGAGAATATCTCAAGAAAGGTTCACTGGTATTGATAGCACTGTATTCACTTAAATTATATTCAAGGTTATTGATAACAGTAAATTCACCACGAAATCATGTTAGGATTGTCATCAGGTTAACTCAACATATTTTCACAAAGCTTGTATTCTATTTGGGGTTGCAATGGCGAATAGGCTACAGTAACCATGACAACATGTTAAAACTTGTGAAAATTTGATGTCGTTCTTCAACCATCTAGGGCTTAATTTTACCGATATTTTCACAAATGACTCCTGGGAGTGTTCATTACGGTTTTATCTTGGGAGGAGTAACATTCATACTCTATGATTGAACTTTAAAACTATGTCATTTGTATCTTGAGGTTTTCAGATGAATCAAGTGAATTGATGTCACCCGAGAAAAGTCTTAACTTTGCTTTAAAACCATATCATGACATTTACTCTGTATTTAGGCTGTCAGTTCTCAATTCAAGCTCAAAATGAAAGCTATGTTTGTGCCCTTGAAGTATCTTGAGTTTTATCTTAGCTCTTAAACCACTGGAAATGGATAGAAACTGACAGTCTAATCAAACGTTGTGTTACAAAACAATCAAATGGGTTCAATATGGCTACATGTTTTATATATTGTTTTTGATGAAAAGGTTCACTGGTATTGATAGCAATGTGTTTGTTTGTTTGTTTATATTCAAGCTTATTGATGGCATCAAATTCATCAAAGAAAGCATGTTAGGAATACCATCAGGTTAACCGACGTACCCTTCACTTGTTTCTTTTCATATTTTCACAAAGCTTGTATTTTGTTTTGGGTTGCAATGCCGAATAGACTACTGTAACCATGACCAAATGTTAAACTTGTGAAAATTTGATGTCGTTCCTCAACCATGTAGGGCTTAATGTTACCGATATTTTCACAAATCACTCTTGGGAGTGTTCATTGGAAAATATATTTTCAAATTACCAATCCACGCAGCGGTTTCAAGTAGATCAATATATTAAAAAACGGACTATTTCAGTTCAGATTCTGGTGATAGAGCATCGCAATATTCAGCTCCAGATAACCAAGGATAGATATCGTGTAATAGAATTACTTGTCGAGACATCGATTTCACCATATCAATGTTGCATTTTTTTTTATCTGAGTTTCAAATAAAACAAAGAGAGACCCCGTTTCTATTGATATGTTTTTCTTTATGGCAGATGTATTACTTTCTTTTCAAACTTTTATGTTCTAGAGAAAGAATATATTTATCATCAAGAAGGTTTTTTTAGTTACGACGCTGCGTATGATTGAATTGTTGCATTTGACAAAGACATGCTAAACTCGGAAATTATAAACACTAATTAATACACATATAGTCCTTAATAGAAGATTTTGGTGTCAATAATTGGTTGTTAATGTTGACCGTTTATTCAATGAGTTATCGAGTTGAATAAAGCCTGAATTGGTCTGACATTAATCAGATTTAAAACCCTTAATGAGAATAAGTTTTGAAGTTCAGCTCTGCTTCCTTAACTTTTACTAGGAAACTACCTCTACCAGTGGAAGTCAAAAACAATAAAAAAGGTAAACATAAGAATTTCAAGACTGTCAAAACCATAATAATATTGCAAGTATTATGAAAATGTTAAGACTACTACTTTTTAAGTTCTTATTGGCATATTCTCTTCCTCCTCGTTTGTTATCAATATTTACTTGGTGTGAAAAAGTTTTGGTCAGAAAACACTATGGTTTCTATAAAATAGACCAGAGGGTAAAATATTGAATAAAAGGGAAAGATGTTGTCAACTTCAATTAAACTGACGATTATGAAAGGCGACTTAACATTAGAGTCACACAAATGCTTGGTTACACTTTTAAATGAATCTTTTGTTTTCAGAAAATATTATTACACATTACCACAGATGTTTAGCAAAACATTAGTTGCAAATATTCAAAAATCAATTTGATATGCTTCAGAATTCATGACCTTTGCAAACATTATCAAGATTATGATTATGCGGCAATGACATGAAAACAAAACGCCTTTTTACTTGTAAAAATATTATTTGATTATTTTATATTATAACATTCACTTCACAACCAGGAAGATATATTATCGTCTGTAGTCCAGATGCGATCATTCCTTCAACAAGAGAAAATTCTTTTGTCGGGATGTGGATCTGAGCAATGTAATTTCCCGACGCCTGACCTTGTATCCCAACATGCTAATGGGCAGCATTATCAGTACTGACACCATCTTCGTATAGTGATCTAATGTCATCCCTCAGAGTTCCAGTTAATTGGACATTTTACCTTGCAACCTGAACTCTTGACTCGTGTATCTGCAATTCAACATGGACGAAAAAGAACCAATGTTGTATAACAAGGGCTTTTTGTTTCAAACTTTTCAAAATGTGCTATGTTCAACTGGTTTCTTTACATTTGCACCTTTCTGGAAGATTAATTGAAATGGATAAATCATCATGTTTCGCTATGTCATAAAATTATAGGATGATACACCTACCAGTGACAAAATCAGATTATATTGACAGCGTTGAAAGGCACGGTAATTCCACATCAGCTAGATAAATTGTGTACATGAATGTGTTAAACGGAATGATAAACAGTTTAGATCTAAAAGTGAATAATGATAATAAAGATAAGAGTAAAATTGTCATAGTTGGGATCACACTTTACTAAATTGTAAATTGTAAAATTCTTGTCCTTTGAGGAGTCAGGCACAACCATCAACACATATCATTCCAATAACTATTAATACCATCCTCTTTGCCTTTTTTATTAAAAACCTACAGTTAAAATAGGCGAAATTAGAGACAAAAATCCAAGTTGGTCAATGTGTAAGATCTTGTAAGGTGTTTAATAAAACCCATTATTTCATTTTGACTTGCATTAAACATTACCAATAGTAGGTAGTTCCAATTCCTACTTTAAGAGCATACTACAATCTAGCAGTATTGACATGACAGTTATTTAGTTCGTATATTGGGGTACTATTTTAACCCTATCATCTGCAGTGGAGGACAGCGGAAATCAGAATTCTTGTTCCATAAGTAGGTTTATATTTTCAGTGCGTTTAGGTCACTACATCCTCCAGCTGACTGTTCAGGGAGGCTTGGATTTCACACCTGAACTTTATTGCGATTAACTCTTCAATAATAAAGTTTTACTTTAACAACCTGAATGAAAAAAACAACAACCCAACATACTAATAATAGAAATATGTCATATCTATTTATACAATTTCTTTTATCAATTACCAGAGGCAACACGTGTCATTAATAGCATGTGTACCTGATACATTTGTACACAAAAAGTTGAAATAAAATCTTCTTATTATTGACAAGGACAAAGAAATCACATAACATTTTAAGAATACTATTGGAATTGGAACGGGTATTTAAAATGAAGGGTAAGCCGGATGATTAAAAGCAATTTTGACAGTTAACAATACTCACAACCTTATCAAACCCTAAACTAAAACTTACTGAATTTAATTTCAGTGGGTAATCATATTACATAAATTCTGAGCAATTTAAAAAATTATGAAAATGTTTACACGTTTTTGTGGTAGACCACCGCAAGTGCTAATTGAAAAGTAATCAGCATTGTCAATTTACAGAAATCTAACACAGCCTAAATGAAAAGCCTCTTTATTCAAGAACCAATAACCATGATATCATGACCTGTGCAAATAATTCTAAAAACTAAATTTAGTTTTGAAAACCTAAGTGGGAAAAATATAAATCCAAAGGGTATACATTGAAATTACCCTTATCTCGTGGCCTTTGCCTTTCACATTCAAGGTCACACAATCAGCAATCACATTTTATTGAGTTCATTGAATGTTATGAGTAATAGTGTTCATAGTTAAATATGGAATTTATACATTACCATGCTAAAACCCGGACCTGGTTGTGAGATTGACCTTTGAAATATAAATGCAAAGGATATACATGAAAATAACCCTAATCTCGTGGCCTTTGCCTTTCAAATTCAAGGTCACACAACCATTCATTTATGTTTAATGATTAATAATATGTATTTTAAAATAAGGCATTTATGCAAAGTTTTCTCCCTACGCAAAGAGTAAAACGCCAGCCGTTGACCTTGCTTTAAGGTATCTTACACAACCAGCAACCTGAACCTTGTTTGCCGGATATTCAGCTTGTTTGTCAGAAAGGTATTAAGTTTAATGAATGCAAATAACTATAATAAATCTTATATTCATTGATAGGGATTATACTCCAGTTTCAACCTAAATCTCTCCCATTAAATCCAAATCCAAATCAATACAGATCCTTTCAAATATATAACATCAACAATGGTAACATCATCATCTGTACAAGAGGCAAATATTAATCATGGGATTAAATATTAAGTTTTCGTGACTTCAAATTTGTATTTTGATGTGCAATCAAGTTGGTTCTTTATGAGGTGGGTTAAAGGGGCAGTAGCACGTTTTTTGAAAAATTTATATTTTAAATATTTTACTGATAATTGTTAGTTATTGCTAAATGTATTATATTGACAGTGTAAACAATCTCATTGAACAAGCCAATCATCCATAGTCAGAGGACAAAGTATAAGGATTCACATGAAATCCATTGGCGGCCATTTTTTTGTGAACACCTTTAATTCATTTTGTCTAGGAAAAATGAATCGCATGGCTAAACTTTATATTATATATTTGAATTATTACTGTTCAATTTAGTTTAAATACATTGTCTTTCAATTGGAACCATTAATTTTCATTTTCCTGACATCACCTTATGTTCCCCCTAAAAACGTGCTACTGCCCCTTTAACCAACATGTTCAATATGATCTAAATGTATTCCGGACCTTTAGCATAAAAGATAAAACTGCGCCATGGACATGGTTTTTGGTATTGATTATTACGGGTATAATTAGTATTCTATTTTCACGTCTTCAGTTTGGAGGAAACAAAATTTTGTATTTTCAGGAAATGATAACTTGCTGTTTATCTATTTCACCTGAAGGATAACAAAGCGAGAAGAGTAAGCACAAACTAATTTCCGAGCAACAGTTACAGTATTCAATCCCCCTTGTTATATTATCTATTTTTAATATCAATTTATAATATACCAATATAACAGTCTATGCATAAATTGGTATTTTAACATTATGTTTTCAAAATAAAGTGATTTCAGGACGATTAAAATATTAAGAAACGACACACCATATAAAGTAACTAACTGTTATTGCAAATGAAAATGTACAACACGGAAGATTATTTTATGGATAATCAACTTCTTTATTCTTTGCTTTCAAAGAATAAAGAAGTTGATTATCCATAAAATAATCTTCCTTGTTGATCATCACACCAACTTCTAGAATGCCAATCAAAGAAATGAAAATGTAGCAGGATAATCCATGTTGTAATTTCACACAGGATAGAGCGTTAAAGGCCTCCTCTACACCTTCATTAACCATTATTCCCAGACCTGGAGTCCTGCCATATGGTTAACAAGATTTTCCGGTATCTTTAGGAACAAGGACTGTCATTTGTGGTTAAGAGCCTGTCATGAAACATATAATTCCTTCCAACAGGCAGGAAATCATTTGTCAATACAGAAGACTCAGCAGTGCAATTCCCCGGCGCCTCGCCTCGTATCTGTGAATGATAATGGCTGACATGCGGTGACCCGTGGTTATTCCTCACAGTGCCAATAAATGAGACAGTTAACCGTGCAGGCCTGAACCTTTTGCATATTGCAATTGCAATTGGTTGAGCAATGAATATTTGACATGAATGAATGCAAGTTTCGTACATCTAATACCATATCTATATATATATATATAAAGACAAATAGCACAAACCAAGTTGGTTTTGTGTTGTTTAGCCTTGTAACAAAAGGTGGCCAAAACCTGACATAACATATCACTTGACAAATGCACTCAGCATGAAACAGAGCTGTAGTGATAGAAAAATTGTATAATGTAGAAAACATTGACTTGTATACTACATTTATATATATATATAAATATATGAAATATGAAAAGTTATTTAAGAGATGATTTAGATTTCTTATGTAAACTTCCAAAACAGGTTGCGCCAGGTACCAGTTTAGTTAGTTTTGATATTGTTAACATGTATAATAACATTGATAAACAATTGGGCCTAGAAGCTTTACAATACTGGTTAAGAGAATACAGTTGTGACATTGATGATAGATTTTCAGATAGATTTATTATAGATGCCCTTGATCTTGTTATATCCAATAATGTTTTCTTTTTTGATGGTTCATTATACACACAAACTAAAGGCGTTGCTATGGGTACAAAAGTCGCTCCTACCTATACAACCCTCGTTTTAGGATATCTTGAAACTTTTCTATATGAAAAGGTGGGACATTCGCTCGGACAATCTATGCAAGAGCATATAGAATTCCACTGGAAAAGATTTTTAGATGACTGTTTTATGCCATTCATGGGAACAAAAGATGAACTGTGTGAACTGCATGACATTCTGAACTCATTAAATCCATCTTTAACTTTTACTATGGAAACCAGTGATACCAACCTCAGTTTTCTGGATGTAACTGTTATTGTCAAAGCGGATGGTCGTTTAGAGACGGATCTCTACTACAAAACTACGGATACTCATCAGTATCTTGACTTTCAATCTTGCCATCCAAGTCACACAAAGAGAAACATCCCGTACTGTCTCGCTAGAAGAATATGTGCTATTGTCTCAACTGACACTTACAAGAAGGAACGATTAAAGGAACTCAAGGATTTTTTATTGATTCAAAACTACCCTGAAAAGTTAGTGTTGGACAGTATAGAGAAAGCTGTTGCCTTAGACCAAAGTCGGCTCAGAGAACCTAAATCTAACAAGCAATTGGATAAACATATTATCCCGCTAGTTTCTACTTTCAATCCTAACCATCAGAGTGCTGCTTCAATTATTGACAAAAACTTACAGATTTTACATCAAAGTAAAACCATGGAAAACGTTGTGTGTAAATCCAAAATCGTAAACAGTTTAAAACAACCTAAGAATCTCCGCAAGCTATTAACTTCATCTAAGTTTGATTCAAGTGATGTTCAACCAACTGTAACAAAGTGCGGCGATTCCAGATGTCTGACATGTAAAAATATCATTGTCGGCTCTTCTGTGCCTATTACTGAATCTAAAGTATTTTCTGTGAGACAGAATCTCAATTGTAACAGCAAAAATGTTGTTTATGTCATAATATGCTCTGGTTGTAATGAAAAATATATTGGGAAAACTGAAATGAAGTTGAAATTACGCATGAATTTGCACAGATCTCAAATTAAGCATCCAAAAAATCGTACTATTCCATTAAGTACGCATTAAGCAGATTGTGGAAACGGGCATTTTTCAGTTTTCCCTATGTACAAGTTAAATTTTGATAACAGCAAGCTTTTAGAAACAAAAGAAAGCAGATTTATCAAAATGTTCTCACCAAGCCTAAATTCTAGAGCTTAATGTCTATTTTCCTTTCCTATTGTGACGTAATAATGTAATGACGTCATGTTGTACACGATGACGTCGCCTGGCGACGTTCATATCCGTTATTTGTATATGGCCTGAAGATGCTCCTAAATTGAGCTGAAAGTACTAGCCAGTAAAATGGATTCATTCAACTTCTGACTTATCTTTTTAATATATAATACCTGAGAGCTGAACAACGATCTCAAGATTGTGAACTTTTTGTATATATATATATATATATATATATATGTATATACGAAATATGTGTATATGCAGATGAATATTCATTCTTGAAGTCTTTGATATATTTATGTGACTTGTGTTTAAATATGGACTCAATCACAAAGATATCAATCTAAATTAAATTTTGCTGTAGAAATATTTATACGTAGTTGATTTAAATCATTTTCTCTGTTTCCTAATTAGACAAGAAGCGCTTGTGATAACAGTGACATGATAAAATGTATCAGAACCAGTAAAGGATATGGTCAAGACAAATTGATGTCCAAGAATAAAGAACCCAGTGTTTAATTTCAGTCACTCAATAAATAACTGCAAAGTAGATAGATCAATATTGGAAATCTGTCTCGGTGTGGGGACTTGAAACGGTTAACCTATTTGATAACTTCAGGAGTGATGACTGTGCTTAGTAATTCCAGGATATGTTAGTGTGTATGGCCATTCACATATACTAAATTCCAAAGTTATCTTCTCATCAGTCATTTCACCAGACCAATTCTGTTATAAAAGTGTTGACCCGCCGTATTGTCAGTAAGCCAATAGGTCCTGTGATGATTGCTTGTGCTTTCCAACACTCACTGTTAAATTGGCTGGAAATGGATCAATTAATACACCTTTAATTATAACTCAATATTTTAGAATTCAGTGAGTCAGGTTATCAAATTATTCATCCTGTCTCGAATAAATTTAAGATATTGATCCTGCTCCAAATGAAGATAAGGTATTCATTCTGTCACCGATTAAATCGGATATTAAATAGAATTTCAGTTGAAAACTCCAAAAAGACATATTAACAAATAATTACTTATCCAGTTTTCAAATTTAATTCAGGTATTTAAACTAGTGTCCAAAAGAGACGATACCAAGTTTTCAACGTCCTCCGAAACAAAATGCTATTACCTGACAAGAGTCGAATTTAAGTGTGTCTAACAGGCATATATCTTGTAAAGAAGTATGAACATTTTCATTCTTCAGGAAAAGATACTTTTGATATTGTGTCTCTTCAAACGTACATGGGATGCATAAATCGAAATTTCAAATTGTTTTATGCAAAGAACTTTTGTCATTTCACTTTAAAATTGATAAAGTATTGAATTTAGGTAAGAATACAATCTTGTTGATATAATGAACTTTATTTGACATAAATCCGTTGACGCGTCATTGCACTAGAACGTTTTAAAAGTGTCCAATTTCTCCCTGCAATCTCGCCGAGTTAAGGGGATTCCAGATAGATAATATTTTTAAATGCATGTTTCTCGCAAACATGAAAAGATAATGTTTCACAATTTTGCATAGAAGTAAGTTGACTACTGAAGAAATGATAAAACTATGTTTTAGTCGTATTGATCTGCAATGGATTGAGTTATTTTGCGATGTGTATGGTATCGTTTCTTTTGGACACTAGTAAATCTTATCTTCATTGACGGGTAGACAGGGCGATAACCTAATCCTACAGTATTCAATATTGGCGGGATATTCTCACTGTACACTGGGGGTGATAAATACTTATAACTGATTTTGTCCATTCTCTCCTCACAGAGGTATCTGATATGATAAAATACTTATCACTATGGGTGGACAGAATGGTCTTGATCCTGATTCAGAAACACCTAAAAGCTTACAAAAGGAGAGTTATAGCTACCATTTTTAATTGTTTGTCGCGTTTGAATGCGACAATGCACAATAAGACCATTTCAAGTGAAATCAGAGCAGTTGGGACTTCTAGTTAGACATACATACTAAACTAATTGTCATCCCGTAACATCAGCCATTTTCCGGCTAGGTATATAACTGTTCTTTGATATGTATAAAGGCAAAAGCAAAAGCTATGTCCCCAGCTAATGAAAGCATCCAGCGATTACATCGCTCTCCGAATTTTATAGTTAGACTTTTCAAATAACGACATTTATGACCCAAGAGGGCAGTCATATCGAGATTACTATTTTTCATAATAATATACAAGTACTCGCTTAGTTAACTATCCAGACGAGGAACAAGCGATTTTAACCTGATGTACAATTTTATGCACTTTGAGATAAAACACTTTGCTTGTTTCAGTAAAAGGAACTAATAAATTTAAGAATTTGGGCAAGGTTCTTTTTTCATTTCAAAACATCCTTTTTAACTGTACTGCTTTAATGCAACAGAGACTTCAGTTAAAAAAAGATAAAAATAGCAAAATGTGACAATTTTACAGTAATCACCATTCCAGCTTTTCAGCCACAACCATGCCTACATGTATATAAGACTATGCTGTATTCGGGTAAAACAAAACTATCACTGTAATTTAAATGTACTGAAAATCATCTGTAACGAGAAATAAAAACGATAGCATTGTCTTATATCAAATCTTTTGTTGTATTAGACAGTGCGAAAGTGTTTCATTTACACCATTGTACAGAACAAGTCTATCTAATAAAAATAGAGCCATTGGCTCTGTAGCTCATCAGGCTTCATCATCAATTATGCTGTAGAGTGTGGCCAAAGTGATTCCCCCTTTGTAGAGGCCACAGGGGCACCAATCATAAAATTAAGTATATAGGCTACAAGTTTCAGTTTTCTAGGCCTTGTAGCTCATCAGGCTTCATCATCAATTATGCTGTAGAGTGTGGCCAAAGTGATTCCCCCTTTGTAGAGGCCACAGGGGCACCAATCATAAAATTAAGTATATAGGCTACAAGTTTCAGTTTTCTAGGCCTTATACCTCAGGAGAAGAAGATGAAAATAGATTTCAGTGTTGTTCCTAGAGGTCACAGGGCAACTAAAGTTACAATTTATAATCCTCACTAGCCAAGGAGTCTGTACACAAAGTTTCAGCTTTCTAGGCCTTATGGTTCTGGAGAAGAAGATGAAAATAGGTTTTTAGGGCGTGGCCCCTGTGGCCCTTATTAGGGGTCACAGGGCCACTAAAGCTACAATTTATAATCCTCACTAGCCAAGGAGTCTGTACACAAAGTTTCAGCTTTCTAGTCCTTATGGTTCTGGAGAAGAAGATGAAAATAGGTTTTTAGGGCGTGGCCCCTGTGGCCCTTATTAGGGGTCACAGGGCCACTAAAGTTACAATTTATAATCCTCACTAGCCAAGGAGTCTGTACACAAAGTTTCAGCTTTCTAGGCCTTATGGTTCTGGAGAAGAAGATGAAAAAAGTTTTTTAGGGCGTGGCCCCTGTGGCCCTTATTAGGGGTCACAGGGCCACTAAAGTTACAATTTATAATCCTCACTAGCCAAGGAGTCTGTACACAAAGTTTCAGCTTTCTAGGCCTTTTGGTTCTGGAGAAGAAGATGAAAAAAGTTTTTTAGGGCGTGGCCCCTGTGGCCCTTATTAGGGGTCACAGGGCCACTAAAGTTACAATTTATAATCCTCACTAGCCAAGGAGTCTGTACACAAAGTTTCAGCTTTCTAGGCCTTTTGGTTCTGGAGAAGAAGATGAAAAAAGTTTTTTAGGGCGTGGCCCCTGTGGCCCTTATTAGGGGTCACAGGGCCACTAAAGTTACAATTTATAATCCTCACTAGCCAAGGAGTCTGTACACAAAGTTTCAGCTTTCTAGGCCTTTTGGTTCTGGAGAAGAAGTCGAAATTCCACAAAGTTTACGGACGGATGGACGGATGGACGGACGGATGGACGGACAGACGGACGCCGGACACCATGCCATGCCATAAGCCCATCGGGCCTTACAGGCCAGATGAGCTAAAAAGTACCAGGCTCATTGATTAAGTTGTATGGCTTATGAAAAACACAAAATCTCCTCCTTTCAGACTTACAACTAATCAATTTTTGTTTAATTCTTTTCTCTTAGGAAATATTTTCTAACTAAATCATCTGTATCTTAAGGAACAATACATCAACACGAAAAAAAAAATCTTAATGATTCTTTTGTATCTCTAGAGAACTTTACACTAGACTATCTTTTCTCTTCTACACAGACTGCACAAACGTCACACATTTTTGCTGTGGAATTTATTCATGGGATATCCCAACATTTTTCAAAATAGTGCATTTTAGGTATTTTGGACGAGGCAGTCTTAATTTTAAACGTTAGTTTAATTTCTTAAATAGACTTCAGTTGATACTTGCAAAAATGGACCTTTAATGGAGAGTATACGATGAAAGCATGAACGTTTGACTCTTGTATCATGGACCTTGCACGAATATTCTTTAAGTGCATTTTCCCGTAGCTTCTTCTTTGAGGTTCCATCTGTGTATTTGATCAGTCAAAGAAATTTTTTTTATACTTTGATAAATGAAATTGTGAGTACATCTTCCAAACTCATGTGCCTATTGCCGGAAGTCGTTGCACATTTCACGAACCACAAGATTTGGTTTTTACCCTCCCGAAGAGTTTGTTTCGTGTTTTAAGTCGATAGGTTTTAATTATGTTAGAATATTTGCAGTATTTGATCAGTAAATTTGGCAAGTATTTTAGGCAGTCAGTTTTAAATCATATAAAAACAGAATAGGTGTCTTGGAATCGAAAGTTTCTGACTTGACAATATTCTCTCCAAACAGAGGGGGATCAAGTCATTAAATGTTGATGCAGCCTCTGTTCTATTTCACCAAGTTTGTGGGCTATAATCGGGGGATGCCCGACTTATGGTTATGGTATTATCTTCCCTTTAAACTGAACTGAGGCTACTTTAGTGATTTAGGGTTAGCGCAGTTTTAGTGCAATAGGTTCCTTTAAACTAATAATTGTGATATAGATAGGAGATAAGTACACTGTGTTGAGATCAGCATCACATGACAGATTTTTAAGCTCTTGATTTGATTTAAAGTGTAACGGGTAGCAAGAAGCTTTAAATGGGTATTTTAGAGGTTACATGTTGTGTAATAATTATGTTATATGTCTCCATTCTATTTTTTAAAGGGGCAGTAGCACTGATAATAGTAAGTAAATGCTTAATGTATTAATTTGACAGTGTCAAAAATCACATTACACAAGCCAATCATCCATAGACAGAGGACAAAGTATTGAGATTCAGATAAAATCCATTGGCGGCCATTTTTTGTGAACACCTTTAATTCATTTTGTGTAAGAAAAAGGAATCGCATGGCTAAAATTAACAATATATATTTGAATTAGTACTGCTTCTTTTAGTTTAAATACATTTTCTTTCAATGGGAACCATTAATTTTCAAATTTCCTGACATCACCTTATTTTCCCCATAAAAATGTGCTACTGTCCCTTTAAGCCCGATAATACAGTATTAGGCCTTGGTGCATTGGCATACTTAAATTTTATTGTATTAAAACTGTACAATGGAAGTCAATGAACAAGTGTTTGGACATGACTTATGAGATGATCACTTGAAGTCGATATGTGACTTAAGTTTTTTAGTGGAAGTAGCCAATCAGAAACACATTTATGATAGCTGCAGAATTGACATTTTAGATTAATACAATGTTCATGTATGCACATGTGTCACGTTTAGAATAATTATTTCTTAAGACTTATAGAGGCAAAATAAAATATGTAAATCGCTTTTTATCCCAAAAGTTCGTAAATCAATACTGAATATAATCTGTTATATAACTGGGAAAGCGGTGACTCAATCGGTTATTACATTAAACAAATGTTTGGAAATGATTAATGAGAAGATAACTTTGAAGTTAATGTGTAAATGGTAATTCTTCCTTGCATATCCTGGAATTACAGTCATTCCCCCTGAACTTATCAAATAGGTTAACTGTTTCAGCCCCCATACCTCGCTGAGACGGATTTCCAATGTGGCTTCAGGAACTATGCAATTATTTATTGAGGGATAGTAATTAAACACTAACTCCCTCTACTGTGGAAATTGAGTTGCCTTGACAATAAACTAAACTTGTTTAGATCAACCTGATGGGTTTATTTGTCGTTGATAGTGGTTTTGATCAAATTATGAAAGTCAGTACGACAAGTCTTGTAGTGAAATAATTTAATTTAGATCTTTGAAGATTTGGAGATATTCTAACGTAGAATAGTTTACTTCAATCTTTTAAGATTATTAAGTTGATATTCAATTGTCACTTTAATAATGAGAAGTCTATGATAATTGTTAACAAGAATATAAAAAAGTACTGGATTAATTGTTATAATCAAACTCAAAATCAAATCAAAGGGGGTTGCAATACAATGTTAAATAAGTCGTTTCATCTGAGATAAAAACTTTTTCATCATTATAAATACGTTACTTAATATGATTGATAGTTGTAATTCTTGAAATTAGAAAATAGGATTCGTCTCAAACTGTTTTGGTAGTATCTCAATAAACAATACTACTATTCAATATTTTTCTTTTAAATAGAGTCAATCTGCTTACATTAGGGTACAAACTTTCAAGAGTCGACTAACGTACTCACTTTCTCACAAATGCAGCATGCCAGTGAAAGGTTCAGGCCTTCATGGTAAACTGCCCATTTTATTGGCACTGTGAGGAATGAGCACGGGTCACCGCATGTCAGCCATTTTCAGTCACATATACGAGGTCAGGCGCCAAGAAATTGCATTGCCTAGTCTTCTGTATTGACAGATGATTATTTGCCTGATTCGCCAGGCAACAGGTTCTTAACCACAAATGACAGCACATTTTCTAGATGATAATTGAAGAGGTCGCTCAACATATGTCAGGATTTTCGTTCTGGTAATACAATACATGTAGTTCATGAAGAGATTCCTTGCTCTAGTTTATGCTGACTACGGAAACGGTCATATTATGATCTGTTTTGCATAGGAATTCTTCTTTAACGTCGCCAATCGTCACACATACTCAAAGAAAAAGGTTAAGACGGCCAGAGTCACTGAAGGATATAAAAACTTTAATGAGTGGTATTGCACTAAATGAAAGAAATAGATTGTTTCGAAACGGCTGAACTAGCAATATGTTCAGGCAAATTGAGTTTATCAAGGAATTGAGACGGAAAGGAGGTTTTTGTTGATCTCGGACAGTCGGGACATCCCTTAGAAATGGGTTGTCACTCTTGTTTGAAAGAAACGCGTTTAGGTGATCGCACACCTCCACTACAGTGTGACAAATTAAATATGAAATGTCCTTGTGTCTACAGCAGCATATATAGGGGAAATTACGGAGACAAATGTCTCAGAGAAGAAGTATATTTTGTAATTTATGTTACCATGGAAATTAGGGATGTCGCGATGCAGGTAACGATGATGAATGAAATGATGAAATTCGTATATGGGGCATGCTTGCGGAGAGATACTATTTAAGTGATTATATCAACATTTCCAACGAAAGTAATTTGAGTATCAAACAGTTGGAAAAAAAACCTACATCTTTGTTAAAATCTCGTATCATCTTATTATTTACATCTTGAACTAATTTATCTAGTTAAGCTGGAATATTCACCAACTTGAGATTTCAGGAATTGATATTTCCATATGATGATTGTCCATATACCAAATTTCAACCTTACTTTCAATAAGTCAATAAGTACAAAACTTAAGTTAACTACAAAGTTATCATTTTATCAAGGAGTTCTTTCTGTTTCTAAAATGTATTTTCTAGCTTTTGTTGGTTCATTCGTTTGACGTTATTGAATATTGCGATTCAAATTAGAAAGAGGAACTGCCCACAATATGATATACAAAATTTTTGAAACTTATCTAAATAGGTGATGAATTAAGATTGAATGTTACAGTCCTTGTCATGTTTTAAATAAAAAGGATTGTGATAGAAGTTTTAATACACACATTGATAAATTAAAGTTTTTGTAATGATTGCATTGGTGCATGTTTTTAAATGAAGAACAGGGTAATTTAATTCATTTAATATCATCACATCCTTGATAGACATATAAACGTTAGTTGTTGATATGACAAAACGTGGTATGGATTACAACTTATTTATTGTATTTGCATACGACGCTTTAAGGCAATCCCGTGCTCCTTCATCGGGTTATGGTTAAGTTTTTGGTGGTAATATATATTAAATTTTTATTAATTTACTACTTGTATTGTCGATTTATTTAGCTTTAAGCACTTTCGTCTATCCTGATCACATAGTTGTTTCAAGTAAGGGATAGATGCGCACTTTTATCTAGCTAGTTAATAATGGTTCACTGAAATAAAAATTCCTATGTACACTCAACGGCAAAAGAAACGCAATTTGAAATCTTATCATTGTTATTAAACTTAATTAACACCTCGGGCTAAATAAACCAACAAATTATTGTTATTTAGACATCAGTGCATATCCCCAAAGGAAAGTGTTCGACTAACATCATCACATGTGACGTCACAACAAGAGGAAACACAGCAGGGATGGTTCAAGTCAGCATATTGCGTCTCCCCCTTGTTTGCTCAGACATGTCTACAATCGTTGAAAGACTCTGGCATCGCCTAAAATGTTGTTGGATGGTACGCAAATGTTGTCAAAGACTTCGTCTCATAAATGTTCGATGGGACTCATGTACAGCGAATGTTCGAATCAAATATCCTTCATACCATCAGCAAAGGGGAGTTTAAATCTTGATCATTTATGACATTATGCCACTGTCTGGTAACAATATTGGACCTGTAATTGTCCATTGCTGTCTGTCAAGTCGGTGAGAACCTTGTCATGAAAGGATATCAGCAGCGGATATTGTAAGCAACAAGACATCTGCATACGATTTGACCATTGATTTGACGTCTGTTTGTCCCAATCGTTCTCTTATCAGTGTTATATGCCGTTTGGAATCTGTATTTTTTTCAGGTGTGAAAAATGGTCCTGCAAACCGAAGTCACAGGTGGTGTACCAAGTCGAGGACCATCTTTGAATGTTCCAGCTGACCGGCATCGATTTTAAGTCCCATGGCCTAATTCTTCTTTTCAGTTTATCAAGAGCAGAGTGACCGCAATTTGACTGACCTTCAAAATGGTGTGTGCTTGTAACTTGAGTGATGTGAATAAACATGCAATTTACGATCAATGCACGTGGTTGCGTTTGCGCGTCATGCTCAACGCACTGTTTTCATCACCATGTGTTTGTCTGTTCAAAATGGTCTTAAAAAGTGTAATAAGTTTAGGTTACAAGCTATACTGTGTAAACATTGGAATAGGTACTAATAATGCTGGTCATTTGTATGCTGTGAGGCAAAGAGCCTGGAAATTGCGTTGCAATATTTGTAAAGGTTTTAATTTGATGGACAAATGTTTCTGAAAAATTAGAAGATTTCTTGATGCTTATGAAGCTATATTTTTAAAACAATGAGAACGTCATTATATTGTTTATATCAAAAGTACCCACACACAAATTCTAGAACGCACGAACATATGCCATGATATGCCATGAATGTATAATCATAAATCTTAAAATTTTAAATATTTTTAATTTTTACGATGAAACCCCCCCCCCCCCCCCCCCCCCCCCCCTTGTCAGATTGATTGTGGAGAACCAATTGTTAAATAAGATAATCGAAATGTTTCCAAGGGTTAATCATTTTTTACTTTAGCCTCTACTTCTGAACCTGTCCATTCTGACAATCAGACGCCGGGAAATTCCCCTGATTATCGATGAAAGTGAATTGAATAACGACATATAACCTGAAAAAATGACAGTAAAAGACCCTCAAAGTTCAACTTACCACAAAGAATAAGTTACGTGTGTGCCCTAGGGTTGAATATGATTATTGAATGATGCACAAAGGATAAAATTTCCAAATGCAATTTAGTAAGCCAAAAACTTTAGACCATTAAATGGCACTTGGAGGTCGCATGTCCGTTAATAAGAAAATTTCTCGCCGCTTGCAAACATGGCGGAAGGTATCCGGTATTCTGTAGTCTCTCTAAACATTTCAGAAAGAAAATCTTCCAAATATCATCTTTACTTTGCCTGCCTGTCTGTCTGTCATGTCTTTCTTTAGAAAAACACAATATCTTCAACTTACGTTTTGGTGAGATGAGTATTTCACTTATATCACGGCCGCTAGTATTATTGCAGGTAGAAAACCTACAACGCTATTGCATTGTGGTGAAACCTGAAAACATCGGCTGGTACAAAGGATGACACTCCGCTGATATTCCGTTTACCATTGCACCCAAACCTTCCTGAGTGTAGACCAAATCTCTACGAACTCCGGACATCTTGATCCAGTACCTCCAACTTTGAGCTTAATTTGATGTTTTGCTTTGTAATTATTTTCCAACTAGTACCTTTCATTTGAACGAACAATAACAAAACTCAGTAAGTAAATTCTTGAACTAACAATAAATCTTATTTGTGTTTAATGCATAATGTTATAATGGTATGATACTCTCTCGCAAGTTTTGCAACTATCTCTCAACTTTGCTGAATCATTGATCAGTAAAATACTTAAAACGACCTTTTATGATCACATTTAAAGATTTTGACAAAAACAACTTTTAATAAAGCTGTTAGTTTTTATTCTTATCCAATTGTGTAAGAGCCATGAAAAACTCAAGATGATTCAAGGGCACAATTAATGTCGTTGCGCGACAAACGCAAATTTAGCTTTGAGCTTGAAGTTGACAAGTAACAGCCATGCTAAAGAGTAACTGTCATAATATGGATTTTTGCACATTTTATGTACTTTTCTGGTTAAATCAACTTTTGACTCATCTATAACCGTCATACAAAATAAAGAGTTAACAAGTAAGGACCAAACTTATGGTGTCATTTTGTCAGTTCTTTCAATATAAAAAAGTAATGCTTTTAACAAGGCATTACGGGCTTCTTTTAACAAATAATCCTCAATCCGTTTTTATTGTTATAAGAATTCAGACCTTGAAATTCAACAGATATGGTCCCTTATGGTAGGATTTAACAAGGTCATGAAACCACAGTACTGTCTTGACAATTATAATTTTAAAGTATTTATTGTAGACTAGATTTTGATAATTGAGTAAAAAAATTGATTAGAGTAGTAGGGCCTATATTGAAAAAATAAGCTAGATATCTTTCATCATCGTTTCTATGAACTTATGTTATTCAGTGAACTCACACGAAGGAAGAAACGCTAATGTTGGCGCAGCTTAGAACATTACATAGATGTCAAATCTATTGTGTCACTGAAAAATACTGCAATTAGTTTCCCTTTTAAGCTTTGTTTTGGAATTAAAAAATTTCCTCAATTTATCCGTTTTATAAGTTTGAAACAAGCAAATGAACAGAATGTATAACTGGCTGCCCATAATACTACAATGACGCTACATTGTAATGTAAAGAATTTTTATTGGCCTCACGCATTTAAATGTGATTGTGAAATTTAAAACAAACAACAGAAAATGTGAAAATGAGGAACCAATCCAGGCATATAAAAGTGACTTTAACTTTGATATCTTTCAACGCATCAATACAAATATGCATGGTTTATTTTTCCTATTTACATTTGTAATTGTTCACCATTTTCATTTCATTTTCTTTCTGGCTTTCCGACTATAACGTTATCGTTATGGATACAATGTATATGAAGATTTCCCCAGGAGAACATTTTGTTTCATTTCTCTTGCGGGAAGAAATCACTCTTGGAATAAAATCCTCAGAAACATTCATGTAACAACGTCATGTATATACCTTATATTCTGAAAATGTCACACAGAGACACAACAAGAGACACTAAACCAGTTCAAGACAAAGCGAGATAACAGTAATGAGATCGAAAGCAAAGTTTCTCTTGTGGGAAGAAATCACTCTCATTTTAGAATTCCTGAATATTTATTATCTATATATGGGGAAATGTTAAAACTAATAAAAATAAGGGATGTTTTTTTGTAAACAGCTTTGGTTTAAGCATGCAAAACAGTGACAACAACGAAGACTGATGGTACACTTTTCAACATGTGCAAAACACAATATTGATAATATTTCTTTGCAGTGGGCCATAAATAGAAAGAATATAAACATATGTATTGTCTTATAGGTGATTATATGGAAATAAGACGTCATGTATATACCTTATATTCTGAAAATGTCACACAGAGACAGAGACACAAAAAGAGACACTAAACCAGATCAAGACAAAGCGAGATAACAGTAATGAGATCGAAAGCAAAGTTAATTGCTTTATTTCAGACAATGCCACGGTGCTGGACACACTTATTTCATATAAGATCTGAGTCAGGACAGCGCATAATTCAATAAACATGTGAATAATATGTATTTACCATGTGTTAGGTCTCACTGAGTGACTGATCAAAGACACGTCTGAGCCAGGCATGCTGTTTTCCTGAAAAATAGAAACATTATCTTTACTTTATGTCCTTCGAATGCGTCTTCTTGTCTATGGAAATGAGTGCCTTTCATTTTCATTTCAATCAAATTTCTAGTTCAGTTTCAATTTCTTCTATTATGGATAGAGTTAGATATAATAAATGATGACTTTCTAACTTATAAATTATGTAAGCGTATTATTTGTCCAAAACAATAGGTCTTTTCCTCTTTTCATTAATAAACAGGTTGTTTCACACTTAAAAACCTAAAATGAGTTGATACATCAAACTCAATAAAAAGGGATAAACTAAGAGCGGTTAGAACTAAGAACTTTAAAAGCATTCTTAAAGCGAAAGCAGCTGCCAAATGAAGTAAAATATCGACCCCTCTTTTATAACTTCACAGACCATTATGGATTTTTAGCATACATCTTTATCAGAACTATGACTTCATGTGCCGCTGCTTTGTAACTCCTTGGTTGGATGCTTGAAATATAACTTGACATGAACTTATCTGTATTTTTCCAAAATGAGATTTGAAAAGAAATTCCGGTGTTCCTTCATGAATAATTCACATTAAATCAAAAACTGTTTCTCGGGGGATTATCAAATTACTTCGTCTTCTACACAAGAAAGTACTGGTTGTCATTTGTTGCCTCTGGTCTGTGATTTCATTTTGATGGCTATTCATTCTGTTTAAGGTATCTGTTTAAAAAAGCTTAGACCATCACCAAATTGAAGTCACTAGCGCTCTTAAGAGAAAACAATCTGAATCAATAACACAGGTTATTTTATTATAGCAAATTTCCTCAATAAATTTGATATAAAAATTTATTCAGCTTATGCATAGTTTTGCATCGTGCTTGTTATTGAAGTGTGTCAAACATTTTTTACTTTTTTATGCAAACTGCTTTTGACGGTTCGGCAGAAGTTTTCTGCCAAAATAAATATTTTTTTCAATAGCTTAAGTAAGAAGCTTTTTATATTTGCCTCATTATGTTTTTTAAGAAGTATGGTATCAGAAACCAGAAAAAATTATGTTAACAAGAACATCATTTCACAATTGAAACACAGAGAAGACCATGCAATGATCTAGTCTTTTAATAACGCTGTTTTTCACAACTTTTATCGAAATAACACATGATAGACTATATCAATAAATTTCACTATTATTTCACGTGTGTGATTACCCAATTGCAAAGCATGGAGATGCTGGGTATGGTAGAGAAGGGCTCCTGTTAAGCTTTTCTATCAACAGTAATATAATATCTATAACATCTCAATCAATACGGACATTTTGGCATCAATAGAGCTATCAAAAAATTATTCAGTTTGTTAGCTAGTCTAGCCTCAACAGTCAGTGAATCAAGAATGTTAATATTTGCCTATTCACTTTTAAAAGGTCTATATCCCAACAAGCAAATTTAATGAAACTTTACAAAAAGGTTGTGATGGTGGAGACATCATGTCTACCGAATAAGGAACATGAAGGTCAGTCAATTGAACATCAGACAAATAGTAACCTCATTATATCTCTTTTACTTCATGATGGTGAAGTGAATTCGACCATCTCAAGGTTGACAGAGATATAAAATTTGTTTTGAGGTTTTAGGTTTAGCAAAAAAACACTAAAAGCAAATTTGCTCAATATGCAATAAGGCACTTTTTTACAAATAAACTGTTGAACTATCTTTGGTAAACACATCAGGTGAAATGTCTCTGAACTTTAAATAAAATAAAATGTAGTTTCAGACTCTGGTTTATACACACAACCATGACTGACGAAAGATTAGAGTGAGACTTGAAAATACAGCAAGTATTCATCGTTATTACGCGGGAATGAATTCTTGTTTTAATTGACCTCTTTCTCAAAACGATTTAATTAATAAAAACTTAATGCATTCGAGATGATATCTTAAAAGCAACTTTAAAAATAATGTAATAATGAAGCGTTAGAATAGCAGGAAATAAGGAAAAAACAACAATACTATTACAAAGTACAAACTAGATAAAAAAAACCCATCTGGTGCAGCTACCTTTTAGTAAAATGACACTCTTCTTGAGCATTTTAAAGATCTGTTACTATTTCAAAATCATTTATTCATTCATGTTTAGGATATAGGTATTTCCCTTACCAAAGCCAACTTTGAAAACAGGATAAACTTTTAAATCATAAATTGGTTCTCACTTTGAAGTCAAGCGGTCCTAAGTAGTCTTAACTTTCAGTGTGTTTTCACTCAAATACCTTCAAATGTTATGTAACTTAAATGTCCCTTTCTTATCTCGCAGTTAAGCACTTCATTCGATCTATTTTCCAATATCTGGAAACGAAGGTTATTTCATAAATAAAACAATACGTTTTGAACACATATATATACATTTCCCTGCAAACGTTGAAGATTACCCACTTTTTTCTAAATGTTCCCTTAACTATTAGAACAACTCTCTTTGAAACTATTGGTTATCATCATTTGATATATACTACGCGAATCAAAGCGAAACGAGTAAAAAAGTGAGCGTGGCTCACTAATACCCCGACCGTGCATCCCTGACTAACTGAATTATTTTTTACTTTCAATGTAGTCATCTCTTGCACAGCATTTGACCTAGAGGAATTGAGAAAAATGACTAATAAAAAAAATGGAACTTTCTAAAATTTGATTTGGCACTGCACCGCCATGATGTATTTGAAAATAGCATATGATACATAATTTGTGCGGTAGCTACAGGCGATTTCAGTTCTTCTGGTCCGATGTTTGTTCAGGCCAAGAAACGCTAAACAAAATCAATCTCCATTTCTTTAAGGTTTTCCATGTAAATAAAACTCTAGACATTACAAGAAGTTATCAGGTTTCTGTCTGCAGTGAAATGTGTTTTATCTAGATAGCAATACATGTATATGTTTTCCAAATTCCTTTGATCTTTGTTTTAATCACCTAAAGACCTCCCCCCTTTTAGTTCGAGAATCAGACCACAATGAAAGAATTGATGAAATATATTCCAAATTTTCTTTTGTGAAGAAGTCACAACATCCCTACACATGCTTTCCCTGTTTTGGTTTCTTTAATTGTGTTTAAATAAGCTGTGATCACAAGTGAACAATGCATTTTTTTTTAACGATTTAATGTGTTTTCAACGATTTAATTTCAGTTTTGGAAATAATTGCTACTAATGGTAGACTGTATTAAAGTGACAAATTCTAAAAGTCTGTAAGTCAGTAGTGACGATAACTGGATCACGGCGATAACTCGTCCACATGTGGTTTGTTGAAAACTTTGTGATGACTTTATTAATTGATTGATAAGAAAGAAATAATTCTTTCCGAATTCCGATGCAGACAACTGTATTCTCAATTTTATTTGAAAACATCGTTCAAAACCTCATGAACGATGGCATTTGGAATCGAAGATGAAACCTAAATATTAATTGACAGTAATATGTGCTTGATCGTCAACTCATGCTGTTTTCTCGACGTGTTTTGACAATACGAATCCAGTGATGAAAAGCATAATGAAAACGTTCATCAATCGGGTTTATGCCTTTGTTCCTACTCAAATAATCTATATACATGTAAGACTCATTTTTGTTTTGTGCTTTATTTCTATGTATGTGTTAACATGGGCATTTACGACTTGGCCTGGAACTAACTTTCAAATTTCATTGACTTCATGGTCGTTCATAAAAAAAAATTTCTATGTTAAGCAAACTCCATATCTAACAAAAAGAAGACAGGAAATATATTCTGACAAGAAATCAGTAAAAATGTGACCTACATAAGGGAAGCTCGCTGTGCAACACATGTGTACTTTAGGTAACTAACAAAACAATTCATTGAGAATTGAACAAAAAAACAACTTACACTGAATGTACGAAAATAGCTAACTGATGCCAGTAACATTTAAAATAATGTTAAAGGATGTTTTCAAAGAAAAATTACATATTTTTTTATAAATAACTCTTCTTAACAAATACACCAAACGCGAAAAATAAAAAAAACGATAAAATAATTCATATCAATTACTGTTGTCATTCTCTCTCATGCAGGGCTATGTGTATGTGATTCATTTATCATCCAAAGCTGGGTTCCACAGGATATATCGTTTGCATTAGTTTAAGCCAAAGTCCTAGGAGATCTCTTTTGACAGTAGATTTTGAAAAATGCCCTGTTGGACTTACCAACATAACATCACAATACTTTTGCAACATCAAATGATGACATCACAATGCTAACACGTCACAAACACGATGACGTCACAATGGTTTGCCATCACAGCAATAAAAGTAAATGTCAGTTTTGTGTTGAGAGATTGTGATGAATAATTACTAAAGAAATAATTTGGACGATAAAAAGAATCTCCCCCTTGTCTTCTGATATCAAATATATCAACACGTTTTGATAAAAATAAAAATAACCTTGACAAGCCTCGGATATTTGTAACCTTTCTTAACTCGCGTTGATATTTTTCATTTGGTTGAGATTCTCTATATGTCATCCCGGTTGAGGTCATCTACTCTTATCACCCTCGAGTTTTGTTATCTGTTATTCTGCGCATGCGCAGAGTATTGAAAATGAAATTTTGGACAGTCCTTGCAACCTGAATGGCTGAGAACATGGTAGTGAAACTCAGAAATGCAAACCAACTTCTTTCTCACAAAACAAAATAACTACCTGTCTTCGAAGAAGCGACAAGCTTTCTAAAATCAAGGGCGGGTAATAACATACTTTTCTCATAAATAGTTCCAGTGGTAATAAAGAAGAGAACATTTTGCCCTTGTAACTAAGGACAAGATTAGTTTTTAATACAGCTGACAAACATTTTTTGAATCTTTGAAACGGTTTGTCTTGTAAATTAAGAATAAGGCCTGTAGTATTTACATGATGATACCAATTCCTGATATATCCTGGCTTACAATTAACAAATATTTTGTTTTTGGGAAAAAAACAGTTGTACATAAGACATAAAGTTCCTTCAGACAGACAAGAAATTAATTTGTCATCACGGTAGATTAAGCTATGCAATTTCCAGGGGCCCGACCTGGTATCACAACATGCTAATAGCCAGTATCATGCGTATCAACTCTGCCCTATGAGGGCGACCTGATGTCACCCCTCGCATCGCCAATTAATGACAGAGTTAGCATGTTGATCTGAACTTTTGACTCTGATATTGCCTTTATCATTCACGACTGAGCAAGTGCAATTTCCTAAATGTTTAAATGGGCAATAGCACGTTTTTTGAAAATGTTATATTTGAAATGTTTCAATGATAATTGTACGTTAATTTTAAATGTATTTTTTTGATAGTGTCAAAAATCTTATTACACAAGCCATTCATTCTTTGTCAGATTACAAATTAGAATGATTCACATAAAGTCCACTGGCTGGCATTTTTGTGTGAACACCTTTTATTAGTTTTGTGTAAGAAAAAGGGATCCCAATACTGAACGTTACATTATATATTTGAATTAATACTGCTTTATCTAGTTTAAATACATTGTTTTTCAATTGGAACCATTTATTTTCGTTTTCCTGACATCACCTCATATTCGCCCTAAAACGTGCTACTGCCCCTTCAAGGAGGCTTTCTTAACAAAATGAACCAATAAGTGCTGTGATTGATTTGGTGGTTGTTTATGGTTTATCAGCATTTATATAAACTTATATATATAAACTTTCTATTTAGAGTTAGTTCTACCTTTTCGATCTAACAAGTTTAAGATGATGAACCTATTAGCGAATCCTTTGAAAATTCAAAGTAAGTTAGGGATTTCAGTGGAGGCAGAAATGAAGGTATACCAAATTTGTGTCAAAACAACATTAACGTAATTTAGCACATCATTAATGCTGGAAAATCAATCTATAAATTTGTAGTTATGTTGTTTTGTTAGAGATTTCAATAATGGCAGAATGGAAATTACACTATTTTGAACTAAAATTACATCAATAATGAGCAATGATAAAATCTGCAAACAGACAGTTGATTGTTGATAATGATTTGATATTCTTACACATTTCAACCATTACATATTCTTTACATCTGTGTCACGTGCTAAAAAGCATATTTGCTATGGCCATTTATTATAATCATACGAGGTCGAAAACACATGCCATATTAATGCTTATGAAAGGCAATTTGATAACTAGAAGGATCAAGAACGAAGATATTTTTATGTTTAAACAATTATATTTCATTAATGATGTTTTGACATAGATTGGCATGTCATTGTAAAACAAGTGATTTATTTGATGACTACATACATACAGCTGCTTACCAAAGACATTTTGAACTCTGAAAGATTTCAATGTTTTATCATTTTTTTCATTTTTTCATTTTTTCAATTGGTCACCATTTCTTAACAAAATATTTTATTTGTCCAAACTTTTGTATTGATTTTCTCAGTTAACCCTATCTACACTACAAATAAAGAAAACTGATACGTGCCCAGTCAGATAAATCTCTGGCATTCTCCAAAACAGCTGATTTTTCTTCTTTCTGCAATCTCAACACACTTTCAGAAAACGTACCTTCAAAGTAGTTATTATTTTTCAACATTATGATATAACTTACATTCAAAATGGAAATTTCATAAGAAAATCAATTTGAATTGTGTTTTTTACACCAAAGTATTGCATAAATCCCTGCTTAATGAATTCATCTAGAAATGTTTGTATCATCTTTTGGTAAACAATGTGATAATGTTTGTACTGATATTTGTGTTGTTCAATGGTTCATTGAGTTCAATGGTAATAAAACAAAAGTTTGGTATGCAGCTGTACATGTAAATGTTTTGAAGAAATCGGGATGAGGATAGAAATAATTTGCATATCCATCGTTGTGTTTCATCAACCAAACTCATAGAATGGCTAAACAAGAAATACAGTATCAAGAAGCCCGATAGATGTTTAAACACACGTTCAACACTATATACAGATAATACAGTATTGATTTCTCATTTGCATCAGCCTCCTGCACACTGCTTTTAAGAAATCATTAAGTAAGCTTTGATGAAGTTGTATAACAGAATGTCAAGACAGACCTCACCTTGTTGGGGACAATGGGTGAATTACTTTGTAATGTCACAGGCAGGATGAAAATAACATTGCCTGATGTAATGCTTTTGTGTCTTTCCTTCACATCATCTCTACCTTTTTATATTTTCCAGAATCAATGCCTTTGGAGGCTTGATGGATGAAACACTATCTGTCCTTTCGGTCCTCGTGTCAAAATAGTTATACAGATGGATAATGTGAGGTAAAAAGCTACAAAACGTAATTCCCTCTGTCACAGTGATTTGTTAACGATGACTTACTCAAAGTAGTTCTTGTTTATAGTCAACGTTAAATACTTTCGTTCTCTCGCCATTGAGGCATGAAATGTTGATACAGCTTCTGTTCTATTACGCCGAGTGTGTGGGCTAGAATGGGAAATGCCTGATTGGAGGCAATCAAAGTTAGTTGTGCAATCAGCAACGCTGTTCTTAAATCACCATATTGGCTACTGAATCAAGGCATTATGATATGAACGATCCTTTCCATGCGAGAAGCCTTGTCATTTACTAAAGAATTTCAAATGGATTGTGGTACAAATTTTTTCCACCGGGGGAAACACGGATTTTGTTTTAATAGAAAAAAAATACTATCATCTAAACTCATGTCCAAAAGAAACGATACCATACAAATCCCAAAATAACTCAATCCACTGCAGATTAATAAGACTAAAACATAGTTATATCATTTCTTCAGTAGTCAACTTACGTCTATGCAAAATTTGGAAACATTATCTTTTCATGTTTGCGAGAAACATGCATTTGAAAAAATCATCGATCTGGAATCTCCTTAACTAGGCGAGATAGCAGAGAGAAATTGGACACTTTCGCTTGTTTTAAAACGTTATAGTGCAGTGACGCGTCAACGAATTTATGTCAAATAAAGTGTATTATATCAACAACATAATTCAATACTTTATCAATTGTGAAATGACAAAAGTTCTGTTCATAAAACAATTTGAAATTTCGATTTATGCACTCCATGTACATTTGAAAATACACAAAATCAAAAGTATCTTTTCCTGAAGAATGAAAATGTGCATATTTTTTTACAAGATATATGCCTGTTAGACACACTTAAATTCGACTCTGTCAGGTTATAGAATTTTGTTTTGGACAACTTTGAAAACTTGGTATCGTTTCATTTGGACATGAGTTTACCTCTATGTGGAGAGAATGGATAACTTTGGGCAACATATTATATCCACCTCACTCACTTATCTACTGAATTCAACATGACTAGTAATATGACAAGTGTAAATCAGACGGTTTCTTTTCAAGTTTCAGACTCAAAATCACCTTCAGAAACCATTTTAATGTTTGGTAGCAAACATCTTCAATCTAGTTACATCTAAGCTCAGACCAGGTATTTGGTAATAGCAAAAAGATCAGGGTAATGCATTGTCTGAACATCCGTCCGACCCTCGGGTACATAATAAAGACAGAGTGAAAGGCTTACAATACCAGACACAATTGTCTTCAAGTTGAATAATCAATTTCTGTTATCATTTATAATTCATAGATATTATAGAGATCTTTACTTCTCAACACACAGACGAAGCTGAATATGTTCCAGTTATTTACCTTCGTACAAAATAAAAATGATCAGTAATTTATTAAAAAGGGTTATAAGATAAATTATTTACAGTCAAAGACTATAAAACAGAGAAGAATGTACATATGTATCATCTTTTCAACTGCTCTTATCAGGCCTAAAAAATGTTTGGATTTGATATGTCAATTGCAAGGCAATACTGTTATCTATTTTATTTACTGTTATATCTTTTTTCTTGTAACAAATGTTTTTGATATACTGGCATAGAGGTTCCAATTTCATGTTTGAAAACGGAGGGTCTGTCTTGAAACGCCCTTTTTGAAAGTGATGAAGTCTGATACCTTTCTTAAACTTCATAATGTACTTTTTCGTATTTTGCTGAAACTGTTTGAACAAACAATGATACATAACCTTGTAGGCAAAATGAACCAATACATTAAAGAGGTGAATAGTACATGTTATTTTTAGATTCAAAGTACTTTGATACTTGCAACAATAACATCCATCACGTTGTAGTTCCTCTAGACTGAACTACATCTAACTTCACCTACTTTTAAGTAGCATCCACTGCAGAATAACGTTTCCAAAGGCAGCTGGTTTGGTGTTTGATGTTATTTTAAGACATAATTTTAACTTTCAAGAAAGGTAGGAGAGTATTTGTTTTACAGAAGGTCTGGTTGTGGTTTCAACAGAAAGATCGAAACTTCTATTTGAAAGGAGAAAATGCTGTATTTGATGCAATCGGTTGGTTGTTTTGATTTCTTTCTTAAACGAATTATTGTAATATTTATACATTTTAATGACACAGGTAACAAGCTTAAGGCATAAGTAAATGTTGAATTTATTGCGAAAAGAATAAACGTGCATTTTTTATCCAGGAAATACTTGTACTTTTAAAATTCAATAATAATAATGAAAGTTTACCGTACTATCAGCTTGTACATGTAACTGTCTTAGTCAGAATGCAATGACAGTATCTTGCATGCTTGATAAAGATATATGATTATATTTATGAAAATAAAGCCAAGAACAAAAAATGATATCTATAATTGGATTTGTTTTGGTACCGTTGTTATTTTCTAATGTTTTATGTCAAAGAGTTGTGTATCTTTTACTGATCATGGGATTATTTATTCAATAATAGAAGTTTAAAACCTATACTGTAAAAAACCCGTACTATTTGAAAATCAACAAAACTAACTACACTATTTACTCCTTTATAGAAAAGTATGAATTTATTTATATCGATTAGTCGTAGTTACATAAATATTTCCATTAAAAACAGTCGTGCCATGTTATTTGGTACAAGAACTCAGTTAACATCCATTTATCAATACATAACAGACCTTCCCGTCTCGTCCGTTATCTATTGTATTTCCAGACCTCAATTTTGACGTATGACTACCGAGATTATTCTCTATCATCAGGGACAAATCTTGTCATTGGTGGTTCAGAACATGTCAGCCGACACATAATTCCTTCAGACAGAAAGAAATTCATTTGTCAGCACGGAAGACTAAGCAATGTAATTTCCCGGCGCCTGACCTTGTATCACAACATGCTAATGGATGGTTTTATTAGATCAAGCACTGCCCTATGACGGCGACCTGATGTCATCCTTCACAGTACCAGTTAATAGGAGAGTTTACTATGCAGGCATGAACTTTTGACTCTTGGTTTTGCATTCATCGTGGACGATGTTCCAATGTTTTGATGTTGTCTTTGTGTAATTCTTTCAAAATCCCTAGGAGTTTTCATTAAAGAGGAAAGACGTGGCGAAGGTTTTATTTCAATTATTTCGTAAAATAACATGACAAATATATATCAATGACAGACACAAACTAAATATTAGGTATGGATAATGGGAATGATTAAAAAAGGCGTAATATTAGGCATGGATAATGGGAATTATTAAAAAAGGCGTAATATTAGGTATGGATAATGGGAATGATTAAAATAGGCGTAGCTGAGTAACTGGCTACAATTCGATTCCAGTGACGTCATTATCAAAGTAACACCATCAAAGTAACACCGTCATTTAACGAGAAATCACCAACGAATGTGGATGTGTTAGCCAAAGAGGTCGTGAAAATCGAACAAGATGAAAATAATGGCAATGTTGTAATGAATTCCTCCTGTCATCAAATAAGAACAGGGAGACGCCATTACCAATTAAACTGGAAAAAAGAACCACTTTGCAATTAATACTTGTAGTGCTGGCTGCGTTTTTGTTATGAGCAAGGTACTTGAATTTGGCAGTATTCAAGATGTCTGGATGTAAAGTAATTGAGATTTGGACTTTTTATTCAGTTTCATTCTTGACATACAAATCGCCGAACAGTATCCTCCAAACACAATAAACAGATTGTATATGATATTCTTCGACAGATCGGTGTAACAAAACTGACGTAAACTTTTTCTAGGAAGACGACAGTTGGGATGCATATATATATGAAAACGTTCTGCAAAACTTTAAGATAAAAAATAATGTATAAAAAAACTAGGTTATTCGAAAAAAACCTCCAATATACAAATATACAAATGCTTTTGGCTTCGTAGGTCCTCTTAATCCTTTGACTTGAATTATTGAGGCAAGATTTTATGAGTGATTCTTTTCCATCTATAACAGGGTTTAGAGAGCCTATACATGTAACTGAAAATAGAAAATGCGACTTCAACTGTTGCATTGCCTTGTGAAAAGGATAGCTGTTTAACGATAGTAAATTCCGGATAAATTGAAACCATTGAAAACATTGCATATGTGACTCAAACAACATGGTTAGTTTTAAAGAAATTATATTGAATGGAACATACATGGTATCATAAACCATATTGTTTAGATAGATAAGTTTGTTTTAAAAACTCAATGTATCTGATATTAAATGCTCATATAAATATATATGCTACTTATTACTTAAATAATCTTTCTAGATTTTATATTTACTTCATCCAAAAAGAGCTATTGTAGAATTGTAAGAGTGGAAAACGAATCAGTGTCTGTATACATCATGGAAAAACACAATCGACACAAGCAAGATGTTAAGTTAAAAAGTATTGATATACAATGGGATATTTTCTTATCTGCGTACAACCAAACATGCTTTATTGATTTTCCAGGTTAAGTATTTTCCATAAGCATCCTTCAAACCAAATCATATAAGGACCAAAGTCATGTGACACTTTCAGGGATGGGTATTGCTCCGCATTTCCATATTGCAATATATTGCGATACAGATTGGTGTTGATAATGGTACTTTTCAATTTGATGTTTTGCATGCTCTCTTGACTAAATATCAGCGATGTAGAACAGCAACCATTCCTCAAAAACTGTGAGCTGTTTAATAAGGTTGAGTTTTTCTATAAATTTAAATCGAAATTGTTTAATTCAAAACATCCGATATATTTGATATTTTCAGAAGTGCGCATCGAAACGTATCGTGGTGATACTGATTGCAATATACTGATATACCAATAGCACCGCATCTCAAGAAATAACATTGCTGGATGGACAAATAGTCTCTTACTAAATGATTTTGGTCCGATCTCATTGATCGTAGGTTGATCTGAGGTCAGTTATGGTTGAGATAATGACCTACAGCCGAGTAGGTATCAGATATAACCTTCAAGCGACAGCGAGAAGGTTATATCCGATAGCTACGAGGATGTGGTCATTATCTCACATACACCACATGGCTTAACCAATTTGCATTTTAGCAAAAGTAGAACATCAACCAAATATTTAGTTACAATGTATTTGATAGTTGTTGTTATGGGGTAAAACTTCAATACACTCAACTTCTTAACAATCCATTTGCACAATACGCGAATTTCACGTGCAGATTGAGCATGGTGAAGTTGTCATTCAGACAAATCTGAGCAAGAGGATCTGTTTTTAGTTGTTTCGACTTACACACATCAACATTCTACATTGAACTCAAATTAAATAAAATGAATACAATTTGTCAAAAACGTCATCGAAATTGCGATTTATGGCAAATGATATTCTTATGTTTAATACATTATTCAGTCCATCAAATATTTTCTTCTTCATGAAGCAAAAGGTGTTGCTGCACGGACGTTGTCAATTTCATCTTGCGATGCACGGATTTTAAGTAAATATCATATCGCACGAGCTTTACACAAGCGAAAGCACATGGTTTGAAGGTGGAGACGAAAATGAAGTGGTCTCTTGTTTTGAACAACTTTAGGGTCGCGTTTCAAGGTCTTTTCAGAAGGAAGTAAAGGCGAGTTGAACTTTTAAGTATATTCATGTATTTGCTGTTGAATGTTATTTATGCGAGGATCTACGAATAAGCTGAAGTATGTTACAGAGGGTTTACACGGTATGAAACAAGCTGTCAACATCCAAGTTAATATTTAAGCATTTTGCTGTTGAAAATTGATTGTTAATGTAATTATTTTTTTCAATATCATTTAGTAATGTATATAACAATGTGTACATAATATTGATAAATAATGTAACAAGGTACTTATAAGCATATTACTCTGAAATTAATTTAGCATGTTTCTTTCTTACAATTAATCACATTATTCGACATTCATCTTTAAAATATGATTGGTCCATTAAAAAGTATACCCTAACATTATTCAAAAGTCAGATTCAAAATGTTTTGGAATAAAATTAGAAAACATATTCATACCTAGAGAGAGATCAACATAAAGCAATAAAGTCAACATCGATAAGCAATTTACAAAGACCACGGGTGTTAAATTTCAACAACTGACGTTACCCTTAGTTTCAGGGACTACATATGAACATTTGATTGACAATCCAAGCAACATTAAAGTCGACCTTATTATGGATAATTCAACAAAGACCATATGAATGGAACAGAGTTAAGCTTGTCAAAGGATTGGGAACATTGTTCACTTGGATTCTGTGTCCTACTCGCTGAAGCTTTTCAGCTAACCGAGAACGACGTGAATTTGTGTGTGAGTGTTGAGATGAAAATACTAGAAGACCTTGGGATCTGCATTCATCATGGATAAGCACAAAGCACAAAATGATATCACCATGTGGTGCATTTTATAGTAAAATAAGCTATAAATCTGGAAATAAACAACGTTTCAAAATTGTTTTGTTATTATGTATTCTTTCATAAATATGGCTTTGATACAAAGTCAACTTTTCAAGGTGTTGGGTACCTTGACGTACGCTAAAACACAGTGGTTGTAAATTCTCTCGAGGTGCGATACCACAAAGAAGTGAGGTGAAGCCGAACTTGTTTGTGGTATCGATCCGAGAACACATCAACCAAATGCACATTGGATGTGAAGAGTTAAGGTTATACAATATAACCATCGCACGCCTGGTTATACAAAATAGTTAACCTCTGATATTGACCTGATGACCACACCACGTGGTGTATCTAAAAACAACTACCTCTGATATTGACCCGATAACCGCACCAAGTGGTGTATTGTTTTTTACACCCCTTGGGCGGTTATATCCCTTCTTTTTTCAATAGGTTTAAACCCATAACTACCTTTCCCCAGGTATCTATTCTATAACCAACCTACTGTATAACCTACGCGCCTACTAAACCTGCAATGACCTCAGTCAGATATGGAGAAAACCTTGGCTTCGCCGCGGTTATTCTCCATATCTTCCCTCGGTATATTCATAACGACGGTGGTTCTGAACATTACTCTCGGCTTCGCCTTGAGAAATATTTTAGAACCACCTCGTTAACCATGTTTTTTAGAACACCGGCGTTTGGTCACATGGCCTCAGATGGATTCAGGAAAAACAAAACTCAAAATGTCATGTTTATTTCAAATGAATGTTAAACACACAATTCGTCGCGTTGATTACAGGCATTTTGGCGATTTCGAGTCTGCATTCTCGGCTGGCATGTTCGAGGTTGGCATTTCTACAGTTACAGTTGCAGGTTCTGCTGTAGTGGGCTCTCCGTTCAATTTGGCACTGACGTCCTTCTTTTGTCCGTCAGACGTTCGTTTGTAGGCGCGTACACCTGAAATTGAAATTAATCAATACTGATTTACAAATGCTTTATACTAATTCATTTTAAAGGGAGAATGTGGCAACCCTGTATATCAAATGAACTGTACATGTATTTAATGTATGTTTTAAGGTACTTCTTAAGTTAATGTATCTTGCACATGTGTGCATGTTTTTCAAACTGGCATTATGAATTTAAAATGTTTTGAATGATTACCTTCAATGCTTCGATGGCCAGTCCTCTCCATGATCCCCTTGTCGTACAGAGTAGTTGCGGCAGTGACGCGCAGAGAGTGGTTCGTCTTGTGACCAGAGATTCCCCCTTTCTTACATAAGTCGGGAACAACCTTCTGTAAGCTGTTGTGGCCCATGGCCTGTTTATTGTACCATAACTTCTCATCGCAGTTCTGCAGTGGGGTCAGGTAGAAAGCGTCATCTCTGTTATCGTGAGGACAGACCGACAGATACTTCTTGAAAATGGCAACATGGCACCGCTCCCTGTTGCTACTGGCGTAGTGGTCCACAACTTTGGACCACTACAACTTTGGGTGTGATTTTGCGGTGCTTCAGTCCGCCTTGGCAGGTTTTCGAAATATCTTCCTTGTATCTGTGCAAGAAAGATGTTTTATTAATATATATTAAGCATAATTCAACTTCATGCCATGAAGGGATCTCTTGAAAATAAAAAGCAATAAGTATTGCCTTAATTATTTATGTACATTTGTTGTTGATTTTGTTGGCCCTCAATCATTTTCTTGACCTTTTCTTTCAGTATGATATTGTACTGTATTTTTAAAGTACATGTATTCCAAAAACGTTTGTGTTTACTTTGTCAAACTGTAATGTTATATTCGTATATAGAAAGGATATGATTTAAATGAATTACATGTACCTGAGGAAGGTATTGCCATCCGCCTGTTGTATAGTTATTTGGCAGGGCTTGTGCCTGAGGGTTCTGTGTTCCTGGCCACTTCTCAGGGCGAAGTGTTTACCATTTAGGTATACCAAGGTGTTGATAAGTACCCGGGGGTTGTGGGTACCTAGGATTCCCTTCTCCAATAGTTTTAACTCTTCCTCATCCTTGATCGGTTCGGCTTGACGTTTGTTTTGACCGAGTCCCAGGTTGGATAGCCTCTTCAACTCCCCATCCAGCACTTGTCTAAATAAGATAAAGTTTAATTTGTATGTAATTGTAGTTTTGTTAAAATGAGAAGATACTATCGCTGCTGTTGATATTAATATTGAAAATAATTCAGATAAGGCTTCGCCTTAAACAGTTGTAAAATGGGCAACAAGTTGTATTGTATCATTGTCATTCGATTGCCAATGATCAATTTGTAACCTATAGTGATTCATGAATGCCAACAAATTAATTGTATTTATAGATAGGTTTCATATACATAGTATTAAGATGGTGAAGTAAACATTAATGATTGATATGATTAACGAAACGACATACCTGAAATCCTCAAATGTGGTACTGTTCAGAAGATTGATGTTCCCCTTTGTTTCCATTAAAATGAAAGATTGCAATCCCATCACAAGGGACAGAAGAGATGAGGGTGGGTAAACTTGGCCATTTTCTTTTCTGACTACAACGACAAAACGACTGAGCCAATAACTCAATTCATTGTCGCTCATCAAATAAACTTTGCTTTTGATTTTATCTCTTTGTCAATATTGTGATTATTTCTCCAAATGGCCCACTTCGTGAAGGTATTGATTGACCAGGTGTTTTGTTTTTGGGTGTTTTTAGGAACCGACGATTTCGATATGGTATCGAGAGCTTCTTGTGCAGTTATGTAATTAAACCTACCAGCTTCATCGTCGGATATTAAACTAGTTGAATCATCGCCTAAAACTTGCGACAAATATTCGATTTGTTGACTAGCTTCAATGAGATCGTCATCAGAGCATTGGTCCGCCATTGTATGGTGTGTACTGACGTGTGAACTGCGATCTGGTGTAGTGTGCACTGATCAGCTGACAGAAGCACGTGCGTATCGTGTGAAATCAAGCAAGACAGGCTAAAATTCGGCCGAAATGCATAGGGTTTACAATAACACTGTACATATTGAATTTTATATTTATATAAATATTATTCAGAAGCTAAACTGAGAATCAAACATCTTAATAAGAAATAAGGAAGAATAAAAGGGGCGAATGATACGATTATACTTATTCATTAACTAATTGAATCACTAAATGTTTAGATGATAATGGAACGCTTTCCATAACCTGACCATGGTTGGTTATGGCTAAGTCCATGTGTCAAAAGGGGGGGTGGCGATTATCTAGTTATCATGATTGAATGAAAAACGAGTATTTGAGAAGTATTTTATAAATTGGATATTCAGATTGACGATGTTTACACATCGTAATAGATTGTGTCATAGAGATTGTGAGTATTTACCACAGGGAGTGTAAGTCAAATAATGAACCGATTCCTGGCAAATGAATGATAATGAACAATGATAACCCTAATATTTTTATCAGAATATTCAGTTACCGAATTTGTTGTCGCATGTATGTATGGTAACACTATGAACCAAACTGATTTCAACCCGCCTGAATATAATACAACGAATATTATTGTTGTTTGTCAAATTCCTAACTCAACTTATGAGGAATGATGTTGTCATGAGTCTAGATTCACATTGTAGCTGTTGTTCTTCCAGAGATAGTTAAATGATTTTCAGCGTAATGGTCAATCATCACGTATACATTTCATTCGAGGAAGCAAAAAACTGAGTCTAGCAGTTCTTTATCTCAGACATTTTTCTGTAAGCCAGCAGAGGATCAGGGTCAGACTAAATAAAGGAAGAATTATCTCCACTGATTGCAAACGTGTTCTCAATCTCCCTGGTTATGCATTGCCTCATCTTCCGCCCAGCCAACTCTTGCAGTCACATTAGACATAATAGAGATAGATTGAAACCATTCTTTGTTCCAGACAGGATTGTCTTCTCGTTGAATAATTCTGTTAAGTAGTCATTCTAAAACATAGACGTACTGAAATTTCATTTTCTTCTATCCAAAATGGTAATAGTTATTGGAAGGTGATCATATTCAACTTTATTGGAAGGCACTAATCAAAAACATCAAAGGGGCTAACAATATAATTTGAAATAAGTAGTTTCATCTGGGATCAAATTTGTGTCATCATTGTGTATACGTTACCTAATATGATAAATAGTTTCCATTCCTGAAAATTACAAAAATAATTATATCAAAGTATTTTGGCAATTATTTCAAAAACATTTGTTTCAATTCTTTTCTTTAAGTAGAGCCAAACTTCTTACAGTTGTGTACAAACTTTCAAAAGTCGACAAGGTGATTATTTCACACCTACTAACTCTACCAATTTCTCACAAAAACAGCATCCAAGTAAAGAGTTCAGGCCTTCAAAGTAAACTGCCCATTTTATTGGCGCTTTCAGGAATGACCATGGGTCGCCCACCACTTGTCAACCATTATCAGTCACATTTAAGAGGTCAGGCGTCAAGAATTGCATTGCATAGTCTTCTTTATTGACAGATGATTTTCTGCCTTATTTGTCAGGCAACACCTGCTTAACCAAATATGACAGCCCTTTTTCCAGATGATAAATTAAGAGGTCACTCAACATATGTCAGGATTTGTTTTGCATAGTAAGTCTTTATTTCACGTCGTCAATCATCCGACATACACAATGAAAAAGATTACAACGGTTAGAGTCCCTAAAGGATAAATAAAAAATCATGAGTGGTATTGCATTAAATGAAAGAAATATATGGTTTCCAAACGGCTGAACTAGCAATATGTTCAGGCAATTTGAGTTTATCAAGGAATTGACACGGAAAGGATGTTTTTGTTAATCTCAGACAGTCGGGACATCCTTGACAAATGAGATGTCACTCTTGTTGAAAAGAAACGCGATTAGGTGATCTCACACCTCCAGTACAGTGTGACAAAATAAATATGAAATTTTGTATGCCAACAGCAGCATACATAGGGGAAAATTACTGAGACAAATGTCTCAGACAAGAAGTATATTTTGTAATTATAATAATGTTGCCATGGAAGTTAGGGATGTCACGGTGCAGGTAACAAGGATGAATGAAATGATGAAATTCGTATATAAGGGGCATTCTTGCCGCGAGATTCTATTTAAGTGATCATATGAAGACTTCTAACGAAAGAAATTCTAGTATCCAACAGTTGAAAAAAAAAATCTACATCTTTACGAAAATCTAATATCATCGTATTCTTCATATATCGAACTAATTTATATCTAGTCTAGCTGGTATATTCAACAAATTGTGATTTCTGGAATTGATATTTCCATATTAGGATTCCAATTACCAAATTTAAACGAGCTAGCCTTACTTTCAATAAGTCAATAAGTACCAAACTTAAGTTAAGTACAAAGGTATCATTTTATCAAGGAGTTCTTTCTGTTGCTAACATGTATTTTCTAGCTTTTGTTGGTTCATTCGTTTGACGTTATTGAATATTGCGATTCAAATTAGAAAGAGGAACTGCCCACAATATGATATACACATTTGAAACTTATCTAAATAGGTTAAGATTGAATGTTACAGTCCTTGTCATGTTTTAAATAAAAAATATTGTGATAGAAGTTTACATACACACATAGATAAACTCATATTTTTGTAATGAGTGCATTGGTGCATGTTCTTAAATGAATAACAGGGTAATTTAATTCATTTAATATCAATGATATCATCAAATTCTTGATAGGCATATTGAAGTTGTTGATATGACAAAACGTGGTATGGATTACAACGTCTTTATTGTATTTGCATACAACGCTTCAAGGCAATCCCGTGCCCTTCATCGGGTTATGGTTAAGTTTTTGGTGGTAATAGATATTTAATTTTCATTAATTTACTACTTGTATTTTCGATTTATTTAGCTTTAAGCACTTTCGTCTAGTCTGATCACATAGTTGTTTCAAGTAAGGGAAAGATGCGCACTTTTATCTAGCTAGTTAATAATGGTTCACTGAAATAAAAATACCAATGTACACTCAACGGCAATAGAATCTTATCATTGTTATTAAACTTAATTAACACCTCGGGCTAAATAAACCAAAAAATTATTGTTATTTAGACATCAGTGCATATCCCCAAAGGAAAGTGTTCGACTAACATCACCACATGTGACGTCACAACAAGGGGAACACAGCAGGGATGGTTCAAGTCGGCATATTGCGTCTCCCTTTTGTTTGCTCAGACATGTCTACAATCGCATGGGCTTTGAAAGACTCTGGCATCGCCTAAAATGTTGTTGGATGGTCCGCAAATGTCGAAGATTTCGTCCCATAAACGTTCGATGGGACTCAAATATCCTTCAGACCATCAGCAAAGGGGAGTTTAAATCTTGATCAACAGCATTTATGACATTATGCCACTGTCTGGTAACAATATTGGACCTGTAATTGTCCATTGCTGTCTGTCAAGTCGGTGAGGGCCTTGTCATGAAAGGATATCAGTAGCGGATATTGTAAGCAACAAGACATCTGCATACGATTTGACCATTGATTTGACGTCTGTTTGTCCCAATCGTTCTCTTACCAGTGTTATATGCCGTTTCTAATATGTATTTTTTTCAGGTGTGAAAAATGGTCCTGCAAACCGATGTCACAGGTGGTGTACCAAGTCGAGAACGATCTTTGAATGTTCCAGCTGACCGGCATCCATTTTAAGTCAAGAATCGGTGGACAGATTCACTTGGAAGTGTCTGAAACTCGCAATCCGAACAGCTCTGGGGTTCCATTCCCATGGCCTTATTCTTCTTTTCAGTTTATCAAGCGCAGAGTGACCGCAATTTGACTGACCTTCAAAATGGTGTGTGCTTGTAAAGAACTTGAGTGATGTGAATGCACATGCAATTTACGCACGTGGTTGCGTTTGCGCGTCACGCTCAACACACTGTTTTCATCACCATGTGTTTGTCTGCTCAAAATGGTCTTAATAAGTAGAATAAGTTCAGGTTACAAGCAAAACTGTGTAAACTTTGGAATAGGTACTAATAATGCTGGTCATTTGTATGTTGTGAGGCAAAGAGCCTGGAAATTGCGTTGCAATATTTGTAAAGGTTTTAATTTGATGGACAAATGGTTCTGAAAAATTAAAAGATTTCTTGATGCTTATGAAGCTATATGTTTAAAACAATGAGAATGTCATTATATTGTTTATATCAAAAGTACCCACACACAAATTCTAGAACGCACCCACATATGCCATGATATGGCATGAATGTATAATCATAAATATAATTTTTTTTAAATATACTACATTTTTACGATGAAACCCCCCTTGTCAGATTGATTGTGGAGAACCAATTGTTAAATAAGATAATCGAAATGTTTCAAAGGGTTAAACTTTTTTAAGCTTAGCCTCTACTTCTGAACCTGTCCATGCTGACAATCAGACGCCAGGGAATTCCCCTGATTATCGATGAAAATGAATTGAATAACGACAAATAACCTGAAAAAATTACAGTTAAAAACCCTGAGAGTACAATTAACTCCAAAGAATAATTTATGTGTGTGTCCTAGGTTTGAATATGATTATTGAATGATGCACAAGGGATACAATTTCCAAATGCAATTTAGTAAGCCAAAAACTTTAGACCATTAAATGGCACTTGGAGGTCGCATGTCCGTTAATAAGTAAAATTTCTCGCGCTTGCAAACATGGCGGAAGGTATCTGGTATTCTGTAGTCTTTTTAAACATTTCAGAAAAAAAATCTTCCAAATATCATCTTTAGTTTGCCTGCCTGTCTGTCTGTCATGTCTTTTTTAGAAAAACACAATATCATCAACCTACGTTTTGGTGAGATGAGTATTTCACTTATATCACGGCCGCTAGTATTATTGCAGGTAGAAAACCTACGCTAGTGCATTGTGGTGAAACCTGAAAACATCGACTGGAACAAAGGATGACACTCCGCTAAAATTCCGTTTACCATTGCACCCAAACCTTCCTGAGTGTAGACCAAATTTCTACGAACTCTGGACATCTTGATCCAGTACCTCCAACTTTGAGCTTAATTTGATGTTTTGCTTTGTAATTATTTTCCAACTAGTACCTTTCATTTGAACGAACAATAACGAAACTCAGTAAGTAAATTCTTGAACTAACAATAAATCTTATTTGTGTTTAATGCATAATGTTATAATGTAATGATACTCTCTCGCAAATGATTTGCAACTATCTCTCAACTTTGCTGAATCATTGATCTGTAAAATACTTAAAACGACCTTTTATGATCACATTTAAAGATTTTGACAAAAAACAACTTTTGATAAAGCTGTTAGTTTTTATCCTTATCCAGTGGTTTAAGAGCCGCGAAAAACTCAAGATGATTCAAGGGCACAATTAATGTCCTTGCGCGACAAACGCAAAATAGCTTTGAGCTTGAAGTTGACAAGTAACAGCCATGCTAAAGAGTAACTGTCATAATAAGGATTTTGGCACATTTTATGTTCTTTTCTGGTTAAATCAACTTTTGACTCATCTATAACCTTCATACAAAATAAAGAGTTAAACAAGTTATGACCAAACTTACGGTGTCATTTTGTCAGTTCTTTCAATATAAAAGCGTAATGCTTTTAACAAGGCATTACGGGCTTCTGTTAACAAATAATCCTCAATCCGTTTTAATTGTTATATGAATTCAGACCTTGAAATTCAATAGATATGGTCCCTTATGGTAGGACTTAACAAGGTCATGAAACTACAGTATTGTTTTCACAATTGTAATTTTAAAGTATTTATTGTAGACCAGAGTTTGATAATTGAGTCAAAAAAATTATTAGAATAGTAGGGCCTATATTGATAAAATAAGCTAGATATCTTTCATAATCATTTCTATGAACTAATGTTATTCAGTGAACTCACATGAAGGAAGGAACGCTAATGTTGGCGCAGCTTAGAACATTACATAGAACTGATGTCAAAACTATTGTGTCACTGAAAAATCCTGCAATTAATTTCCCTTTTAAGCTTTGTTTTGGAATTAAAAACTTTCCTCAATTTATAAGAAATGATTTCCGTTATATAAGTTTGAAACAAGCAAATGAACAGAATATATAACTGGCTGCCCATGCTACTACAATGACGCTACATTGTAATGTAAAGAATTTGTATTGGCCTCACACATTTAAATGTGATTGTGAAATTGAAAGCAAACAACAGAAAGTGTGAAAACGAGGAACCAATCCAGGCATTTATAAAGTGGCTTTAACGTTGAAACTATGTTTACTCATTTATGAATATGATACAAATATCTTTCAATGCATCAATACAAATATGCATGGTTCATCTTTCCTATTTACATTTGTAATTTTTCACCATTTTCATTTCCTTTTCTTTCTAGCTTTCCGACTTTAACGTTATCGTTATGGATACAATGTATATGAAGATTTCCTCAGGAGAACATATTGTTTCATTTATCTTGCTGGAAGAAATCACTGTGAGAATAAAATTATAAAAACATTCATGAATATTTCATGTTAAGATTCCTTAATATTCATTATCTATATATGGGGAAATGCTAAAACCAATATAAATAAGGGATTTGTTTGTAAACAGCTTTGGTTTAAGCATGCAAAACAGTGATAACAACGAAGACTGATGGTACACTTTTCAACATGTGCAAAGCACAATATTGATAATATTTCTTTGCAGTGGGCCATTCATTAATAGAAAGAATATAAACATATGTATTGTCTTATATGATTATATAGAAATAAGAAGTCATGTATATACCTTATATTCTGAAAATGTCACATAGAGACACAAAAAGAGACACTAAACCAGATCAAGACAAAGCGAGATAACAGTAATGAGATCGAAAGCAAAGTTAATGTCTTTATTTCAGACAATGCCACGGTGCTGGACACACTTATTTCATATAAGATCTGAGTTAGGACAGCGCATAATTCAATAAACACGTGAATAATATGTATTAAGCATGTGTTAGGTCTCACTGAGTGGCTGATAAAAGACACGTCTGAGCCAGGCATGCTGTTTTCCTGAACAAATAGAAACATTGTCTTCACTTCATGTCCTTCGAATGCGTCTTCTTGTCTATAAAAATGAGTGCCTTAACTTTCCATTTCAATCAAATTTCTATTTCAGTTTCAATTGCTTCTATTATGGATAGCGTTAGATATAATAAATGATGTATTTCTCACTTAGAAATTATGTAAGCGTATTATTTGTCCAAAACAATATGTCTTTTCCTCTTTTGATTTATTAACAGGTTGTTGCACAAGAAAAAACCTAAAATGAGTTGATACATCAAACGTGATTATAAAGGGATAAACTAAGAGCGGTTATTTAAGAACTTTAAAAGCAACAGCAGCTGACAAATGAAGTAAAATATCAACCCCTTTCATAACCTCACAGACCATTATTGATTTTTGGCAAACATCTTTAACAGAACTATGACTTCATGTGCCTCAGTTTGTAACTCCTTTGTTGGTTGCTAGAAATAAAACTTGACATGAACTTATCTGTATCTGTATATGAGATTTCGAAAGAAATTTCGATGGTTCTTCGTGAATTATTCACATTAAATAAAAAAACCTTCATCTCGGGGATCATCAAAATACTTCGACAATATAACCACATTCAATGAGTATACTTATATTTTAACCACATTAAAGGTTAATTGAAAGTTTATTTCAATTCATTTGAGCTAATATTTGAAAACAATAATTATGGAAAATACTGTCCCATCAACCATTGTACTGAACTATATATATTTTATACTGTGTGGCAAATAAATAATAAATAACTGAAGTTACAAATTTAAATAAATTTGAATGATTATCTTACATTTGTAAAGAGAGTTACTCTGGTTTATACCGACCAAGTAATGAATCTAAACATATAAGTATTCGTCTTCTACACAAGAAAGTACTGGCATTACAGCATTACAAATAATCTGATTAAAAAAGTTTAGACCATCACAAAATTGAAGTCCCTAGTGCTATCTAGGGAAACAAATCCGAAATTATTAACACATGTTATTTAGTAATAGCAAATTTCCTCAATACATTTTTTTTTGTTGTTGACAACATTCATTCTTTTTTCTTTTTTTCAAATCTTTTTTATTTATTTCAATGTATACAAAGTCATCCTCAGTGGTAGAGAGCAGGATTTACAAGGATTGGAAATCAATGAATAGCATGAGTACAGGCAATTTGTAACAGTTGATATTCCTTAGTGGAAATGGAACACTATATGTTTTGTAAGTATGTTATCACATGTTATCATGTTATCCTCAATACATTTGATATTAATATTTTTTCAGCTTATGCATAGTTTTGCATCGTGCCTGTTTTCAATTGCGTCAAACGTTTTTTACTTTTATATGCAAACTGATGTTGAACTTTTCTGCAAAAATAAATATTTATCCAGAAAGCTTCAGTAAGAAGCTATTTATGTTTGTCTTATTATGTTTTTTTTAGAATTATGGTTTTAGAAACCTGAACAAATGCTGTTAGCAAGATTGTCACACAGAGAAGACCATGCAAGTATCTAGTATTTCGATAACTCTGTCTGTTTTCCCAACTTTTATCGAAAAAACACATGATAGACTATTTCAATATATTTCACTGCATTTGTCACGTGTTTGGAATGCAATAACGCAAAGCTTGGTGGTGCTTGTTAGTGTGTAGAAGGGTTACTGTTAAGCTTTTCTATCAACAGTAATATAACATCTATAACATCTCATTCAATAGGGACATTTTGGCATCAATAGAGCTATTGAAAAATTATTCAGTTTGTTGGCTATTCTAGCCTTCACAGTCAGTGAATCAAGACTGCTATTACTTGCCTATTCACTCTTAAAAGGTCCATATCTCAACAAGCAAATTTAATGAAACTTTACAAAAAGGTTGTGGTGTTGGAGACATCATATCTACAAAAAAAAACATGTAGGTCAGTCAATTGAACTTCAGACAAATAGTAACCTCAATTATATCTCTTTTACTTCATGATGGTGAAGTGATTTCGACCAGCTCAAGGTTGACAGAGATATAAAATTTGTTTTGAGGTTTTAAGTTTAGCGAAAAACACTAAAAGCAAATTTGCTCAATATGCAATAAGGCATTTTTTACAAATAAACTGTTGAACTATTTGAACTATCTTTGATCAACCAGGGCCAGATAAAATGTCTTAGAACTTTGAACAAAATAAAATGTAGTTTGAGACTCGTGTTTATACACACAACCATTACTGACGAAAGATTAGAGTGAGACGTGAACATACAGCAAGTATTCATCTTAGTAATGATTTCTTGTTTTAATTGACCTCTTTCTCAAAACGATTTAATAAAAACAACTAAATGCATTCGATGTGATATCTTAAAAGCACCTTTAAAAAATAATGTAATAAATAATATTATAATGAAGCCTTAGAATAGCGGAAAATAAGAAAAAAAAAATTATTCCAAAGTACAAACTAGATAAAAAAAACATCTTGTGCAGGTACCTACAAGTAAAATATAAATACAAAATGACACTCTTCTTAAGCATTATGATATCTGTTACTATTTCAAAATCAATTATTGATTTATGTTTGGGTTAAAAGTATTCACTTACCAAAGTCCAACTTTGAAAGCAATATAAACTTTTAAATCATAAAATGAGTCAAGGGGTCCTAAGTAGCCTTAATGTTCAGTGTGCTTTTACTCAAATGCCTTTGATATTATGCAACTTGAATGTTAAAAACCGTCCCTTTCTTATCTCGTAATAAAGCACTTCGTTCAATCTATTTTCCGATTTTTGCAAACGAAGGTTATTTCATAAATAAAACAATACGTTTTGAACACATATATATTTTCCTGCAAACGTTGGAAATAATCCACCTTTTACCCAAATGTTCCCTTAACTATTTGAACAACCCTCTTTGAAACTATTGGTTATCATACTTTAATAAATACTACGCGAATCAAAGCGAAATTATTAGTTTGAAGTGTAAGTCATCTTTATTCAGCATGGGGCTACTGCTTTCAAAGCTCTTATGATTTGAAAAAAAATGTAATTGGCATTTTTGCAATCTTATATCAAGAAAATGGCTTTTTGTTGTTGTCATTATTTGATGACAGAATACAAAAGATAGTGCTATTAAAACCTACATTAAAGGCCAATCTATGGTCAGTAGAGTTATTCTGTGTATCATCACCAAGGCAGAATGCTTCTTGTAAAGAAAATTTCAGTTACTTATATATCTTTACCGAGATCCCAAGCAATTGAGCTCCCAAGCAATTGAGGTTAATAGTTTGTTTTCCATTTCTCTTGTTCTATAAGCTTAAGCAAGCTGTGACATTATAGGGATCATGCTTTGGTCTAAAACTATGCACCCACAAAAGCTGAATTCGATCTAAAACGAAAACGTCATCAATACATACACATTGTGTGTCAAAAACGATATTGACAGTTTAAAAAATGTGCGTAAAATTAGGAAATTAGATACTGTTTATAGTCACGGCTCAACAGATTTTTAATACAATTTTCACAGTATGCAAACACATTAAGAAGGAATGAATGTACAATATTTATATAAGTTTCAATGTTTTATAAGCATGAAGTATAGCATATAACCCATGATATAATTGTGCGGTAACTGCAGGCGATTTCAGTTCTTCTGGTCCGGTGTTTGTTCAGGCCAAGAAACGCTTAACAAAATCCATGTCCGTTTCTCTAGGGTTTTCCATGAAAAAATCAAACTCTAGACATTACAAGAAGTTATCAGGTTTCTGTCTGCAGTGAAATTGTTTTATCTAGATAGCAATACATGTATATGTTTTCCAAAATCCTTTGATCTTTGTTTTAATCACATAAAGACCTTTCTTTCTTTTAGTTCGACAATAAGACCACGATGAAAAAAGTTATGAAATATATTTCAAATTTTCTTTTGTAAAGAAGTTACAACAACCCTACACATGACTTCCCTGTGTTGGTTTCGTAAATTGTGTTGAAATAAGCTGTGGTCACAAGTGAACAATGCAAATGTTAAGTGTGGTTTTTCGGTTTTATTTCAGTTTTGGAAATAATCGCTAATAATAGTTGACTGTATCAAGTGACAAATTCCCAAAATTCTGTAAGTCGGTAGTGACGATAACTGGTTCATGACGATAATTCGTCCCAATCTGGTACCGTTGAAAACATTGTGATGACTTTATTAATTGATTAACAAGAAAGAAATTATGCTTTCCGAATTCCGATGCAGACAATGGATTGTCAATTTTATTTGAAAACATATTTTAAAACCTCATGAACGATCCTGGCTTGCCATTAACAAATCTTTTGTATTAGGTAAAAAGCAGTTGTCCGACGTCAAGTTCCTTCAGACAGACAAGAAATTAATTTGTCATCACGGAAGACTAAGCTATGCAATTTCCAGGGGCCTGACCTGGCATCATAACATGCTAATGGCCAGTATCATGAGTATCAACTCTGCCCTATGACGGCGACCTGATGTCACCCCTAGCATCGCCAATTAATGAGAGAGTTCGGCATGTTGATCTGAACTTTTGACTCTGATATTGCCTTTATCATTCACGACTGAGCAAGTGCAATTTCCTACAGGTTAAGAGGGGCAGTAGCACGTTTTTTTGAAAATGTTATATTTTCAATTTTTCATTGATAATTGTACGTTAATGCTAAATATATTATTTTGATAGTGTCAAAATATCATTACACAAACCAATCATCCATAGTCAGATAACATATTGATTCACATATAGTCAATTGGCTGGCATTTTGTGTGAAAACCTTTAACTCGTTCTGTGTAAGAAAAAGGAATCCCAATGCTTCACTTTACATTATATATTTGATTTAATTCAACTTTTTTCAGTTTAAATACACTGTTTTTTAATTGGAACCATTTATTTTCGTTTTCCTGACATCACCTTATATTCCCCCTAAAAACGTGCCACTGCCCCTTTAAATACATTGTTTTTCAATTAGAACCATTTGTTTTCCATTTGACATCACCTTATTGTCTCCCTAAAAACGTGCTACTGTCCTACTGTCCCTTTAAGGAGGCTTTCTTAACAAAATGAAGCAATAAGTGCTGTGTCTGATTTGGTGGTTGTTTATCGATTATCAGCATTTATATCAACTTTCGATTTAGAGTTAGTTCTACCTTTTCGATCTAACAAGTTGAAGTTGATGAACCTATTAGCGAATGTTTTGAAAATTCAACGTAAGTTGGGGACTTTAAGTGAAGGCAGAAATGAAGGTATACCAAATTTGACTGAAAACAACAATAACGTACTTAAGCACATAAAAAATGATGCAAAATCAATCTATAAATTTGTATAAATTTGAGATTTCAATACTGGCAGATTTAAATTAGACTATATTGAATTACAATGATGTTCACTTTAAATCATTAACAATGAGTAATGATCAATATGGGAACAGACAGTTGATTGTTGATAATGAGTTGATGTTCTTAAAAAATTCTACTACGGATTTAATAATTTGTTTACAAAATATTCTTTACATCTGTGTCACGTGCAAAAAAGCATATTTGCTATGGCCAGTATGATAATCATATGAGGTCGAAAAGACATGCCATTTTAATGCTCATGAAAGGCAATTTGATAACTAAAAGATTCAAGAACGAAGATATTATTACTGATAAACAATTATATTTCATTAATGATGATTTGTCATTGTCAAACAAGTGATTAATATGGACAATTTGAGGTCTACATACATAAAGCTGCTTAACAAAGACATTTTGAACTCTGAAAGATTTCAATGTTTAATCATTTTGTTAATTTTTTCAATTGGTCACCATTTCTTGACAAACTATCTTTTAGTTAAAACTTTTGTATTGATTTTCTCAGTTGACCATATCTACACTACAAATACAGAAAACAGATACGTACCAAGCCAGATAAAACTCTTGATTCTCCAAGAGAGGCATGGGGTTAAATTTTAAAAAACTGATTTTTCTTCTTTCTGCTATTTCAACACACTTTCAGCAAACGTACCTTCAAAGTAGTCATTATTTTTCATCATTATGATATAACTGACATTTAAAATTGAAGTTTCATAAAAAAAATCAATTTGAATTTAGTTTTTGCCACCCAAGTGTTGCATAAATCCCTGCTTAATGTATTCATCTAGAAATGTTGGTATCATCTTTCAGTAAGCGATGTGATAATGTTTTTTCTTCATCTACTTTAAAAGATGATTTTAATAAAAATACTGACAGAATAAGTCGAACTCAAGCGAACACCATATTAATTGATTTTTTTCACTGTTACATGGTTCAATGAGTTCAATGGTAATAAAACAAAATTTTGGTATGCAGCAGTAAATTGTTTTAAAGAAATCGGGATGAGGATAGAAATAATTTGCAGATCCATCGGTGTGTTTCATCAACCAAACTCATACAATGGCTATACAAGAAATACAACACCAAGAAGCCTGATAGATGTTTAAACACACGTTCAACAACATATACAGTATTGATTTTCTCATTTAAATCAGCCTCCTGCACACTGCTTTAAAGAAATCATTAAGTAAGCTTTGATGGAGTTGTATAACAGAATGTCAAGACAGACCTCACCTTGTTGGGGACAATGGGTGCATTACTTTGTAATGTCACAGGCAGGATGAAAATAACATTGCCTGATTTAATGCTTTTGTGTCTTTCCTTCACATCATCTCTACCTTTTAGCTCATCTGGCCTGTAAGGCCCGATGGGCTTATGGCATGGGATGGTGTCCGTCTGTCCGTCCGTCCATCCGTCCGTAAACTTCTTCTCCAGAACCATAAGGCCTAGAAAGCTGAAACTTTGTGTACAGACTCCTTGGGTAGTTAGGATTATAAATTGTAGCTTTAGTGGCCCTGTGACCCTTAATAAGGGCCAAAGGGGCCATGCCCTAAAAACCTATTTTCATCTTCTTCTCCAGAACCATGAGGCCTAGAAAGCTGAAACTTTGTGTACAGACTCCTTGGCTAATAAGGATTATAAACTGTAGCTTCGGTAGCCCTGTGACCCCAAATAAGGGCCACAGGGGCCACGCCGTAAAAACCTATTTTTATCTTCTTCTCCAGAACCATAAGGCATAGAAAGATGAAACTTTGTGTACAGACTCCTTGGCTAGTGAGGATTATAAATTGTAGCTTTGGTAGCCCTGTTGCCCCTAATAAAGGCAACAGGAACGTCCTTCAAATCTATTTTCATCTACTTCTCCTGAAGTATAAGGCCTAGAAAACTGAAACTTGTCGCCTATACATACTTAATTTTATGATTGGTGCCCCTGTGGCCTCTACAAAGGGGGAATCACATTGGCCACACTCTACAGCATAATTGGTGATGAAGCCTGATGAGCTTAAAAGCCAATGTCTCTATTTTTATATTTTCCAGAATCAATGCTTTTTTAGGCTTGATGGATGAAACACTATCTGTCCTTTAGGTCCTCGTGTCAAAATAGTTATACAGATGGATAATGTGAGGTAAATAAACTACAAAACGTAATTGGCACTGTCACATTAGTTAGAATAGAGTGATTTGTTAACGATGACTTGCTCAAAGTAGTTATTTTGTTTATAGTCAACGTTGAATACTTTCGTTCTCTCGCCATTGAGACATGAAATGTTGATACAGCTTCTGTTCTATTGCGCCGAGTATGTGGGCTAGAGTGGGATATGCATGATTGGAGGCAATCAGAGATAGTTGTGCAACCAGCGACGCTGTTCTTAAATCATCATTTTGGCTACTGAATCATTGCAAAGGCATTGTGATGTAGACCACTTTTTCCATGTGAGAAGCGTTGTCATTTACTAAAGAAATTCAAATGGATTGTGTTGCAAAATTTTTCCACCGGGGGAAACACGGATTTTGTTTTAATAGAAAAAAAACCCTATCATATACCTCTATGGGGAGAGAATGGAATACTTTGGGCAACATATTTAATCCTCCTCACTCACTTATGTACTGAATTCAACATGACTAGTAATATGACATGTGTAAATCAGACGGTTTCTTTTCAAGTTTCAGACTCAAAATCCCCTTCCGAAACCATTTTAATGTTTGGTAGCAAACATCTTCAATCTAGTTACATCTAAGCTCAGACCAGGTATTTGGTAATAGCAATAAGATCAGGGCAATGCATTGTCTGAACACCCGTCCGACCCTCGGGTACATAATAAAGATAAAGTGAAAGGGTTACAATACCAGACACAGTTGTCTTCAAGTTGATAATCAATTTCTGTTATCATTAATAATTCATAGATATTATAGAGACTTTTACTTCTCAACACACAGACGAAGCTGAATATGTTCCAGTTATTTACCTTCGTTCAAAATAAAAATGATCAGTAATTTATCAAAAAGGGTTTGAGATAAATTATTTACAGTCAAAGACTAGAAAACAGAAGAAGAATGTACATATGTATCCTCTTTTCAACTGCACTTATCAGGCCTAAACAATGTTTGGATTTGACATGTTAATTGCAAGGCAATACTGTTATCTATTTTATTTACTGTTATATCTTTTTTCGTGTAACAAATGTCGCCTCGGTGAACATTACTGTTCCGAGGTCAATAAACCATTGGATTCACCTCAACTGAAGTCAACAACTGTTTTATTATATGATTTATGAAAGTTTCAGTTATTTTGAAAACTATTCAATTATTTTAATTTTCTTTTGGAAGCAACTCTTTACGGCGCTCCTCGTAGTGGCGATCTATTTTTAGCTCCAGGTCATTGGATTGTTATGTTGACCTCGCGTGACGTTTCCCGCGGTTAACATAAGGTTTGATCATTGTCGGTGACCACCTTCCTCGACCAATCAGAAGACAGATCACTCGTTCATCATATAATAAATGTTTTTGATATAAAGGCAAAGAGGTTCCAATTTCATGTTTGAAAACGGAGGGTCTGTCTTGAAACGTCCTTTTTGAAAGTGAAGAAGTCTGATACCTTTCTTAAACTTCATAAAGTACTTTTTCGTGTTGTGCTGAAACTTTTTGAACAAACAATGATACATAACCTTGTAGGCAAAATGAACCAATACATTAAAGAGGTGAATAGTACATGTTATTTTTAGATTCAAAGTACTTTGATACTTGCAACAATAACATCAATCATTTTGTAGTTCCTCTAGACTGAACTACATCTAACTTCACCTACTTTCAAGTAGCATCCACTACAGAATAACGTTTCCAAAGGCAGCTCGTTTGGTGTGTGATGTTATTTTAAGACATAATTTTAACTTTCAAGAAAGGTAAGAGAGTACTTGTTTTATAGAACTTCTGGTTGGGGTTTCAACAGAAAGATCAAATTTCTATTGGAAAGGAGAAAACGCTGTATTTGATGCAATCGGTTGGTTGTTTTGATTTCTTTCTTAAACGAATTATTGTAATATTTATACATTTTAATGACTCAGGTAACAAGCTTAAGGAATAATTAAATGTTGAATTTATTGCGAAAAGAATAAACGTGTATTTTTTATCCAGGAAATACTTGTACTTTCAAAATTTAATAATAATAACGAAAGTTTACCGTACTATCAGCTTGTACATGTAACTGTCTTAGTCAGAATGCAATGACAGTACATGTATCTTGCATGTTTGACAACGATATATAATTATTTTTATGCAAATATAGCCAAGAACAATAAATAATGTCTATAATTGGATTTTTTGTACCGATGTTATTGTCTAATGTTTTAAATCAAATAGTTGTGTATCTTTTACTGATAATGTGATTATTTATTCAATAATATAAATTAAAAACATATTATGTGAAAACCAGGTACTATCTGAAAATCAACAAAACTAATTAGACTATTTACTCTTTTATAGAAAAGTATGAATTTATTTATATCAATTAGTCGTAGTTACATAAATATTTCCATTACAAACGGTCGTGCCATGTTATTTGGTACAAAAGCTTACATCTATTTATCAATGCATAACAGTCCTTCACGTCTCGTCCGTTATCTATTGTATTTCCAGACCTCAATTTTGACATACGACTACCGGGATTATTCCTTATCATCAGGGACAAATCTTGTCATTGGTGGTTCAGAACATGTCAGCCGACACATAATTCCTTCAGACAGAAAGAAATTCATTTGTCAGCACGGAAGACTAAGCAATGTAATTTCCCGGCGCCTGACCTTGTATCACAACATGCTAATGGATGGTTTTATTAGTTCAAGCACTGCCCTATGACGGCGACCTGATGTCATCCTTCACAGTACCAGTTAATAGGGGAGTTTACTATGCAGACATGAACTTTTGACTCTTGGTTTCGCATTCATCGTGGACGATGTTCCAATGTTTTGATGTTCTCTTTGTGTAATTCTTTCAAAACCCCTAGGAGTTTTCATTAAAGAGGAAAGACGTACCAAAGATTTATTTTCAATTATTTCTTAAAATAATATGACAAATATATATCATGACAGACACAAACTAAATATTAGGTATGGATAATGGGATTGATTAAAAAAGGAGTAGCTGAGTAACTGGCTACAATTCGATTCCAGTGACGTCATTATCAAAGTAACACCGTCATTAAACGAGATGTCACCAACGAATGTGGATGTGTTAGCCAAAGAGGTCGTGAAAATCGAACAAGATGAAAATAATGGCAATGTTTCAATGAATTCCTCCTGACATCAAACAAGAACAGGGAGACGCCATTACCAATTAAACTGGAAAAAACAACCACTTTGCAATTAATACTTGTAGGGCTGGCCGCATTTTTGTTATGAGCTAGGTACTTGAATTTGGCAGTATTCAAGTTGTCTGGATGTTAAGTAATTGAGATTTAGACTTTTTATTCAGTTTCATTCTTGACATACAAATCGCCGCACGGTATCCTCCAAAGACAATAAACAGATTGTATATGATATTCTTCGACAGAGGTGTAACAAAACTGGCGTAAACTTTTTCTAGGAAGACGACAGTTCGGATACATCTATGAAAACGTTCTGCAGACTTCGGTCTAGATAAAAAAGCGTTGATCCCGCGGCCGTAACCAAAGAATAAAATGTGGGAAACAAGTGTGGTTATTCTGATCACAGAGCCTAGTAACGCAGTATTTTCCTATGACGGAAAAGCTTTCACCTATCAAAGGTATCATGAAACAAAGAACTGCGATCTTGAGCCTAATATTCATTATTAGCAAATATAAAACTGTCTTTTGAGACGGTATGACAAGAGTGTGTCGCATCTACCGAAGACAGGACCTCTCCAGTAGAAACCGCTCGACTCAAAACCATACAAAACCCTCCAAGTCGGTTATTATCCGGGCTTACAAATATATCCTCTCATAACGTTACCTCCTCGTTGAAATGTTAACTTTAAGATAAAAAATAATGTATAAATAACTTTATTCGAAAAAAATATACCAATATACAAATGATTTTGGCTTCGTAGGTCCTCTTAAACCTTTGACTTGAATTATTGAAGCAAAATTTTATGAGTGATTCTTTTCCATCTATAACAGTGTTTAGAGAGCCTATACATGTACCTGAAAATATAAAATGCGACTTTAACTGTTGCATTGCCTTGTTAAAAGGATAGTTGTTTAACGATAGTAAATTCCGGATAAATTGAAACCATTAAAAATATTGCATATATGACTCAAACAACATAGTTAGTTTTAAAGAAATAATATTGAATGGAACATACATGGTATCATAAACCATATTGTTTAGATAGATAAGTTTGTTTTAAAAACTCAATGTATCTGATATTAAATGCTCATATAAATATATATGCCACTTATTACTTAAATAATCTTTCTAGATTTTATATTTACTTCATCCAAAAAGAGCTATTGTAGAATTGTAAGAGTGTAAAACGAATCAGTGTCTGTATACATCATGGAAAAACACAATCGACACAAGCAAGATGTTAAGTTAAAAAGTATTGATATACAATGGGATATTTTCTTATCTGCGTACAACCATACATGTTTTATTGATTTTCCAGGTTAAGTATTTTCCATAAGCATCCTTCAAACCAAATCATATAAGGAACAAAGTCATGTGACACTTTCAGGGATGGGTATTGCTCCGCATTTCCATATTGAAATATATTGCGATACAGATTAGTGTTGATAATGGTACAAATTTGATGTTTTGTATACTCTCTTGACTAAATATCAGCGATATAGAACAGCAACCATTCCTCAAAAACTGAGGGCTGTTTAATAAGGTTGAGTTTTGCTATAAATTTAAATGGAAATTGTTTAATTCAAAACATCCGATATATTGGATATTTTCAGAAGTGCGGATCGAAACGTATCGTGGTGAGACTGATTGCAATTTACTGATATACCAATAGCACCGCATCTCAAGAAATAACATTGCTGGATGGACAAATAGTCTCCTACTAAATGATTTTGGTCCGATCTCATTGATCGTAGGTTGATCTGAGGTCAGTTATCTAAAAATAACTACCTCTGATATTGACCCGATAACCGCACCAAGTGGTGTATTGTTTTATATCGATCTAATATATCAACTTATTGATAACCCTCATATTTTTTTCAGAATATTCAGTTACCAACTTTGTTGTTGAATGTATGTATGGTAACAATATGAACCAAACTGATTTCAACCCGCCTGAATATAATACAACGAACATTATTGTTGTTTGTCACGTTCCTAACTCAACTATTGAGAAATGATGTTGTCATGTGTCTAGATTCACATTGTAGCTGTTGTTCTTCAAGAGATAGTTAAATCAGTTTCAGCGTATCTATGTTCTTTTCCAAATGACTGGTCAATCATCAGGTATACATTTCATGAGGAAGCAAAAAACTTAGTCTGGCAGTTCCGCATCTCAGACATTTTTCTGTAAGCCAGCAGAGGATCAGGGTCAGACTAAATAAAGGAAGAATTATCTCCACTGATTGCAAACGTGTTCTCAATCTCCCTGGTTATGCATTGCCTCACCTTCCGCCCAGCCAACTCTTGCAGTCACATTAGACATAATAGAGATAGATTGAAACCATTCTTTGTTCCAGACAGGATTGTCTTCTCGTTGAATAATTCTGTTAAGTAGTCATTCTAAAACATAGACGTACTGAAATTTCATTTTCTTCTATCCAAAATGGTAATAGTTATTGGAAGGTGATTATATTCAACTATATTGGAAGGCACTATTCCTTCGGCTTTTTAATCTGACTAAGCAGTGTTTGGGAAAAAAATCCACTACTGTCTATCAGAAAATAGGTCTATGAAGATGTAAATTGAAACCTATTATCTTCTCTCGTAAATGTTCATTGGTATTTTATAGACTTTTCTTCGAGTTTAGTTCTTAGACAAATGAAACTTTGATTAAAGGTCTTTTTTAAGTCACTGTTAGAACCAATGTAATGTGAGTATTTGATGTAAATAATAATCAATTGATCAGTATCCGTTGTTCTTTCCTTGAGAAGATTAAATTTTAAATCGGTTTATTAGATTGTGTCATTGGCTTACGGCTATTTTGTAATATGATATACCAATTCAATATATATCTTTGATGCTCCTAGATCCAGGTAACCTTTAACCTTATTTTCTGGCACATTTATCATCACAACTATAGAAAGAGGTATAAAGAAGATGTAATGTCATTTATACAGGTTGATTTATCATGTGAAAAAAAGTTATTCTTGACTAGCGGAAATTAGATTCCGTGTAACTGTACTGTAACAAACGACACCAATACATCATCAACATGAAGCTAATAGAGACGTGAATTTAAACTATTGCATGTAATTGATAAATGTGAGGATAGTTAATTAATAGAATCAAGCAGTGAAGAAACGTGATTCGGTTTACAGAATTATTCGTTATTGCAATTTCCTAACTAAAATTTTCTCAGGAATTAAGCAATTGCCTGATTCATTTCCAAGTTTATGAGCAAACTTAATTTATTGAAATTTAAATCTGTTCTTGTTCATTAACTCATAGGGAACTGAATATCTTCCAAATGTATATAGCGTTAACCCCTCAAACTGTGCCAGGAATTAACAGTGTAAGAGGGATTAAGTTTGAAGACGAATTGAATTGAGAAAATACAGTTATCAACGTGGGAAATTCTTAAATAGAGACACTTGAGGCGTGTTGGGTAACTCGACTGTTGGTTATATACCGAGTGTCTTGCTCGGGTTGTTTTTGACTAGCAGCAACCAGAAAACATTCATTAATCGGATGTTTTTAGACTCCTGGGTGTATAGTGTACATCTGTAAATGCAATGAGCCTAAGAGTCGATATTGAGCTGGACTTATAAAGCTATCTTAATAGAAAGGGCATTATTTATCTCCAATTATGTTATATGATTACGTTATGTGCTTCTGCATTGTGGGATAAATGATATTCTAACAACGTTATGCGAAAGCTGTCAAAATTACTTACCTAATCTATGAAAGGATAACCTCTTGAATATAACTTAATCAGAAAATGGGTATAACTGCCAATATCAGTGTCAATATTCAGCCATCCTGGCAACAATGCAACAATTTTCAATGGTGCAAAGTGAGATGTTTTTCTTTGAATCCTTCCTGAAAAAAAGAAGACAAATCATGTCCAGTGAATATGTTCAAGGAACCGAACATTAAATTGAACCTCCAAGCCTCAACAAAAAACATTTATCAGCACCATGGGTGAGAACGCTTACATTACGGGACATTGTTGATAAGTCAGTACACATTTTTGGATATTCTATAAATTATTATATTTAGTTTGTTAATCAAATTTGTAACAGTACATTGCTTTTTATCATGCCGTTTTGAGCAAATTAATGATCTCATACCGAACACCAAAAGATCAGTCCCTTCGTTGATATAGTCAAAACAATTCCATCACAATATATAAGAACCATAAAGTTAAGAATCATTGCAAGATAAGGCCATATGTGGCTGGATTCATATTGAAATCTGTCTTGACGTATTGAAATCTTTCTCTTTGATTACAGCAAACGTCAAGAAGATAACAAGGTTTATTTCTAAATACTCTTTTCACCATATTCAAGCAACACTTAACACTAGCATCACAGAACATTTCCTTTGATGTTTTGAGGTGCTCGCGACCACTGTGAGAATAGAATCAAGTAAGTAACTTATAAAACATGGTACCTTAGAGTAACAAAGAATCTTGAGAAGACGTCTCGGGTACAATAGTAAGGTCACATAGTTCCTTTTAAAGGGGCAGTAGCACGTTTTGTGAAAATTTCATATTCTAAAATGTTCACTGATTATTGTATGTTAATGCTAAATGTAATATTTTGATAGTGTCAAAAATCTCATAACACAAACCAATTATCCATAGTCAGAGGACAAAGTATGAAAATTCACCTAAAATCCATGGTCGGCCATTTTGTGTTAACACCTTTAATACATTCTGTGTAAGAAAAAGGAATCGCATGGCTAAACTTTACGTTATATATTTGAATTATTAATGCTCCATTTAGGTTAAATGCATTGTCTTTCAATTTGAACCATTTATTTTCATTTTCCTGTCATCACCTAATATTCCCCTTAAAACGTGCTACTGCCCCTTTGAAAATATGAGATAAGATATTCGATATTATTTTATGTATTGATCAGAGAACGCCTTTTATTTGCTATTATTTGAACTATATGTTTTTTACATTAAAAAAATTCATGCATCAATAAAACAAGGTACTGTCGAACGACTGACTTCGAATATTGCTTTCGAGGGTATTCAAGTAATATCTATTCGGTGTACAGTTTTTATTTTTCAAATACCATCAGTTATATTCATCACACCTCCCAAAAGGGAATAGTCAAATCAAACAATTCATATTCAGTGTATAAGACAGACATTGAACCTTACTTCCAGATTACCAATTTCATAATTTAAGACCATAGTAATAAGGAATTTGTAAATATAATTAAGTTTCATAAAATTGATTGCAAACTTCCTTACAAGTATAAAGTATCTTTTTTCCATGTATCGGGATGACTGAAGGTCATATATATTTTTCTATTCGTATAGTCACCAATTTCATTGATTCATAAAAAATTATATTCATATGAATGATAGTCTTTATTGAAGATCATGAATTGGATTTAAAAGTAAAATGATTGATTGAGATTAGACCAGTAATTGCTGAAATGCTTTTTTTTGAACGCAAGCCGTTTGGTAAAAAACGTTCAAATCCTACTACATCACAGTTATACTTCAATCTCATGTAAGAAAGCAAACAATTACAGTCTAGCAGTATCTCAGCCCAGACAGCGTATTTGTAAATCAGCATAGGATCAGAGGAGGGTCAGGATAGATAAAAGGAATGCTACCTTCACTGACTGCAAACGTGTGCTCTCTATCTCACTGGTTATTCATTGTCTCACCTTTTAACTATTCACTCTCAGAGTCAGGGCACCTAATCTCGAAAGCTTCCAAGTCCTCAGATATTCTGTATTTGATCCTTAGGTTTAGGAAAAAAATCCTAGCCCGTTCTCAAAGAAATCGTAGCGCTAGGAATAGGATATCGTAACTTTGAACATATCTTGGATAGGTCTTGACCTGTCCCAGCTTGATTCTTGTGGAAACCAACATTGAATGAACACATTCTTTTGATGTTAATCCATCGTATTTTTTCTTATGGCTCTTTTGTACAGAACATACCCCCTCCATGCTCTTTCGCCAAACAGTGAAATGTGAATATCAAGGCCAATCTGTAAAGGGAACTCCTGTCTCAAGTCCAAGCTGTATCTTTACATACATGTAGCTGAGAACATTTATAGAAAGGGTTAAGATATAATTTTAGAAAAAAGCAACCCAGAAAAAACAAGTGTTCTAATGTAAACCTATATATTTTGGCAGCAAAACAACATTCTTTAATGAAAGTTGTAATTACATTCCATTAAAGTTATGAATGATAATATATTGTTTCAGCAACTATCACTATTTCGACCTCTAAAAGTATGATATTTCTAATATTTTACGATTCTATGTATACTATTAATAATTAAAAGGAACTTCATATACATCTACTTTTATAATGATTCAAAATAACGTTTTTTTCTGGAATGAAATAAGACATGATTTTTCATCCCTAACGATTCAACTTTTCCTATCTTCCTAACTGAAGAGTTCAGATCCTAGCTACCTGTGGGGTCGATCTTATCTTAACCATAACGTCATAAATAGCTATGAGCAATCCCAGCTAGGATTTTATTTTTGACAATAGGCACCCATAATATCCTGAATAGAGTTGGATATGAACCGTTTCTATAACGAAACAGGATTGTCTTATTTAGCTGAATAATTATCATTTTTGTAAAGTCGTCATTAAAGAACATATTCGTCAACTAATTTTTCTTGTAAAGGAATATGCTTTAATTGGCAAATGTATACTATGTAACGGTTACGGTATGTTATTGTTGTTTAAATGACATATATATGAATTTTGTCAATCTTAAATTATTTATAGGTCAAAGCCGTCATCGGAATTGCTTGTGTTTGTAGATTTATGAAAGAATTCATTCTACGTGTATATCTTTTTCTGTATATTATTAAGTAATACAAAGATCTGTTTCTATGTAAATACGAAAGGGTAGACACTATTTTATTTTTATTATTTGTCTTTTGATAGTCGAAAAACCGCCATCCAGATAATACAGTTTTTGCATTTCACTTCATCAATTTGAATGACATTTCGTAACTGAGTACAGAATAAGAATCTTTCAGTAATTAATCTATACATAAATCCATTCAAGGTGACAGCAGAATATAATAAATACATCGTTTTCACTCCAATCACTAAATAAACGTATTGATAAGTTCCGGGCATATTGATTTGATTAACACAACCATTGACCATGAGTCATAAGGAAGGCGTAATGACATTCTTTGAGATTGATTCATGAATGAGAAAACAGTTATTTTTGATAACCGGAAATTAAATCCCATAAACATTCCATAAAGTCATAAAATCAAACGTTTCCAATAAGTCGACAATATTGAGTCACATACAGCTAATAGTAACGTGAGGTCCACATCCTGAGTGTAACAACGTTTTATGCAGAAAACTCGTAGGACCACAGTGGTGCTAGAAACGTGAAGATATTTTGTTTACCGATTCCATAGCGTAGCAATCAGATTCCCTACGTGAAGTGGCCAAATTTCTCACGCTTTAAATCAATTGCCTGGTTCAATTGCCCGTTGGTCATGTGACAGGCTGATGGATCACGTGACTAGCCGCCGTTTATTACCAATGTGTCTAGAGCCAAATGATGCAGTTGTAACCGTATCAGTCGCTTTGCAGGGACGTACATATCGATCCAGCTCAGCACCAGCCTCGAAAAGTTTTGTGCTGAACTTAACTTTCACTGATGAGGTAGTTCTAATACCATATATATATATCTCACGTTTGCAATCAACGAATTGGATTTACTTGGTAAAAGTGTGATTACTTGTGGAAAACAATGGAACTTGGTGTGACAGATGCAAGTTTTGGAACTGGTTCCAGTTTGATTGATCAAACAACTTCAAGCAGGAATATGATTAATTCTAGCGTAACAAATGACTCCTTGGAGTATTCTGACTACGAATATCAGTATGATTATGATGATGCTGTCACAACTCTTCCTATGGCAGAACTTGTTCCCGTGACTCTGGCATACAGCATTACTCTTGTGTTTGGAATCTGTGGCAACTTTCTTGTGATATTCGCCGTGAGTAGGTACAAGAGTCTACGCAGTATTACTAACGCCTTCCTCACCAGTCTGGCCACCGCTGATCTCATGCTCGTACTTATTTGTGTTCCAGTCAAGGTGAGAAAAAAAATCAGTTTTTCATATAATTTTTATTCAATCAATTCATTACTAGTTTAAAATGAATCAATAATCTTCTTCCTATCACCTCTGCATGAGAAACGTCGCATACCACTTAATAGAGAAGTTGTCATCCATATACATGTAATTACTCTTCATTACTCCTTATCATTCTAATTTATTTTTTGTTCGGGGAAGTACTTATGTGTTTTGAATGAGAAGAGACGAATACCCTTCTGCATTTTATTCAGTGAAAAGTGTCTGTTGTTAGATATGGATAACTACGATGATCGGATCGATGACATGATTGAATGTAGATAATGGTGTGGTGTCATATCTATAGAAGTAACAAGTTAGAAAGTAAATATTATCTTATCATATATGTTTTCAGTTAAAGAGATGCAACGATTGTCATACTTTTATTACCTAAGTGGTAAAACAATTATCAATGAAATAATACCTTAGAACAGAAGGTATCTCTGAAAGCGACTTATGAACAAAAATACGTCCCAAAAATGAGCTTAGAAAATAATCAATATCATCAAAATTAAAACAGGTCGCTTGTGTTAGGTATACCGGTATTTGATCATTATCATCACCAGAAATAACAGTTTTACATTTGGGCAGTATCAGGTTATTATTAGCGAATTGTGACTCACTCACCCACCTTATAACGGGTATTGTGTATCAGATTGTTGACTTGCTTTTAAGCAACGCCCACATAAGACGTCATCGATACGCTGAAATCAATGAAACTTCACAAACAAATGTTGTACAGTTTCAACCATGTACCGTATATAATGCTTTTGCTTTCATACCAATATAATAGTGTTTACTTAAGCAGTTATAGCTGCTAACTGTGTTTATATTTCATACGTTAGTATAATTAAATAACCACTTGTAGTTCATTTCGTTCATGTTGCTACATGCAAAGGTCATCTACAATATGGCATATTTATTAGTTTAGTAATTATGCTATCATTATCTGATAAACGTCTGGCATAAAACTGAAAACACAATTACCGTTTGATATTGTCAAGTTAGTGTGAATCTCTCTCTTAGCAATGATGGTTTATTAATTTCTTGAATTTCGAAACATCAAGTGATTTATTCAAGGTCAATGGACAGAAACGAGAAATTCATTTTAATTAAATTTCATCAAAATTAAGTCAGAATTGTGCAGTACGGTATCATTAAGTGACAGTTGATTCAATGCGCAATTTGAAGAGGACTATTAGTACAATAATAACAGTTATTTTTACACTTAAAAGTTAAATATTCTAGGGACGAAATAAAAAAGGACTCGTCTATGAAACTGAAAATCATTTCAGTATTATTTAACGAGTCTAAATGCTGATCATCCTCTTCAAAAGATAGTGCTGAAAATACCTTCAAAAACAGTGCTGAACATACATTGTACCCTTCCAAAATAGTGCCTAATATACCCTTCAAAACAGTGATTATCACACTTTTCAAAAGATAGTGCTGAACATACCCTTTAAAAATAGTGCTGGCCATATCCTTGAAAAGATAGAGCTGATGATATCCTTCAAAAGATAGTACTGAACTAGCCCCTCAAAAGATAGAGGTAAACACAGCCTTTAAAAGAAAGTGCTGAAATACCTTCTTGAGAAAGGGTTGAATACACTCTTCAAAGGATAACCTTTAACACAACATTTATAAGATAGACTTGAACACAGCATTCAAAAGATAGTGCTGAAAATACCCTTAAAATAGTGCTGAACATACCCTTCTAAAATAGTGCCGAATATACCCTTAAAAAATGATTATCACACCTTTCAAAAGATAGTGCTGAAAAAACCCTTTAAAAATAGTGCTGACCATATCCTTGAAAAGATAGAGCTGATGTTATCCTTCAAAAGATAGTACTGAACTAGCTTCTCAAAAGATAGAGGTAAACACAGCCTTTAAATGAAAGTGCTGAAATACCTTCTAGAGAAAGGGTTGAATACACTCTTCAAAAGATAACTTTTAACACACCATTTATAAGATAGACTTGAGCAATCAAAAGATAGGATGGAGCACACCATTCTAAATAAATAGTTGAACACACCATTCTAGCGAAATAGTTGAACACATCATTTTAAAGATATAGTTGAACACATCATTTAAAAGAAACTTTGAACACATTCTAAAGAAATAGTTTAACTCATCATTTTAAAGATAGATATGAAGACACCATTCAAAAGATAGGATTAAAGAAGGAAGTGACGTCAACACGCCATTTTAAAGATAGGGTCAACACACCTCAACACATCATTCAAAAGACAGGGTTGAACATAACTTTTTAAAGATAGGGTTCAACGCACCATTCAAAGAATAAGGTTCAACACAACATTGAAAAGATAGGGCACAACACCATTCAAAAGAAAGTATATCAGACATCCAAAATTCTTCAGTTTACACTCATTGTTGTAAATCACCCCAGCGTCCCTTGCTGCTACAATGTATGCAACTGTGGGGATTCCGTCACTTTCAATGATTGTAGTGTCTTTGACCGGCCACATTCACGGACATATAGGTATAACGACTCACAAGTACATCAAGTTAACCCCATATACTTACAAGTCTGTTCTTGGTATTAGCAACGGTATTTATATTCTATAAGAATATCTCCGATGACACATCTTCTCAATATATGCACAAAGTATGAATTAATCTAAGATGATTTATTTGATGTTTAAAGATTTTATCAATCAAATTAATAACCATCCGAAATTTATATCTATTCATACAAAAATGTGAGAAAATACTCAATGAATTCATGTGATAACTAATACATTTTTATGGGATCGTTTGATGGGTTATTACGTCAAAATTCATTATTGTACAGATAACATTTTCTTAACTTTCCCCTTTACGACATTCGTTATTATTCATGAGAAATATCCCAAAGCGCAAAGATAATCATGTTGATAATATTGATAACACATAAAACACAGCGTCATCGTGACATGTGAACTGAAGAAATTTGATTATGAACCTGAAAACTGTCCGCTTATACAAGACAGTAAAATGATCTAGGGGATGAAATATGTCTCCCGAATTTGGTTTAAGGGAAACTATGAATGTTTTTATCGAATATAGCTTTTAAATGATTTTTTTCTCTCATTTGAATGATATGGTCTTGCTTCAGTTTTGTATGCAATGTATATGTTTTATTTAGATTTTTAATACTCAAAGGATGTTACGTATTTCACCCCCATGACAATTTATTTTATTTTATTATTTTTATCAAATCATGAAAGTCTTGAATTTTATCATTCTTAAGAGTCCTCGTGTGAGAGAAATACTTCGTTTATCTGTAATATTCATCCAATATCTAAACCTTCTCAAGATGGGCAACAAGTTATCCTTAAGTGACTGTATTTATTACTTTACATATATCAAAAACGTTTTGGTATTTTATTAAAAGATCGTTTCAAGGAAGTAAGTATAAATGTGACTAGTTATATTATTGATTACCAATTTGAGGGAACTATTTGTTAATGCAAGATACATCAACCTGTTAGAACCCCTACACTTGGTTCGATCATGGTCAAGGCTTTAAACCGATTGTCTCAAGAACGACCGTGATCGCCCGTAGTACAAGTTTTCATATTTAAGTTTGCCCTAACCCTTCCCAAGAGTAATACGTTTTAGAACGCAATTTCAACCCTAATCATATATCACAAGGTCTACTGGCCTCGGGATGATGATGTTGAATCCCTGCATGGCTGAATGTCAAGAAGTGGGCAGACAATCTACTTACAGCGAGTCGGTGCTCATTCCGGCCCACTTTAAGTCTCCTCTTAAACAAACATGCCTGAAAATAATCCTGATATGGCGTCATCATTTCGACACTTTAACACCGTAATATGCTTTTAGGTCTGTTTTACGTGATGGATGATCTCAGTGAGCAAGTGTTTTGATAGTTGCAGCTTATAATGAATTGTTAGGATGCTGCGGATATGCTGATATGCAAAAGGGTTTATTGAATGAGATACAAAATAATTACATAAGCTTCTACAGAGCAACTGCTGTTAAAGATAATACGTTGGGTGATGATGAGTGATAGTTTGATATTGTAGCTTCTGAAATCAAGCACGTACCTTCTGTGCATTGTTGATGTATTTGAGAAATACAGTACGTCATGGAGAACATTATCTCAAATATGTCAAATTTCAAATATCTCAACCCTGTTGAATTTCCAATATGAATGAATAAATCACTGTTTAATCTTTGTACGTGATCTGACCTTTATGGCAATTTCATGCTTGCACCGGCGCCAAATCAAAATCTCTACAGAAATAATTTAAACTTTAAAGTGATTAAGCAATATACTTGTATCATATTTTGGCACTCATGACACTTATGACAAATGTATAAACATATGACTTGAAATAATAAGGACATGTAACCATAACACCAAATATGAACAAAGCAAACATCACGAACAGGACATCTGCAGTTATGTAGTATAGACCTTGTTAACATTACCTTAACCGACAACCTGTATCTTTTTGGAAAAACCCCAAAACATTACATGTTAATTCTTATTTAAATGAGAAACAATTTCATACAACAATGTTTTAACATATAAACAATCAATTTTAACAGGGTTGTAGGTTTAAGTCAATAATTGAAATAAAATAATAATGTATATAAAATTACCTTGAGGGAAATGCCGACTGCAAACATAGATGCTAGCTTTATTTTAATTTAATTTTGTGTGTGGACATTTCATAGTTACCACATATACCTGAGTAGTAAACAAAAACCTTGAAAAGAGAAAAGGATTTACCTAATGTTCTTTAGGATTATTGAAACATTCTTCCCTTAGGAATTTTAAGCGGTAGATTTGGTTTTTATAGTTTGTGTGCATCATTACCTCTAAGTAATTCACTTGCATTTGTTTTAATGAGTTCCTTGCCCCTAACATTTAGATTTTGCCCTGGTAAGGTTTTAAGTGCTAAGTTGTTTTAATAGTTTTTGTACATGACGCTTTATCGTTATCTGTAAGTAATTCACTTGCATTTGTTTAATGAGTTCCTTGCCCCTAAAATTTACATTTTGTCCTGGTAGGGTTTTCCTTTGTTAAACATAACGTGTTATTTCCCATTTTCCACCGGCTTTTAATTAGTATTAGAGTGCTGTAACAGAGACTTATATATTCTCAAGTTATTCATCAGTTTATTGTCTCGCATTCTCCTGTGTTGTTACCAATCCTTTTTGGAGCCTTTGAACGTCTCTATATAGACGGCTTAATGTGCCGAGAACTCCCATAAAATATCAGAAATAAAAACACCACACGTCGTGTTGTTGATGTAAGTTAAGCAACTTTGAAATTGAATGGCAAATGCTTGGATAAGAGACAACTTAGATCTAATTTATTGCCTTCATGCATACAGATTTGCCTTGAGCCTACGGATATAAAGGGGCTTTTCTAGAATCGGGTTTTGTTGTAATTGTTAATTCGATTGTGGTTTTTTTTTCAGATCAGAAACTCATTACAATTATACATTTCCCCCTTATGTTATGTAAACTAAATGTGAGTTTTTCACTTTGTTACCATTCAACAATTTTAAACATTGATGTATAATTCTGTTAAACTAACAAATATGAAGTTCACATTAAGTGTCCATTCTGGTTAATATTTGACGTGTACGTTATTACTCTAATGTTATTAATCATGTTTTTCCGTATTGGTTTAGTTACAGGTCCGAGGTCTGCTGTATTGGCCCGAGGCGAAGCCAAGGGCCAATACAGCGGACCGAGGACCTGTAACTGGGCCAATATGGAAAAACTTGATTAATGACATTTTTATTAATTAACTTCTTTGTGATTTACTTGTACAACATTAGAGAGTTCATTTTCATCAAAATCACAATTATAAAAGAGATTGGTGAACTGTAATATATGTTGAAAGTTTTGAAGCGATAGCTTCGGACTTGCGCCATTTGTGTATATGCGCATGCTCAGAGTCGTATTGGCCCAGTCTGCTCGTATTGGCCCAGTTTGGCCAGTATTGGCCCAGCTTACCTGTATTGGCCCAGTTGCCGAATCGTATAATGTAGGCCGTATAGATTGTATTAGTGCCATATCAATGATAGTTAATTAATACTGTTACTTATTTGAACTGTCGTTTTGAAACTGTTCCATGAAATGTAACATGAGAAAAAAAACTCAAAATAATGATATTGCTAAGAAACGGTTCTATCTTGAGAAATCTAAAAATATACTCCTCAAAAATAAGCAACAGGATATTTTTCAGCAAATTATGTTTACCACTCTCGGTAGCCGTACATCGGAAACTGATGTAGGCAGAGAACTTTTAGTAATAAATTACATTAATTCACATCATTGATCACATTAATTGAACACAACCATCTTTATAAACATACAAAATGAACACAATGCTCGTGTTGCTTATTTTTTTGTGAGGAGTATACATTGGCAGTTAACGCATCCGTACCAATAAACTAAGAGCCATTGTGTAAACTTATGTCCTGTTTTCACTACGAGCCAAATTATTCCAAATCACCTCGAATTCAGTCTAAATTTGTGAACGTTCGCGAGCATTCGGCAAGTTTGGTAGAAAAAGGATTACACTTCTTAAAAATGTTTACAGGAATTAGCGCTTCATGCTGAAAAATAATGAATCATGTACAAATTATCCATAAATTGTAAGAAATAGATCAGAACACACTGATGAAGAAACTACGGATTTCCACGAATACGACAGGAAGTCACAATTTATGTACGACTAGTTTGCGAAAGTTCGTAACAGTTTTCTGATATATGCGTATTAGTCGTATTTAATTAGCGACATTCGTAGATGATTCGTGATGAATTTGGGGTTAGAGCACTCAAAATATTAACCAAAAATTTATAATAAATGTTTACAGGATTGTAACAGACGCTCTACGAATTGTCTCAAAATCGTTACCCTCTATACATATTATTCCAGACTAGTTTATAAAGCATCTACGATAATTCAATTTGTAGATGATTCGTGAAAATATTTGGAAACGAATGTGAAAATATCTCTTCTGTGCAGTTTCTAGATAATATGAATCCTAGTGAGGAAAAGGACATCGCAAATCGGTGCATTACGTGTAGATAATCACTTACAAATTGTGATGTCTGCACCATTCACACAGTTTCTAAAGACGGTCAATTTATCAGAATTTTCGCAAGACTGCTGATTCTGTTGGATGATGGATAATTTTGGATCGTGTCTCTATAGCCCAAAGTGATTAACATTTCTTCACTGTTTCTAAATGTTTTGTTGCGGCCTCCTTAATAATTAGCTAAGCAATGCCTTTCAAATTATTATAGTAATTGGTAACGCTTTTGTTCAATGACAAATGTCATATGTAACTACGCTGCGGGATACGTCTGATCCAACCGGTGCTCCTATGGTCATTCTGTTCGGTCTCCAATGTTTACCACCATCTGCATTTGTCATAACAAAGAGTCGGAAGTTTCTCTCTGTGAAGGATATTCCCAAACGTTTGTTTTTAATCCAAAACTAAGTTCTGGGAGCTTTACCGGCTATGTACTATTAACTAGTTGCTTTCATTCACTTCATAGAGAAATTAAATAATTGTCATGAACTTGTTTTATGAAATTAAAGGTATATATAAGTTGGAGGGTTTTCGATAATAAATGAACATGATTTATGAAACTCACGAACATTGATCGCCCTGTACCTGAGTACATGATAAATATTGTTTAAAGCAAAAGTGATCCAAGTAAGGGTAAGACATTAAACTTAAGTGCACTATCTGCGGAAATGTCATTCTTTGTTCGCATAAATTGTACTTATAGAAATAAAAAATTGAATTGTTTTCTTACCATGTTGCAAGATGTGTTTGAAACATGCTCATTCTCAAAATTATTTGTTGACTTCTCAAAAATGAAATATTAATGCGTTTCATCATACAACATTCGACTTCGCCTTTGAGAGACGCGCGATTTGCCCTGATACAGATATGTATATGCACAGCACAATGTCTTTTGCCCATCTTGAAATAAAAGTGTATTGACGTCCATGGCCACTGCGACTTCGACACGACTATCGGTTCGAGCTCAGACTGTCCCGATCATAGCTTACGTGCTTAAGGCTGCATTATCGTTAGAGGGCTTGTGGGATCACGAAACGTGTCAGCGATGCACAATGAAACGTGGGCATTTCAACAATGACTAATTGATTATCCGAAGTTTCTTCTTTATCTTTTGACGTTGTGCATTTACAGGGGAAACATTGATTTCTTCGAAAGTGATCCCTTGAACGGAAACATTACCGTAATTTAAGTGTTTCCGGATTTTGTTATAGCTGTAGGCGATCCACTTCTAAAGTTTGATTGTGTGTCACTTACGCCTCTTCGACATGCCGAAAGCGAAACTCTTTTAGCTTTTTGTTTGCATATTGTTTGTATCACATGATGAAGATAAAAAATTAAATCCCTTGACGTTGAAGACAGTATTCTGCATATTACATAATTTGACTGTTTAAAAAGACTATTGAAAAATAATTATGGTCGTTATTACGTTTAATATGTGATTTCCTCGGAGGTTGAAATGTCCTTGTTTTCTGTTGTTATAGAAGTTGTTTTCTTGATATATAGATACCGCATTCCAATGAAACACATTTAGATGTAATCGACTTAAGTGATGGAGTGATGCAAATGAGCTTTTATAACATCGTTTCTGATTAACTTATATGGACGGTTAAAAGCTGTTTAAAAATCAATTTCAAGTTACTAACAATTAATGCATGATTTTGACATTGTGATCGACCTAAGTAATGGAAAGTTGCAAATGTATAGTTACATAAGATCGTTTCTGATTAACTTATATGGACGTTTAAAAAGGGTATAATTTAGTGAGTATACAGTAGCACATGTGCCCAAGAATACACGTGTTGACAAGCACGGTGCTGAATGACAAGCCATAATAAACTGACAGGAAAAAGAAAGTAACATTTCATTTGAATTAATCATATGTAAGATTTTTAATTACAAATATTTAGATTGTTTTATGTCGTATTCTCAAACATGTCAGGACGTAATATGATTCTAGCTATTCTAACTTCATTGAATGTAAGGATACTTGATGTACTTAGAGAGATATTGGATATGAGTTATCATTGTGGCATTTGATTACCCGAGTTATTTTAAATATAAAATGCTAACGTTGATATTAGAAATTCAATAATCAATAACAATAAAAACGACAATTTAATATTGCAATTCATAGAAGATCCTCAAAAGTTTTAAAAGGTCGTAACTAGGCAAGAGATCTCAATCACGATCGAATAAATGTCTAACTTAACTTCAATCCTAAAATCCAACATCGATGCAAGATACCAATGTATAGGTAAAACATTACCAACTGTCGTTAACTAATAAACAAACGCATGCAAAATCACTTCATATATGTTCTGTCTGTGTTTGGCGTATCTGGCTACATTTAACATAACTGATATTGACACATTCCTTCCGTATAATGGTTATTTAAGTCGTTTTTAGCACAAAAATATTTCAATTTCTCGAGTCATTATTCGTCCGTGCACGTTGCAATCAACCGAGTTGTGTCATCAGCTACTTTGTATGAAACTTCTGCTTAACGTCTGAGATGAAGGTTAACTAAGCTCAATGGGATATACAATTTTAAATTCTAAAATTCCTTGAACTCGTCTGTACGTTTAAGTCTATTGTACAGTCATTCCGTATACTTTGCACCTTTTTCGACTCCTTCAGAACAACTGAATCTCAATCGTTTATAGATGCTCCTTGATGAATGAGTATATTAATCTTTATAGTTATCTTAGTTCATAACGCCTGAAAGGTTCGATGGGTTTATGGCGTGTTTCTTCATCCGTCCGTCTATAGTCAGCCTCTCATAAACCTTTGCGCTTTTTAAAACTTCTTCAGAACTGTTGTATAGATAATCCTTGAATGAGGATGATAATGTTTAGATTTGGGAACGAGCTTCAAAATTTATTTTCGTCTCCTTCTCCATTAGCTTAGGTTCATTAAAGCTGAAACGTAGTTGATAGACTCCTTTGTCATATTAGAATTATACTATAACGGTTTTGTGACCATGTGGTCCATAACAAAAATCAAAGGCTAAAATGTTGCGTAGAGACTCAATTGCATAGGGGGAAATGATTTAAAGATGCGATAATGTGGTATATGATATATTTAGAAACTGGGGACCTACAGAAAAATACTTCTTTTCATTACAACACAGAATTGTGACGGCCGTATATTATCCAGTTGAAACATCCCGCTACGCGTTCAACTCTACATTGACACAAAACACCATTTATGTGAAGGTCACACAAATGCACAATTATTATCTGCCTCTAAGGCATCTCTGTAATCTTATTGACACACGATAAACTAATTACCGTAAACGTCCTCGATATGAATAATAATGGCTATCGAATCTACTCGAACGGACTAACCACCATGTGTTTACTATTACTTCGAGGGGTATTATACGATACTAGAATATAGTTATAAATTATTCTAATGGCAAAACTAACACCCGGGAACCTTTATCATCTGAAATTATGTTCATATAAGGAATCAACACTTCTTTCAAAATAGGTTTTAACCTTTGTTTAATTTGACAATGATATTTATATAGGGAACAAGTGCTAAATGACTTCAGGACGTCATTGCTTTTAAGATATCTTTAAAGGAAAGAAATGAGGTATATTGAATTCTTTGCAATGTCCGAAATCCAGCGATTTGAAATATTTGTTGGATATCACCTCTGAATTTAGTATGTTGAATTTCTTAAACATCGACTCTTTCAAATAGACGTTTTTAAATATACTGGATCTCCAAACTATCCACGTTAGCTTAACCAAACGTTGATGCCATTGTCAAACATAAACCAATAATGTTCCATTTGATAACAAGTCCTTGGTGTGACATTTAGTTTTTAAAGTTTCAAAAAACAAGACAATATGGCAACATACATAGCATAGCAAAATATTTGGTTTCCATGGAAATATCGGAACAATGGGTAAAAAGTTCATACTTTTAAAAACGAATTTTATATATCTATTTGGAATAAATGAAACAAAATGTCACCGTTGGAATATTACGAATGCAAAGCCAAAAAAACTTCACTGAAACTAACTCTGATTTAAAAATTGCAACACAAAATATGTTTTTTTGGAAAACAAAATTCTTCATTTTATGGAAGAAGATTTAAATATGACTTTTTGGACTCATAACAAACACCCATTTTTAACGCTAGACGCTCTGAAAGTCTAATACAATAAACCAATTTCACACTTGGGAGTGATTTCTATTTCTCCTTTTCTCTCCCACGTTTTAGCTTCACAATTTCAGGGTGTTGCATAACGCTTTTAATTGCCATAATGGGAATATGAATGTATACATTACTTGACTGTATTTCAACAAGTCATCTAATATTTCAATAAAGTATACTGCAGTGTCCAATTCACATAGACGTGTTCAAGGCGGTTTCCTTAAGAGGTCATCAAACTAAAAAAAGTATATTTAGGTTTTTTACGTGTTAGGTTTGACAAATATACCGAGATTAATTGTATTTGAGATGTTAGAAAAAAAATAAAACTGTTAAGACGAGATTTGAAAGGTTATTTAAAAAAATGCTCGAAGGAATTCTTTCTTATTATTAAAAATAGAAGAAATTTGGATACACTGGACGACTTAAATATAACCGGGACTAAGATCAATCATGAACGTGGACAACATGCTAGGTTTTAATGATTTTACAACAAACTACATTTTCATGGAATTGGAATTTTAATCTATTTTATTGACATTCCTATGAGAAACAAGATTTGATTTATATATTTTCGCGTTTTATGATCACTTCTTACGGTCAGAGGTGAATAATTTTTAAAAAGAATGTTAATATCAAGAAATAACATGTCGCGCTGTTAAATTTGAAGCATGTTTATATGTTATGGAGTCCACAAATAATTTACCGCTATAAAACTGAATCCCTTATAATAAAAACCCGTTTTTTCTCAATTTAGGCGATAACTTTCTAAGTTGATTATTAATTATGTACGTTATATAAACTGAGTAATAGAGCAACGTCACCATATCACTCCCAAAGTAAGATATACGAGTGAAATCATCATATCTTTAGAAGGCTACAAAAACTGAATTTGAATAACAAACCAATACAAATTAACACGCCATTCTTAAGTGTGTCTTATAGTAAAAAAACCCATTACAACTCTTGCTAGGGAAAGGTAATGAATAAACATATAAATAAAAAAGGAATTGTCCCTTTGGAATTCCAAACTAAAAGCTAAAAGGGTTTTCATTTTTATGGCGTCCTGCTGTAATAATCACGTGTAATGAGTTGATATTTGTAATAATTGAATCCCATATTTAACTGAAATGCCGAACGTTCTTGCCAAAACAAAACATTTTGAAACATCGATTTTAACACTTGTGAATTTGTACAGACATAAATAAATAATCTTATAAAAGCATGTAATCATGAGTATTCTGCCACACTTCTTCAATGTTGCCTTTCACGGACACTTTGTTTTCTGCTTTGTTGAAATGTTTGTGGCCCAATTGTTGTTTCTCAGTTTATACCAAATTGAAATCTGATGACCAAAGGTTGATCTTCATATTCAGTCAAAGAGTTATTAAATATATTTTCGTACAATACTTTAAGAAATGCTACTCCTCTACTGAAGTTCTGAAGACAAGTTTTGTCTCTAGCTCTGTCTGCGGATGGGTATTGACAGTGCAGATTTGAGTACTAACTCTCCCATTAATCTCAATAAATCAGCATTACATGCAGAAAAGTGTCGGATAGATCGATGTGTTACATCCTTTAATTAAATTCTGAGGCAAGAAAGGATCCGAATTTCTTTCCCGGTAAACTTTACAAAAGAAGAATCTGGATCCATACACACCAACATCTGTTGGGTAAAATCTTGGCTTTTAAGATAAATAATGAACATTATTGATATTTTAAGGACAATGCAAGGTAAACAAGGTTTTGTCGGTGTGAGTCACCAAAGAGATTACAATCTTGACTTCGGTGCAAACAATCATGCTTTGACACTCGTTTGGTAAAACTCGAATATCTCCACATAACGCAAACTTACAAAACAATCAAACTTATTTTTAGACTGTTTCGACAACTTCACTTTCAAGGAATCACCTCTAGTAGTAGGAAATCCTACCCCATTCGCATCTCACACTACCATTGCTGGATTACTCTTGTGACGTCAGCCTATTGTTCTCTCGCTGGGGGCCCCGGCTCCATGTTTGTTTCAAGGAATGGCGAGTTACATTACCCTATACATATCATTACGTTAGTGACCTACTAAGGCAGTTTTCAGACAAATTCACTTTCGTCTCAAATGTCACACCTTACCAAGACTATGTCAAATACTATAACATTAAAGGGGAAGTAGCACGTTTATTGATAATTTTATATTTTAAATATTTCACTGATTATTGTAAGTTAATGCTAAATGTGTTATTTTGACAGTGTCAAAGATCTCATTACACAAGCCAATCATCCATAGTCAGAGGTCTAAGTATGAACATTTACATAAAATCCATTGGCGGCCATTTTGTGTGAACACCTTTAATTCATGGCTAAACTTTACGTTATATATTTGAATTATTACTGCTTCATTCAGTTAAAAAAATATTTATTTTCATTTCCTTGACATCACCTTATATTCCCCCTTAAACGTGCTACTGACCCTTTAAGAGAATTAAGTGTAAGCGACGTAAAGGAATTTTTCAGAGCACAAAACGTTCCACCATTAAACACAAGACATCCACCGTCATTGCGGTCATAATCTATTCACAACACAACACAACACAACACAACACAACACAACACAACACAACACAACACAACACAACACAACACAACACAACACAACACAATCTATCAACATTCTGATGCAGGAAGCTGTTGGTAAAGATTAAAATGATTTTACTTCATTAATACTTAGTTCCAAATAGACGATTCATCATGACTGACCAAATGTTGGTCAAATTTTACTCAATTTCATCAGCTACAGTAAATTATAATTTCAAACATAAAATGGTGCAGAAGTTGTATTATGTTAACATCATTACCTATCAAATTGAATTGTATTATGGCTAGTTAACCTTATCTAAAGATGACAATAAGTCACTTTTTTGGAATGATAACAAAACGTGAAAATGAAAAGTATTGATTAATGTAATCACATTTAATTCAACCGTTTGCGTTAACAGCGTTGTACATGATGGCTCTATATCGATCTTTCTAACGATCGGTTCCATTTTTAATTCATTGACTTTCATTCCAGTATAAAATGAACCTTTTTTTCAAACTTTAAATAGTTCTTCTTTTGCGAAAGTGAGGAACAACTGTTGATATTTATGAGTAAGTGACTTTCCGTTAGTATGTTGGCCTTCATTGCTGCCATTTGGAATTCATTGACTTTCATTTCAGTATATAATGTATCTTTTTATCAAACTTAAAAAAGTAAATCTTCTTTTGCGAATGTGAGGAATTTCTGTTTATATCGAGGATTAAGCGACTTTCCGTTAGTATGTTGACCTTCATTGCTTTCATTTTGAAGTCATTGACTTTCACTCCAGTATATAATGTATCTTTTTATAGAACTTCAAAAAGTTAATCCTGTTTTGCGAATGTGAGGAAGTTCTGTTTATATTTAGGATTAAGTGACTTTCCGTTAGTATGATGACCTTCATTGCTTTCATTTTGAAGTCATTGACCTTCATTTCAGTATATCATGTATCTTTTTATAAAACTTTAAAAAGTTAATCCTGTTTTGCGAATGTGAGGAAGTTCTGTTTATATTTAGGATTAAGTGACTTTTCGCTAGTATGTTGACCTTCATTGCTTTCATTTTGAAGTCATTGACTTTCATTCCAGTATTTAATGTATCTTCTTATGAAACTTAAAATAGTAATATTCTTTTACGATGGTTAGGAACTACTGTTAATATCAAGGAGTAAGTGTTGACCTACATTGTATGACTAGGAAGCGTAACGTGTCCTATTTCGTGGCCGAATTAAATTGAGGGCGGGATAGCGCAGTGGTTAGCGCGTTTGGCTGCGGATCAAGAGGTCCATGGTTCGAATCCCGCCAGGGGCTCGGCAACTTTGTCTGCAGTAGAGAACTGTTCTACACGCAGTAAGGTTTGGGTGCAATGCTACACTGAATTTCAGCGCAGTACCACCAATGGTGCGATAGTTCCAGTCCATGCTCGCAGGTTTCGCCGCAATGCATAGCCACAATGGTGTTGCGGGCTTTCTCCCTGCAATAATAATAGCAGCCGCGATATAAGTGAAATAATCTTGAAAGCGGCGTTAAACCCCAGATCACCTCACCCAATTAAATTACCCTGAAGCCAGTTTCTTAACTTGAAATTGAAAACACTGTTTGCAACTTTAAATTCATTCTGAGAAGAATATAAATGAAGTTAGTTAAATATTGTTCAAAGAATATGTCAGTTTTTTAATGTTAAGAGGATCACTGATCATGATCGATTGGAATTGCTATGGACGTTTTCTGTGAATCTAGTTTTAGAGCATATGACAATTTGGTCAATGACGGAAAGTTTTGGATAATTCTTTAAGGGCGCTTCACACTTAGCCGAATTTGACAAAAGATTGAAACATCGTATTGTGGTCGTGCGTCATTCAACATCGTGTTGCCTTCTGTCTTTATTGGAAGTGCCTGCGATGATGACTGTTTTTTACCCATATTAGGGTCAAATCGTACGAATTTCACATTTTCGAATTCGTGTTTCTGTCGTTGGTTAAAATCGGGCAGTGTGAAGCCACCCTTAGATGTTCTTAATTGTTAAAGATTCAAACGATATTTTGATTTTTACATTTTATTGAGTGTGACATGTAAATGTTTTACATTTTATCGCAAAATGTTTTTAGAGTCTATATTCTGCACCTTTAAGATATAACTGATATGGTGTAAGATAGGTTACCAGAACTCAATAGTTGGTGTGTTTTGTTGAATATCAGTGACTTATCAGTATATTGACTGTTATTGAATTTTACCGAGAGGATTAATTTCATGAACGTGTTTTATTTATAGCTGTAACATCTTCAAAGGCAAATACGCACTATCATATTTGGCATTCGTTGTGATAATGTCATTAATCAATTATGAATGTACAGTAGTATCCACTTTCGACCACTTATGCACACATGGTTACTATCATATTCGTTATTTCAGTGTTGATATTACAAACAGTTCCCTCTGGAAACATATCGTTAAGGGAAAGTAAATTAAAGGATGTGTATATAGTGAGATCATTGGCCTTTTCCCGAAAAGTAAAAGTACACTTGAAACACGTAACGAAGTCTATTTCTTTCATTAAATTGCTCATTACTTTGTAATATGTGGAGAATCAACTAGAGGCTGTATAATAATAAAATAGGTTTTTCATTTTGAGTAGTCGATGGCTTAAGGGCTTGTATTGCCAAATGCTTTTTGTCGATGTATTTACTTCAACATCTGATAACGGTTTTAAGAAAACTCTAACTATTGTATAAGCTAAAGTACATATTTAAATGTTGTTTCCTTTGGGCAAATTACTATAACAGCTTTTTCTTGAATTTACCATTGGTATAAGGGGAATCAAACGGCCTTCGTTGTTGAAAATTTCCTACAAGAACTTATATAAATGGAGGAAACATCAGTTGTTTTATTACCCATAGGGTTGAAAACAAGCAGTGACACATTTTCAGTATTAGCTCATATGCACATATCACTTTTGCCCAGTAACGACTCTTGTAGCGCGGCTTCCGGTATTTTTACATGTTTGACGTCATAAAACCGCTGTCTGTGACGTCACTGTAGTCGCGAAAAAGGCCGTTTCAGGACATTTCTAAACAATGAAATGGATAGACTCGATAACAATAAAAATTAACCCACGGGACTGTATCATATGATTTCAACAAAACTCGTATCGCTCTCGCTCGGGTAATACAATAATTCACACTCGTTTCGAAAAAGTCATATGACACACTTCCTCGGGTAATAATCTCTATGTATAACATTGAAATGTACATAGTCGATATTAGTTTATTTTGACTTCTCTTTCAGTGTGCTGCCTTTTTCGCCTTCACCTGGTCCTTCGGGGCATTCCTGTGCAAATTCGTCCACTATATGCAGACCGTGTCCAAGATATGTTCGGTCGTGACACTCACAGTGATGAGCATTGAAAGGTGAGTTGATATCACTTCTGAAAACATCTGGTCTTAGCACAGAGGATCGATATGACCTTCGACAAAATTTGATAAAATAAAATTGTTGCACTTAAAACTTGGCTTGTAAATATTATGACTAACATATAACCCAAATTTGAACGAAGGCATGAAGAAATAAAGTTCTAAGAACAAAGCTAGACATGCTTGGTATAAATCACAAGGGAAGACACTTCGGTTGCTAAAACCAGACCCGAGTCCTACTTTCTATGTACGGAGTAATTTTTTGCTTCTTTCGACTTGCAACAAAGACCGAGAGACTTATATTTTGGGAGAAAGATTGTGAAATGCGCGACATTTCGGAGTATGCGCTTACTCCTTCCCTATTTGAGTATGCATATTTTACGAGTCCCATGTCCTCTTATATTTCCTAACAAATAGATGGTAACCTTTTTGTGAATTGACAGGTCCTTTGGATCGATAAAGCATGCACAAAACTTTGAAAATCGTGTATAATCATAAGATTAAAGTTTGTTATCACGCAAGATTTTCCCCGGTTTGCTATGTTTTCGAATTGTAAGATACCTTTAATACGATGAATGGGTGGAAAAACGTTATTGGAATTGAAATGTGTTTCTTTCATTTAAGGAAAAGTTTCATTTTTTAAAGTTTTAAATTCAATTACCAATTGCATATGCACTTTAATTCGTAGCCTATCGTGTTGTTTATTAACTTTCCAAAAGATGTACAGGCATAGTATAAAACTCCGTATGCAGAATATGATCTTAACACATTTTCAATATGATATCATTTTATTACTATACCAAGAACCTTAATGAAAGAAAAAAAACTTCAAATATCCATTAATGCATGAAACTGCTTTACGCCGCATTGCAGGATTCTTTTTTTATTATCAATTTTGAATATTTTTACAGGTTTATTGCCATCCTCTTCCCCCTCCGAGCTAAGTACATATGTACGGGGGCACATGCACGAGTTGTGATTCTCATCACGTGGATTCTCGCCTTCATCATGGCAGCACCTGTAGCAGTATTCCAAGTACTGATACTTGAATTATTAAGTACTCTTCTGATATTGCCTAACAATAAATACTATTCTGGTGTAATTTATGAAAACACCATTTAACTGTATTAAATGAAGATCGAAGTCATATAGCATCGATATTAATAATGGTATCTTGTGTATCTATATAAGTATATGTATAGCAAATTAACATTTTTTAAAACCTATCTCGAATATTTTTGGTAAAATATTTTTCTATAAACACTGTTCATTTCAGACTCATCATCAAGTTGGTTTCGTACGGAAGGCCTACTGGTGTTTGAAGAAATTCCCAAGTCCTGTGGTGGCCATCTTGTTTGAAAGTTACATGTTCGTCATCATCTTCATCGTCCCTGTCATCGTCATGATTATTGCCTACACCGGCATCTGCTGTCAGCTTTCTCACATGGTCGGAGCAAGGGCAGCTCTCGATGCGTCTCAGTAAGTCTCTTGTTTGCATATTTGCTTTAATATATTCCGCGACAATATGTTTAGACTCACCATCCAATGATGCTATGAAATTGTAGTATTGGTGGGGATGGTAAAATTGATTAATGCTTACTCAACAACCTCAACTTATTACCATGCATTTGTAATAAATGGATCTTGATTAACACGTCCATAATGACAGTTAATTGACAAATGCTCAAGAGAAGTCCATGGACTTTGTTGTAAAGGCTTTTTTTTATATCATTAGGACCCTATTGTAACGAGGACAGTTTTTCATTATTTGGGGTCGAACAAAATGTATAAGCTTTCTTCAAATCATTGTTACGGCGTTTATTCCGAGACCTGAAGAATTGAGTCACTAGGTCTTAAAGGGGCAGTAGCACGTTTTTTGATAATTTTATATTTCAAAACTTTCGCTGATAAAGGTACGTTAATACTAAATGTATTATTTTGATAGTGTCGAAAAAAATTTCATTACACTAGCCAATCAGCCATAGTCAGAGGACAAAGTATGAAGATTCACATAAAATCCACTGGCGGCCATTTTTTGTGAACACCTTTAATTCCTTTTGTGAAAGAAAAAGGAACCATATGGCTAAACTTTTCCTTATATATTTGAATTATTACTGCTTCATTTAGTTTAAATACATTATCTGTCAATTGGAACCATTAATTTTCATTTTCCTGACATCACCTTATATTCCCCCTAAAAACGTGCTACTGCCCCTTTAAGATATTTGCGATAGAAAATAGAACATTACACTTTTCTCCGAGTCTAAACTTTTGTCTTGTATATTAAGGAAAACGAAGCTCTTAGATATACTCAATTTCAGAAACGATATTTTCTTCCTTCCTCTGTTAGAGAGAGGTAAAATACAAACAGATATGAAATTAGAAGATAAATAATTACATTTGGTAATTTACGGGATTGATTGTTATTTAACACCGAAAATTTAGTTTAAACCGACGGCGTCTTTCAAATATGCCAATCACAAGTATTTACCGAAGTTATGTTGCAATATCATTTTCATCTGAGGAAACATCTCAAAATTTATTTTGAATGTACAGCCTAAGATATATATATACCAAATCCATGGCAGACTCAGATCTATCGGTATTGGGAGATCTAATTACAAGTAAGAAATGTTGCGATTACATGTATGATATGAGTCTCAAATATCCTATTTTATAACGGCAGAGCAATAATGTCATTTTGCTTTTGATGTTTTTTTATGAGTTTTACATAACTCTATAGACTGATATTGCTATATGTTCCATCTGTTTTTCCTGATATGTAATGACCGACAAAATATTGGTCGAACTAGGTACCCTATTGCGTGACTTGAAGAATATGAAAACAATTAATTAGGTTATAGGCTCTCTTGTCTGGCTTCCTGTACTAATTGCATTTGGGACATGTTTATTTTGCCAGACAAAGCATATAATATGATATAGTATTTGCAGGACCTTTTATGTATTACATAAACAATCATTACATATAAAGTATAAGATACGACACGTGTTAATGCAATGCTGATAGATTGCGCTATTTTGAGTGGCACTATTAAATTTAGCTAAAAGAATTCGTTTCGTGTTTATGAACCAGGTTATTGACATCATATTTTCAAGGCTGCATACAAAAGTTTAAAAAAAAACATCACAGAAAGTCGACGTTAAACCAAGCGATAATGCAATACTGATATATCTCGCTATTTAATGTGACATTGTAATGGGAAGCTAAAGGAATATGTAACTTATTTTCAAGGCAGTTTATTGACATCTATTTGCGAGGCCGCATTTAAAAGTGAAAGAAAATAACAAGACAGCACAGAAAGTCATGATTTTCAGTTCCGATGAAGACCAATTTGATTTGTGTGTCCCGCAGCAGGGTAAAAAATTTCATCGAATAAGATTTGAATTGCCATTTATCTCCGGCAGTCATGTAATAACGGTCCTTCACAAGATAAGGTCGACCTCCATCTTTTCCTGAGCCTACACAAACCACTTAAAATGTGATCGAATGCTATGCCACTGGCTTCATGGCACTGTAAATCACTTTCATTAGGCTAATCGTAAGCAAATCTGGGCTACAGCGTTTTTATCGAGCCCGTTTGGCTTTATAGAAGATGACTTGGGTGACGCGATGAAGCGAAGCTTTATTGCCATGTTGGTTCTACACAGAAGCTAATTGTTTCCAAGATGAGACTCAAAAGAATGCACTCTGCAAACTCTATCAGCCTTCAGTGTCTCCGCGTTGAGTTATTGTCATGGAGAAATTAAATTGGACATAGAAAACGAATAGAATTATCTGTAACATTGATATTTGAAAACCAACAACATTTCATATTTATTTCTAGTGTCAACGCATAATTAACTTAATATAATGAGAAGAAGTGACTTTTTAAGCGATACATACGATTAATGCATTGCTGAAGAAATATTCACAAACATTTTCATTAATCGGAAGACAAAATGTTACATCTTATTTATTAGGGTCTGTGTCAGAGTAATGTCAGCATTAACATTCTAACGTTTGAAATCAATCCTTGCCGTTGTTGGTTGACTACTTAAATAACGAAAAACATGATTATCTGGATAACAACCATTTTCTCCACACAGAGGTAGTGATAAACTTCTACGCTATACTGTCGTTTAATATGCCCTTTTCTCGGGTTAATAATCGAGAAACCTAACTTGGCCCAGTAAAAGTAAGATATTTAACCAAAGTAATCCCATAAAAGGTAATCAATCACCCGAAAATCCTTATTCAATTTCGTATCATAGTTGAAATTTATTTAACGCTAAAATATCCACCATGAAATTTTATTCATTTAAAAGTATGTTCAAGTAAGAATGAATATGAAAATACTGTTGTATCGCAAGAAGAATACTTAAATCTGAACCTTATAAAATAGTGCCTACATTTCTGTCTGACCTGTTAAAGTAGGGTTTAGAGTACTTGCTTTTGTGTCATAAAGGTCGAAACCTCTTGAAGTATGCTTTTGGTTAAAGTCTTACATTGAAAATATAAAAACCGACTTTGAGTTAAAAGTCTTACATTTGAAGTGTAAAGACCACCATTCAAGTAGGTCTTGCATTTGAACATAATGCCCTGACTTCCCGATGTAAACCTCCTGGGAGGTTATTACGAAAACACGAGACCTCCAAAACAATAAACGAATTCCCTGATAGCAGCGTATAAAATAGATTTGAAACCCAGCCTGTCCTAAAAATTAATTGGTCAATTCCTTTGGGGAAAATAAAGAACAAAATTGAAAAGTTACCAGTCCTGACCAAAAAGTAACCAGTCCTGGCAAAAAAGTAGCCAGTCAAGGACTGGCGGACAGGCTATATTTTAAACACTGCTGATAGGTGTCTACTATTGACTTAACCGATATGACACACATATCCTATCAATTATAGCACCTATTATATTGTTTGTTGATATAACGTTCTTCGATACAACTACCGCCTGGTCGATCTTCAGCTGTTTAGGTGACAGATTCATATTCTTAACTAAACCCCGACAATGCTTTCCCTTTGTTTCAGGAGTGAGAAATATTCCTCTGTTGAAAGAAGTTCATTAAAAATTCAGACTGGACGATATGTTGCCCCGCTGTATAGAAATCCAGAAAGAGTGTTCAGGGATTCCAAAACCAAAAAGTCAAGATTCGAGGAGGATAAATGCAAGGTCAGTGATCTCTGTTAAATTGTCAGCGATTGTTAGAACTTTGGAAAGATTGCACAAGAAAAGAGGTGTAATATGTGTATCATTTAGATACAAAAATAATGTGAAACAATTAAACCACGTATTCATTATGTCATTGATATTTCTTCAAATCAATTACAACTGAAGATGTTTAAAGGGGCAGTTGCACATTTTTTAAATTTTCGTTTTTCAATGATAATTCAACGTTAATGCCTAATTTGACACAAACCAATCATCCATTGTGAGAGAACAAATCATAAACATTCCCATAAAGTCCACTGGCAGTCATTTTTGTGTTAACACCTTTTATTCATTTTGCGCAGGAAAAACAAATCGCAAGGCTGATCTTTACATCATATATTTGATTTATTACTGCTTCATTTAGTATAAATGCATTGTCTTTCAAATGGAACCATTCATTTTCATTTTCCTGACACCATCTTATATTCCCCCTAAAAACGTGCTACTGCTCCTTTAACGTAAATATGATTGCAGTGAATATTTCCATTATATGCTGATGGCCTTTTAATACAAACTCAAAGGAAATCTTCATCAATTTAGAATTGACATTTAATTTCATTACTAAAATGTTTCCCAATATTAATCCCATAACACAACATTGTTACAGGTGATACAGATGTTGATTGTGGTGGTTGCCCTGTTTGTGATCTGCTGGGGTCCAATTCTCATCAACAACCTCCTTGTTGCAACCGGCGTGCTGCCTGAACTTCACATAGGCTACCTCAAGCCCATGAGACAAGCCTTCTTCCTTATGTCCTACATGAACAGTTGTACCAATCCTGTCGTCTACGGCTTTATGTCCAAAAACTTCCGAGACAGTTTCAAGAGGGCTATTTTCTGTTTCTTCAGAAAAAAGCGCAAACGTCAGCCTTTCATCACGCATTCGTTTGCAACGAGAACAACAGTGGTAAATGGTGGCAGGCAACAGATTGACCATAATTTGCAGACATCACCACAGGATAGATCCAAACAGTTTCATCATGCTACGACATACAGCTTCAATACTAACATTTGATAAAAGATTTGATTGAAGATTTTACTGAAATGAGCATACAGGTTATGTCGTGCAAAAGAGGAAAAACATAAGATTAAAATGACATATATTTTAACATTTGAACGATCTGCGGTAAGTCAAGGAAGGTCTCATGGTTTCTGAAGCATCTACATCAGAGGTGTTGGTTAAACAGGTGACAAGTTTGTGTGTTAGCATGACGATCTACAACAGACAAAGCATGTAATGAAGTCCGTAAACACTTTTTCATACTTTCTTACCTTTTTGGTTTGACATATTTATAAACAGGTAACATAAAAACACATTATCTTTATAGGTTACTGATTCAATAATAACTGATAACAAATCGTAAAAAAGGAATGAACGGTTACCAATCATTGTTATATTCTATCTTGTTCCATTAGTGCAATCAGACAATCACCAATGTATTTTTGATTTTGACTATTGTGATTGAGTGAGTTTAGCGCCGCTAAGACATAATTTCAGACATTAGCGGTGTCATCCTGACTGCATGAAGACCGTTAAATATTTTGCACAATCTAAAGTCAGTTTCATTTATGAATATACTGCATCTGTCTATTGTCATGTCATGCGAATGAGATTTCTTTTTTGCTCACATTCCTGTTTGTGACTGACATGAGAGCATGTCATGGCATTACTTACCATACACAGATTGACTTTTCACAATAAACACAATATAACAATTGAGACGTTGGTGTCGTTTCTGGTAACAAGAATCTTTGACGACCTATTATCATTGTCTGTCAAATGTTCGTGGCGCCAACTGCTGCTGGGATTTACTAAGCTTTGTGCTCCTTGTGTCTTTATTAGATCACGTCTCGGAAGTTTCGTGTTTACAGTGATTAGTTTCTTTACATAAGGGAACTAAGTCACATTCATATACTAGAATACAGTTATATCAAGTTAAAGCATGTCTAAACGTAATTAATAATGATTGATCAATGAATATATTATCGATAGTGGTGTTATTTATCTTGTATTATGCAGTGGCTGTTTTGTAGTATTTCGCGAGCACTCAAGACAAGCAATAATTCGTTTTGAATCCATATAATGTGCGTGCATTCTCAGAAAAAAATTGAAACAAAACCATCACCATCGGGAAACTGGTATAGATTTACTTTGGTATATATGTATATGTTAGTGTTTCTGGAGTAAACTATACGAGCAATCAACATCTTTCCAGCAGATACGCATCTCGACAATTAAAATCAAACCAGCAGTTCCTTCTGACAACCTCATATGTTCCTCTTAAACAATATGGCCACAGATCCCTTAGCTTCGCTGCTCCCTAACTGTGGAATGGTCTTTTCAAGACAAGACCTATCCCTTCAAGACATTATGAGTGACTTGAAGACCTGCTTAAGTCTTTTTATCTCTACACACAAAGAGCTTTGAAGTAATTTACGACTACTATGAAATTATGTTGAGGATATTTTAAAGATGTATAATGAAATTTGAGCTTTGGCCAAAACACCTTCCAAAGAGAGTTAGATGTAAAATCTCATACCACGAGCAACCATTTAATCTATTCACAGGCAGTAAGACAAGGAACGCATTCTCCCCATTGTTAAAATATGGTATTTATCATTAATACATTTTGCATTAAGAACGATGTAGTTACTCAACTTAAGTAAAGCACTTTTCAATTACTGTGTACTTCAACGATGTTAAACATAAATGAATCTAAGAAAGGTCCAGAATTGTTTTCCTGTTCATTGCATTACAGATTCTAATGAGGCGTCCATGATGTCAAACATATTTTTATGATGAATGTCAGAAACTTGACTTCTTCATTGTTAACGTGCACTCGGTGTAACTTGTTGAAATGTTTTTTTTCTACAGCTTTGATTTCTGAATTCAAGATAAAATGGGTTGTACGAGAGAATGAAAGCATTGCAAAGCTATGTGGTCATGCACGAAGAAGTCAAAGATCACGTTGAAATCCAAATGATTAAGTTTGATATTCCTCCGAGTGTTCAGTTTCACTATTACATGTTGCATTTAAGCAAACATTAAAACAACAATGATTCATTCATTTTGATGACACGATAGAACTATGCGTTTTGTTTAACAAAGTTGGTAAAATCTATCAACACAACGGCGATATGACACCGTTTTTTAAAAAAGCAAATACAATAAGAAAATTCAAGACGTCAAAATCGTATTTCTTTATGCGCTAGTTTTAAGAATTGTTAAAGAGGTACAAGGGGTTTATACCAAAAAGGCATATATGCAATTGTATATATATTTCAAAAGTCGATCAATATGTGTATGTTCGTAGATGTCTATTTAAGTAATTATTTGCAAAGAAGAGGACTATATTTTGTCACTTTCAAACAACTTTCAACTTGTTATAGATACGAACGTATCAATTAAGAAAAGAAACATATCGACTGTTCAAGGTACTTTGATGAGCAAATATGTTCACTTTCCAGACCATGACCTGTTGAGTCTAGTTTTGTGTTGACCACTGAAAGGACGTAACATCAAAACCACCTCTAAATGAAAAGGCTTACGTTCAGAGGACCCTCTGCCTATATTTTAAATGGCAAGCTGACAAATTGCTTATTATTTTGTGTTATTTCATGATGTATTATGCATGGATTGAGAGAGAAGACACTATCATGTACTTGATCACAAATCTATTACATCAGTGAGTACTTTAAAGGTTTAGAAAAGAGTAAATTAGAAATCGTCAACACATGGCGTTTTGAAATGTAAATTGTATAGAGAAATTAATATTGTAGATACACTACAGAGTATAAAAACTGAAATGTCCATTAAAGCAGGAACTCATCTAACACAACACAGAGTTTTATTAATTTCGTCAACATTTTGTCATCAAACGAATGATTTTTTTCAAGTTTGATTACAATTCGTTTCTCCTCGAAGCTTAAAACATTACCATCAGAGATACATGTACATGCACTGTAATTTTCTCATGACCATAAACCTTGTCGTTATTTTGCCTGAATATCCCATTTTACATCCGCCGTGTACATACAATTATTAGAATTATTTCCGTATGGATATACTGAATATACCTGAGAATTAGGGTTTTATATACGTTTTGTATGATAAGGTGTGATCTTTTTGATAAGGGGTTCGTGATGTTTCTAGCTTAGCTAAAGGAATAAATCTGCAAATTTGAGCTAACATGGCAAAAAGTTTTCTTTTTATTTCTCGTTGGTACAGCATTTTTAGTAAAAACATAAACATTGTCTAGCGTTTGTTCTTATACCGTTCATTTGTGGCATAAGACGGAAATTTGAGGACCAATGCATTTGTCACATTATCACGGGCAATATAACGTATCTTGTGGCTTTATGTTTCAGCGACAAGAAAGCTGATAGAAGTACTAATTCCCGCACTTCGTAATGAGGAGAATATTGCTGCAGGGGGTTAAAGGACCAAATGTCTTAAATTTCGTTCTTCCGACCTTTTAAATGAAAATGATAATTAAATATGTCAGTTATCATCTCAGTTTAATGTCAAAGAGCAGTGTGTCATCAAGTAATGACATTTAAATAGGTCACTTTGTTAAGGTCAAATATCAAATCGACATAACTTGTAATCAAACAGAATAGTTGAATTATTATAGATTTGCCTATTGTTAATAACTGTATATTGTTGACTTAAAATCGCCTAATGGTGACATTTGTCGAATGGACTATTTCGTAAATTTCTGGACAGTACCTGTACACTTTCTTTCATACTGTGGCAAGTACAAGATAAGGCTACCACATAAAAAAAGATACATTGTGGTTTAATCAATGTGGGGGTAAATTCAATAAACACATGGTAACATCATACCCTCAGAAGCCAACAATCATTGTTTATGAAATTTTCAGCAATATTTCGCCAGATTTCTGAATGTTTAATAATTGGCATTTTAAAGTCTCCTTTTCTAGACGAGGTAGGAGAACTAAATAAGTTTATTAGTCTCTTAAAGGACCTCGTATCTCTATGATGTGATAACAGATTAAGATTATCAAGGTGCATTATGTGGACTACGAATAACTCACGTACTCTTATTTTTTTATTTTCTTTATCGTTATTCCCAAAAGTGATAAAAACATTTTTGAAAAGCAATTGTTTGCCCCCTCTGTATTTGAACACTTATAAAAATTTTTTACGACATTCATTATATACGTTTTCTTTGAACAGGATTTAGTTTTTTGCTCTGATGAAAATTAGGTGACATTTCTTTTGTCATTGGGGTGTTAAAATTTGTAACCACACATCAATTACGCCAATTTATAGTCCACTGCTTACAACAGTAAAAGAGACCAATCAGAGATAAGAACATTCAAGTGAAATATTTTCCAATGTTTCATGTTTATAAGTTGATGAGAGATAGATATTATATACAACACTAGTGAAACACGTCTCATATTAGATCAAATTTCAATTGGTATTGTATACAATATACCCTCAAAACTCGCATCGCTGTACATGTGTAGTGCACTGCCTCTGTCGCTATAAAAACATGCATAGAGTAAAATGCTTAAAAATAAAATTTTGATTCACTTTGAACGCTGAAAAACAAAGCCAGTGTGACTATGACCACATAAAATTCGACATCATTTGCTTAATACATGAGTCTAATGATACATTGCCACAAAGTGAATTTATTTGTTTTAAATCAAGACAAGCTTAAGTCACAATTGAATATTGTAATGATATTACTGACGATTATTGCCTTACCGGTAATATAAGCTCATGCACTAGATAAGATCGACCTTAGTAATATCTTAAGCCCCCGCAAAACGACTATAAGGTTGATGGAAATGTAGACCACTGGTTCATTGCAGTGTAAATCTTCTCCTTCCACTTATCCGAAAATGATATCTGCTACGATACTTTTATCGCGACTCTTTCTCATGAAAGTGATGACTTTGGTTAAACAATCGAAGGGAGACTTTACTGTTAGAGAATCTGTTATCGGTTAAGTTTATGAAGATTTGCTGAAATAGTACATATCCGATATTTACAATATAAGTTATCAGTGTCTTTATGACTTAAAACAGCAGTGTGGTAGTCAAACGATAACTTGATGCGGCATTTTAGAAGTAAATTATGTCACAAATTGAAAGATTTGAAGAAAAGTTTCATTATGTGATTTTCTAGCATGGATTGAAACGCATTATGACAAAACTGAAATCAGTTTATTGTATTGGCCTTCTTTGATTGACAAACAAACACGAATAGGCTGTCTAGGATTCTATAAATGTGTTGACTTTTTATTTTCATCAAATAAAAAACTATCATACAATTTCTTTAAAAAAACGTGAAGTGATATTGTTTAGGGAGGCAGTAGCATGTTTAAACAAATAATTCCAATGTCCCATATAATCTTCAGAGGGTCAAATATGTAATAACTCAACCCGATTATCCATTGTAGTAGAGGAAATTATCATGTATCAAGCGAAAACTTAAGGCGACTATTTTTGTGTGAACACAATTAGTAGTAGTGAAATGGATTCATGTTACTTACCAAAACATATTTATTCTCTTTAAATAGGCTTATTTGATTGCAAAATGCCTTTCAATTGGTAACAATCTTTGATGTTATCTTAGATTTCATTTTTTTAAACTAGTATGTGATACTGCCAATGTTTTAGTAATAATAGGTAAAACGGCTACGTATACTATTGAATGATATATTTAGGTAATTTATTATCATATTTTAAATTTTAAATGCCATATTCATTTAGTTCAATTTTGGAACAAATTGAATATTTGAGACCGTCGATATTTGTTTTTTTTTCTGACTAGACTGTTTTGATGAACATTAAAGATGAAATACCTTCTTTTCATATGAACATAGTTTTATTTGTATGTAAACATCCCAATCAACATGCACGGTTTGATTCTCAATAGTACCGATTCGTTTCATGAGAATTGGTTTTATCTTTAAGGTGTCATTTAAATAGGATATATTATCTTGATAAGTTATTTATGATTTAATTGTGAATTCTGACTGTTTAAACTATGCATAGTGAATGAAATTAAATGGATTTCATTGTGACGTCCTGTATGAAACACTGTTTCATTTAAGCTCTATTGTTTACTTCCAATAAATAAATGAAATTGAAAACAAACACACTTTTCAAATGGAATGTTGATGAAGAAAGGAAAATATATGGCTCGTATTTTCATTTAATATGTTTAATCCATACCCATTCTTTCAATAAATAACACGGCTAAAAACTCCGACTCTATATCGTAAATTTGTTTTTGTTCATTTTTTTTTCATAATAATAATTCAAACACCTAAGTTACAAATCTGTTTAAATTTGATTTTATGAACAACTTTATTCAACTTTGCATTTTATAACTTTTATAAAGTATTTATGAACTACGAACGAATTGTAAGTTTTGCCCTACTCAAATATGTATGCAAAAGATCGCACAGAGCGTTAAACTATAAATGCAATCTTATATTCCTTTTATTACCAGTAACGAAAAGTGAATAAAGATTATGATAGTTTAGTCTTAAATCAAACCTTAAAAACTCTAAAATTGTGATAAACTTTATATATCGTTGTTAATGATTTCATCCTGCGCAAGATCATTATTCAGATCCTTAGCTTTATTGTTGTCAGCGATGTGTCTTGGAAACAAGATTGTAATTCGTGTTTCCATAGAAACAAGCACATATATTGATTCAAAAGACTTAAAAGTGTATCAACAAATTCTTTCTCTTTCCTTTTCACAAAAGCATCGAGCTAGGAGATACAGCTTTGAGATCTGACCACAGATAACACTGCCGGTGCATTTCCATGCAAAAGGAAAATATTAGGTAAGAGCAACTCAAAACCGCTAAAGAGGCACTGAAACACATGATGAACAATGACTTGATATTACTCTTTCAGATGCGGACAAATAGTTATTTCTTCACCCTGAAACACCCTAAAGGCATAGAAACATTCGGTGATTGTTCAATATGCCAAATGTCATTCAGGTAGGCTTTAGGCTTTCGTGTTTATGGTCCTTGATTCTAAAGCAAATGTCATAAGAAATGCCACAAGGTCAGCCTACATTTATAGCAGGTTTCACTTATCTATTGATTTATAGTTTTTTTAAACTTCTTATAAACCTTCACACGCATGTAGGGAATATAGCAAGTTTTAACATAGTTTTAATTTTATGAAATTTGGTATTAAAAGCAAACCTTAATATATAATCACGAGTTCTTCATTTACATTACAACGCAGCTGCTATACAACTATAAACATCGGTAACAAAGTAATTAAACTATAATGATCATCATAATACTAAATAAGTCAATAATGTAATGCTAAAACGCAATGTCCTACAGAAACACGTATCAAACCGTACATTGAAGTATATGCTTTAGCATTCCGCAATGTCATTTAATGAGTGTCATATGTCCTTCACTTCCATAGCAATTTCCTTGAAGTCAACTTAGTCTGTGTCACTGTCCTCTATTCCTGAATTTATGTCTATTCACAGTCACCTAAAACCAAATAAATTCACAATATCGCAGCAGCTTATCTACTAACACTACTTGACTTCTCCATATTTCGTTCTCGTTGAACCTGCACAATGCTCTTTATAGGGTTGAATTGTATGGTATTGGCATTTTAGCTCTATAAAGTAGGAATACAACACTAATTGGCACTTCATTGTGGTTCCTTAATTAGACAGTTTCGCCTTAAGGATAACAATTTTGATGATGCAATGGTGTAACTTGATGATACCCTATACTGGAATGAAAATACGAGCTGAGTGTCATGAATTATCAATATTAGAAACAGAATCTGTGTAACTTGCACGTACTTGTGGGTAAACTCCTACGTACGAAAAAAAAGGTAAAGAAAATTCTTTCGAACTCAAGTGTGAAACATGTTCCGTTTTGGCTCGATGAGATCGATTTTGTTTCTAAAAGGTAGCATACGTGCACTATTTCTCATACTTTTAAATAAAAAGTTTTCTCTTGATTTGGCTGAATGCCCATCTTGGCGTAGGCCAGTTCGGACGTGGAGTCATTTGATCGTTAAGCACTTTAACCCATCTCAGCTAAAACAGCAGCATTAGAGAAATGGTTTCTGTTTTAAACTCGTATAACTCACAGCTCAAGGTTCGCCAGTTATTCAAGCTTAACATAAAGGTTCAAATATGTTATGACTACCTTTGAGTTGGGGTGTATTTGTTTCACTGTTTTGTAGATGTTATTATTACCTTCAGAAAACGTAGAACTGTCCCTAAATACATTCAAAGGCCTTAAACGGAAACTAGTCAGTTTATTTTCATCATACAAAGTATTTGGTGGTCTTGATTTACCTCTTAAACACACGTGTACAATGATGTTCTATATAGATGTTTCCGTTTACGCCAGTCACTCTGTTGCAACTTGCTTCAAAGTGTAGCGAGTATTGTTGAGGCTAGGTTTACTTAGACTGCAAGGCCCATCAAATTACCAGGAACACCAACGCTCGGATATCGACAATGAACAGTCTCATGCCACACAGTATTTTTAATATAAAAAACGTTTATTATATACCCATGTTAACTTTGGACCGTGAACAAACATGCAATACGAGACGTCCTAATTTCGTATTACATGTGTGATTCATTTGTACTGAAGTCTGTCCCGAAACTTCGACAGATGTAGAGTCTTTATCTACAAGCTCTGTCCTCGTTTCAGCATGGTTGTAGTTTTTGTTTATTTAGTCATTGTTTTTGATGTTTTACAAATATCATTTTATAAGAATGCCTCATAGTATAATATTTTCTTCCATTTTCTGATGGTAATTAATGTTTTTTGTTTGTGTTTGTTTAGGTGTTTTGTATTGTTTGTACAACATCATTATTTAAGAATGCTTGGGAGTATTGTGCATGTAAAATGGCATTACTTTTTACTTTTTGAAATCTGATGTTGATGCATAATTTTATCTAAACAGGTTCACTTTGAAGCTTTCAATTTAATGAACCTTGATTAGATTCGTGAACTGCTTTTTATTCATTGAATAGCTTATTTATTTGTTGTCTCAATAGTCCTTATTTTCTGTAGTTACCCACATTTAATGTATATCGGGTGCCACTGGAGTAAACAACAATTTGTCTACAGCTCACAATTCAGATTGATTAAGTTTATGAGAAAATGAATGCAATTTACAAAGCTGTGTGATCACAAATAAAAAAGGCAATTAACAAATTGAATACTTTAGACCATGGTATCTACTTTTCCTCCCAAAACCAGTGACCTACACCAAGAAAATAATTACCGACCAGGGGCTCACAAATTACAGAGATTACAAATATTTGTAAATGACCCATTTCAGGCTGCAGTCCTATCACGACCTCATTTATCTCCGTAGGGAGGACTTTATAAGACCTCTTCACAAGAGACTGAATGGGAATATTTGCCTGTTAGTCATGTCTCACAGAGATAGAAATAAATGTAAATGATCATTCACTATTATTATCTGGTTTTGACTATACATGGCATTTGCAGTGGATGTTTTAAAAAACCAATCAAATCAAATGAAACATCTACATCCAGAAATATCTAAATTAAATGATTGTCAACGAATGAATGTAGTTTTACCTAGAACAAGGCAAAAGTGAGCGCAGCTCACATACCCCCGCCTGTAGTTTGACCGCCTTTCTTTGACGAAAATAGTGAAAAGTCATATGTTCTGATAAGTCCTAGGATTGTTACCGTATTTTTCCATCACATGATATAGAAAATAACATTAAAATTTAATTTGTCTGAATAGGTGTGAACTGGTATAACTATGATAATAAATGTGTTTCAACAAACTCTCACCTTCCATTCATTTCCATGTAGGTCAGTTTATATTCCAATATATGTATTCTTTGCAGTGGTATCACCATTCCGATATATGTATTCTTTGCAGTGGTAACAACATCAATCATGTTCTATGTTCATACAGTGTCCATATGAGTATCACAATAGGTCACAATCCCTTTCTTTTGGTTACTTCCCAAAACATAACTTGAAGTCAAAACAGTCACATTTACAATGTTTATACGGTATGTGTTTGTCATTAGGAAATATATTTACAAGCTTGATCCTCAACCTACTGTTTTCGGACTATTTTGGTTCAAAATTTCAAAAATTATTTGAACTTTGGAATTAAAACACCTAAAAGGCACAACAGCATCATATAGGTTACTGCCATACCAAATTTGAAAATTCAAAGTGGTATAGTTTTTAAATTATGATCCGGAAACGATACAAAGTCCGAATATCTGACCGTTTTTGGTCAAAATTTCAAAAATTATTTGAACGTTGGAGCTGAAACCCCTAAAAGGCACAACAGCATCATGTAGGCTACTGCCATACCAAATTTGAAGTTTCCAAGTGGTATAGTTTTAGAGTAATGCTCCGGAAACGATTTCGGACGGACGGACAAGCGGAGCGCTATATACCCCCGACTACGTCGTAGCGGGGGTATAATAAGTAACGTTAGTTTTGTCATTCCTCTCAGCTCTTATCATTAATGAACTCCTACTGCATGGTCCCTAACCTGAGCGCCACATATGGATGCCGGTTGAATATTCCCCAGGGAGTTGAATTGGATAAATGATTGGACAGTGAAAGAATGTCATTGACCAGGGAAAAAATCTAAGCGCCTTGAGCAACCACGAGTGGTTGGATATGCGCGCTATATAAATATCCATATAATAATAATAATACCTACACAAATACGTTCATGTTTTCAGTTCTTTAAGATAAGACAAACACAAGACATTTTTAATAACGAAGGTATGCAAAATAATCAACTTTATGGAAAGACAACCTTTTTGGATAAAACAAAAGTTAAAAGATATTCAAATATTGTATATTGTTTGTATGGGAGCCATTTGAAGGATTTATTGAGTTATAATACAATAGCATTAACTTCAGAAATATATTTTTACAAAGTTTATAAATGTGCATATTATATTCATAGGTTGATTTGCAAATTAAAGTGTTATAGAAGGTGGTATGTGCAGTCACTTTCAAAACAGTTACCCAATTAAATTCCTACTTTGGAACAAGTTTTCAGTATTTTTCGCACGATGTCGATTAAATGTTTCGTACAAGGGCACTTGATACACATTTATGGGCAGATGATGGAAATCTGAGTCAATTTACAATTTTCAACTCTTTGACCTCAAACGCCCTTTGAAAATTACACAGGAAATTGTCAAGACCAATGCGTTTGCCACACCATCAACCGAAATAATGGATAAATCTGCCCTTGACAAGAAAGCTTATAGTTTATAATTTTACTTATCTGAGGAGGTCAGTCTTAAATTCTCTACTACAATCTAACCGTGTAATCAAAGAGTCACTTCTAAACTGATTTGTAAGAAGGAAGATTGTATTGTACTGACAAATTCTCTACTGCATAAACCGTTCATTATACGTTTAAGTCATTCTCTCCCCACAGAGGCAGATCAATTCATGAAATGTTGATACAGCCTCTCTTCTATTACGCCGACTTTGTGGGATAGAATGTGAGATGCCTGATTGGAGGCAATCAAAGTTAGTTGTGCAATCAGCGACGCTGTTCCAAAATCATCGTTTTGGCTTCTGAATCATGGCAAAAAGCATTGTGATGTGAACCACCCTTTCCATGCGAGAAACGTCATTTGATAAGGAAATTAAATTGGATTGTTGAGCAATTTATTTCCGTCAGGGGAAACGGCCGGAACCAACGGATTTCGACGTAATAGAACAGAGGCTGTATCAACATTTCATGTCTTCACCGGACTCTGTGGGGAAAGAATGCGTTTATGTATAATACAGTGAAACATAAGCATTGTATATAAATGCTTATTTCAACAAGTAAGGAACAAAGGAACTACTGCACCTAGAAACCTTAAATATCCTATCGTTTACAGTACACGAAATAAAATAAAAAACATGTACAAATATAAATAAATGCACATGCGTCTCTTGAATGACTTGCAAGTTATACGTGAATGTCAATTTAATAATATAAATATGGTGTTAATAATATATGATGTTTGTGGTCTACATCTGATAAATTTAAAACTACTGGTCATGTTGTAAAGCAATATGAACTCGTTTTACATGATAAATTTAATGACAATCGTTTCAATGACAAATGTTAGAATTATGAATTCCTGCTGAGACATACATAAATATGGATTCTCTACTAAACGTTTTCTTTGCAAAAATAATTTTTCAAATAAAATAGTATCATACATCGTTCATTTAACACAATCTCAATACAGCATTCGCGCAATAGGACACCTTTAACTAGTTATGTTAACTCCATCACCCCGCAAAACACTCAATCATTACATAGTGGTCTCTTCTACTCTCCATCTGACACTTTGATGGCATGTGTGTTGACGTTATCTTAGAATAATTGGTGCAGCAATGTAACAAAGTATTTATTGGCATGTAGAGACGTTAATTGTATCTGAAGGTAATATCGGTAATCAGTTCTTAGACATTTTCCATTGAGAAGAAATTTTTTTAGCTTTAAAGTAAGAATTTATAATATCATTTTAACAATAAAGTGTGACTTAATCCCATTACGGATTGGAAATCTTAAAACATTAGCAACTGTATAGGCATTATGTTGAATTGTCACTGATTAGCCAGAGACGAAACCACATTCGAACATGCTGTTACAATGTTCTTGTTTGATGCGAAAGTAGCATGTTCAGCTATGCTGTTACAATGTTCTTGTTTGATGCGAAAGAAGCATGTTCAGCTATGCTGTTACAATGTTCTTGTTTGATGCGAAAGTAGCATGTTCAGCTGAGTTCATTTCAAAGTACATTTAAATAATAGTTTTACCAATTAGGAGTGTTACATGTGTGAACTTGTACTAGATTAAACCTATTCCTACCATGAACCGATCGCTCTAGAGATTTTAAACATACATGTATTATGGCTGAAATATTTCAAATGGTTAGTGGTGTAAATTGTGGCTGCTTGGGGATACCCGCTGATCAGCTTGGGAAAGCAGATATTAAGGGATTGAGTTATGTCAAATTTGAAAATATCAATATCTAAAACACCACATTTTAAAGTGTTTGGATTGGATTACCATATTTTTGTTACATTTCTAGGAATGTTGCTCTGTAACGTTAACTTATCAAGGATAGAATAAATCACTACTGTCTTTGGAATAGTAATCGACAAAGTTTGCATTGAAAAACATGTATTAGTGGATCTAAAGCAAAGTTGATCATATACATATTTTGTCTGAAGTTTTCAACAAACGTCTTATAAGTTCTCAAATAATTGATTTCAAACACTGACATCTCTCATCTATTATTTTGTCTAGAATATGCATTCATTATCAAAGAAAACAAAGTCAGTTTGGTTAATATTTACAATTTTCACTTCGAGTATTGCATGATCGGCAATATGACAATTGATCCCTGCAAAAACACGCATCCTACGTTCCACATATTGATAAAAGTAATTAAAGCTGCATGCAGGAAAAGTAAAACTCAGTGGAGTAAATACCAATGCGGTTGCTATTTATCTTTGAATATAACCATGAATGTTTAAAGGCAACATTTATTTTAATGCTTTTCAACATATACGTGTTAATGTTCGAAAGTTGACAACCAATTGGTGTCAAAGCTATATTTATTCATAAAGCAATTGCTCTTATTTCGTCTATTGACTTATCCACATAACAGCAGATGACCTGATACTATTGTAAAACCAGCACCACCGTGACAGGGATCAAATTCTATGGCTTCGGTTTAATGAAGTACTTGGCAACTTCTCTTGGCTTGATAAACTGAAGCAGTCAGATTAACCCGTGCACATGTACTGATATATACGCATAGACAATTTGGAAATCATGCCAATAGATAAATTGATAAGTCGGAGAGAAAATTCGACCATCCGTGTCGACACCGTTCTGCATGGTTAATGGTAATTTGAACAATAAGTATCTGTTCTGGCCATTATTTGTATTTTCTGAATTAGAGGAGATATGTGGCTACCGAAAACTGTTTAGTATGAAACAAATGATTGTATGTTGAAGCATGATGAAATGTTAAATACACTTACGCATACCCGAAATAAAGACTTGAATATTAGAATGACATAAGTTGGATTTAAAATCAATCAATAAAGGTACTTTTCTTCGAATTTCAATTGCTATATAGTCTACTTATTATTAGGTATTTCTTAAGATTAATACATTTCCTATTAAAACTACCAGGCTAGTCACACGGCGATAAAAGATGTTGATGTTAATTTGTCCTCAAGGGGAGCTGAACTGTCTTTTACAACCCTCAAGTCACCCATTCAATCCGTAATAAGATAAGTTTCTATCCTTGAGAGGGAATCCTACGGGCGAGTTATTGGCAGGTTTCATTGTGGGTAACAATATTCAACATTTTAGGGTCCTAATTTTAAGGTGGATCTTATTTTTGCCCTCTACTTATCAATGGTAGGGAGTATTTTGACCGACCCTTCACAAGACCAGGGAGATGATGGATATGATCTTGTATACGTTTCCATCGTTCAATGTTATATCAAGAAGCTTGCAAACAATAATCACACAAGTGAAAAAGGAGTTGTAATAGTACTATCATTGCCAACTTTAACTGAGAGGGAAGCTAACACTCTCGCGGACAAGGCAAGGGAGCAATGGGTTCACTGACTGGCCAAAATAGGGCTGACCGCATGTCAGGTGTCCAGAAAAATAGCTGTTATCGTTAGGGGGCAGTATTTATCTAACAATGTAATTAAACAAAGTAAATAAACTAAAAGTCTTAAAAAAAGGTTTTCGTTATCAAGTTTCTAAAAAACTTCAGAACGTGAATGCAGGCTATAAGTTTAGAAATCGACTTGGGTCTTATATGGTATGAAGAAAACGTGGCGGTGTGGTTGACCACGTCCTTTCGCCGGTCACAAAAACCGTTAACTGTCGACAAGGTACTGACATTGTTGCGGTTTTTAGCAACTGAAAAGTTTCTGTTGTGTAATTCAGATGACGACGGCTTGAGTCAGCCAACAGTGTGTAGAATCATAACTCTGACACTTTATGTATTCTCGTCACCTCAATATTTGTCAGACAGTTCATAAAGTAAGGGACGCGATAGTAAGGCACCAGCGTCGCTTCTACATCGCACAGTTCCTGGCAGTGTTGGCGTGATTGACAGTACTCATGTTCGAATCACTGCTCCGTCTGTAAACACAAATGAGTATGTCAACAGACATCACTACCATGGTAAAAATACCCAAATTCTATTTGACAGCGATGATAAAATTTTCTATGTTGTCGCCCGCTGACCCGGTAGTAGTCGTGACTAGATTTCTTACCAACATCGGATTGTTTCGCTATTTTAAAACACAGCAAGAAATTGTAACCAGCGAGGGTGATTGAGTTCATCAGTATGTTGGCGTGCTTTCGTTTGTTTTGTATTATCAATTTTGTTGCACCTATGCTTATTATTTTTTTTGTGATTGTTACATGCTATTATTTGTGGAACCTGTACAATTATACCAGTTTTCATATGATCAAGTTTTATTGAATTAATGCGATATTTTATGACTGTAGTGTCTTAAAGGCAATATGGCTGTGTACTTTTTACATTCTGTGAATGTTTTTATGTGTATTGTATCTTATGTTAAAGTACGTGATAATTAAATAAACATTGTTTTCTCTCTGTGTATGGTGTCACCTACTGGGGCCCTGAAAATATTGAAATTGCCGGGCACATAATACAAAATATTACGATTTTCATTATTTCATATTTTTTGGGTTACAGACTCCAAAACAATCTAATGGCTTTGATTGTGGTGTGTTCACAAGTATGTATGCGAGGGAAATTCTGAGGGTAATTAACCCTTAAGATAGAGATTGAAATTAAATTGAAACCATGCTGTTGTTAAAAGATAGGATCAGAATTATGGTAACATCTCAGTAAATAAGCATACTCAACCTTAAATTAGAAAACATGAACCTCATAATTCAAATTTCTGTGACCTCTAACCTGCAATACAACACTGTATTTTTTAAGACACAGACATGGATTGGATCTATGAAAGACATTGTCTGCCCCGAGGAGGTTGAGCGAACATAGCGGTCCGAGTTGCTTGATCTCTTAGACAAGTGGAAGATCTATGCAAGAGGTGGGATTTTTTTAGATGACAGATTTCATATGCATGGACAGGACCTCAGAAAAACATTGTCTACCAAGAAGAGGTTGAGCCAACAGAGAGGTCCGAGTTGCTTTATCTCCTAAACAAGTGGAAGATCTATGCAATATGTGGTTTTCTCTAGGTGACAAGAGATTACAAATGCAAAATATACAATTCCATCTTTGGGTTCAAAACTTTCTAATTTCTTCTGTTAAAGAGCCACTTTGTAACTGGTTGTTGAGGGTCAAATATACCAAAATTTACCACCATTGTCATATGGTAAGTATCAATTGTTACATGACAGTATCATTAAAAAAAGAACAGGATAATGAGCAAAAACTGCTTAAGTGAGTCAAATATACTTTGGACATTTATCTTAAGCAGTCAGAATGACAGGTAATAGTCAATGTTTTATACCGGTAGGATAAATAATTCCTATGTACATGGTAATTGAACTGTGAACTCGGCTTCCGGCTTTATATTGGACTAGTTTAAGATTCATAGTATTTAAGTATGTATTATATAATTGTCATGGGGATATGAAATTGGAAGATATTTTGAATCCATTTCTTGAATATTGCTATTTACGTCAAAAGCGAAGAAAACATATGTGTGACTGAAATCAATAAGTAGCTGTGTAATTGACAAAAGTATATTCGTAACATCAATATTGAATGTTCTTATCTACACAAAAACTAACATCTCAAGGCATGAAAGTATTAAATGCAGCAAAATTAAGGCATCTTGCATGGTATCTCAAGGAAAGTGATTTGTTGGTGTAACAATTTCACATCCTGTTGTTTTTAGATACTTATTTTGGACTCACAAATATTGACATAACCATTGTTGACTTCATTTCGCATTATAACTCGGCTTGATCAACTAACAATATAATGACTGAATTAGAAATGAGTGCATGTGATGTCTACCTCTGTTCTAACTTGCCGAAATCCGTGGGTCCCTGCAGTTTCCTCTGGCGGAATAATTGTACTACAATCCATTTGAATTATTTTGGGAAATGACAACGTTTCTCGAATGGAAAGGCTGTGAGTGAGTGAGATAGTGTTTAACGTGTTTTGAACAATATTTCAGTTATTAAACACGTGGATGTTGCCATCCAAAAGAGAGTAGACAGATCAGAGAGAAAGGGATCGAAAGGAAAGGCTGGTTCATATCTCAAATTTTTAGCCTGATTTAGTACCCAAAATGAGGATTATAACACAGCGTCGCTGATAGCACAACTAACTTTGATTGCCTCCAATTCTATCCCACAAAGTCGGCGGGTTAGAACAGTGGCTAAATCAACATGACTTGATCTGCCTCTGTGAGGAGAGAATGATAAAAACACGCACTTTAAAAAATGAAAATGTTTGACTAAAAATATACTTTAATTTTAAGACACCCGCCAAATAAAGTCAATTTAATTTTCATCGATTTGTTTTGTTTGGGGTGCAAACAATGAAAATATGGTTTAAGGATGTGACCTCTTTGGCCATTCTTATAGCTATAAATCACATTCCTAACTACACAAGGTTTCAGCTTTTGAGGCCTTTCTCTTCTTGAGATAAAGATTATAGAAACTAGATTAGCGTTTGCGGGATACCGCAAAAGCAGAGCAGCCCCGGAACTTTGGGTTTCGCCTTACCCTGTTCCGCCTTTACAGGCCTCACCAAATTGGGAATTTTCTAGTGACCTTGACCTTCGACACTCAAGGTCACACAATCAATGAACACATTTCATTGAGTATAACATAATATAATGATATAAAAATTAAATTAATTCATTTTCTCCATATATGTTGACCTTGCTGTGACCTTGACCTTCGACAGTTCGTACCCAAAACTTTTTGAAAATTTTGTACTTCTCAAGAGATAATATATACAAAATCTAAACTTCATAGCACAAAAACTTTTCAAGTTAGGTCACCAGGTCAGTAACCAATTCTTCAGTTTTTCTCCCACCACAGCATCTTCTTCTGTAGTGGTGGAAATTTCAACCTCTTCATTGAAAATTCTCGAAATGCAAGGCTTCATGCGATCTATGTGGATTACTTGATTCTTGCCCCTTGGCCCGCAGTTCAACCTAAAATTAACATCACTTAATTTAGTTTTGACTACAAAAGGTCCTTGCCAAAAACACTGTAATTTTGGGCTAATTCCCACCTTTATCATTGGGAAAAACAGCCAAACCTTGGAGCCAACTTCGTAAGTTGCCTTTTTTTGACCTGCGGTCGTAATTCTTCTTTTGACGATATTGACTCTGACCTAAATTCTCTCTTACCCTAAGATAAACATCTTCTAAAATTTCGACCTATTCATGTTTTCTGACTCTGTTTTCAGGTGGACAACCAATGAACACATCTACCGGCAGGTTGACTTCCCTTCCAAACATCATAAAGTTTGGCGTGAACTTGGTACTGCTGTGAGGGGTTGCCCTGTAGGCCATGGTCACATACGGGGTAGGTACAAATCCCAATCTTTCTGGTTGTCTTGGACATATGCGCTCAACATTGCTTCTAATGTTCGATTGAAGCGTTCCACCAGTCCGTCTGATCTCGGATGAAATGGTGTAGTTCGAGTCTTTCTCAATGCCTAAAAGAGAGCATAAGTCTTGAAAGAGATTGGATTCAAATTGTCTCCCCTGGTCTGAATGAATCTGTCTTGGAATGCCAAAAGTCATTATGAATTATTCAACCGATATCTCTGCCACTGTTAAACCTTCTTGATTTGGCATAGGATAAACTTCAACCCATTTAGTAAAATAATCTGTCCAACAATGTCCAGTGCAAACCGCTCCATCGCAACACCTGCGCCGGACACTTGCATCTGCCCTTGTTTCTTCCGAGATGGCGGCTTCCTCTTACAGCAGGCTTCACAAGAATTGATCCACATCTCCACATCACCTCGGAGTCCAGCCCAGTTGTACTTCTGTCGTAGCCATTCCTCTGTCTTGCGGACAGCTAAGTGACCACCAGTCTTTGTGTCATGTGTTTGTTCAAGGATTTGTTTCCTAATGTCTTGTGGAACGAGTGCCTGTAACAGTTTGGACTTCCCATCATCAGAATGCCAATTTCGGAAAAGAACATCATCTTACAACTGCAGCTGATCCCAAAGTGCTCAGTATGTCTTGAAAGTGTCACTGTAAAGAGATATCTCTGCCCATTCCAGACATGTGCCTTGAACGAAGTTGTTTCAGGACAGGGTCGTCTTTTTGTGCTTGGATGAATTCATTACAGATGGATGGAATCACTTCAAGACTCCTAACAGCCCCAGGGTAATATCTGTCTGTCATTCCACATTGGCAGCACGGCAGTCTGGAAAGTGCATCAGCGTTTGAATGTTTTCTGCCAGCTCTATGTTCAATACTGAAGTCAAAGGCTGCTAGTGTCTCCAACCATCGAGCTACTTGACCGTTCCGATCTCTGAACTGCAATAGCCAATGTAATGCTCCATGGTCTGTGCGGATAAGAAAAGGTTTCCCATTCAGGAAATGTCTGTAATATTTTACAAAATGGACAATCGCCAGAAGTTCTTTTCTCGTCACACATTATCTCTTCTCAGATTAAGTCAGACTTCGGCTTGCATATGCGACAGGTCTCTCTCATCCATCTTGAACTTGACTCAGCACTGCCCCGATAGCGGAGTAAATGGCATCAGTATCTAAAATGAAAAGTTTGGTCAAATCTGGATGGGCAAGTATTGGAGAGGTCACCAACTTGCGTTTGAGCGTCTCAAAGGCTAAGTCACAGTCCTCAGTCCACTCAAAGGGTCTTTCTTTCTCAGTCAGCCTGGTGAGACATGATGCAATCTTTGAGAAATCCTTAATGAACCGTCGATAGTAACTGCAAAGTCCAAGAAAACTTCGAGGTTCAGACACATCTGTCGGACGAGGGCAGTTCTGTATGGACTCTATCTTTTTCTGATCAGTTTGGACTCGATTTTCATTCTCCACGTGCCCCAGGTACTCTACTTCTTTTTGCAACAGATGACACTTCTTCAGCCTGAGTTTGAGACCAGCCTCTCTGAATCGTTTGAACACCTCTTTTAGCCGCACAAGAGATTCGTCAAATGTTTTTTCCATGAAGGATCACATTGTCCAGATAGATAAGGCAAGTTTCATACTGAAGTCCGGCCAAGACAGTTTCCATCAATCTCTCAAAAGTGGACGGGGCCTTACAAAGACCAAATGGTAGAACTTTGAATTGGTACAGCCCAAACTTCGATCATCGGGATGAACTTCCACCTGCCAGTAACCGGTGTGAGTGAGTGAGTGAGTTGGTGTTTTACGTGTTTTGAACAATATTTCAGTTATTAAACACGTGGATGTCGCCATCCAAAAGAGAGTAGACAGATCAGAGAGAAAGGGATCGACAGGATGAGGGAAAAGACGGAAAGAAAGGCATAGTAAGAGATAGAAAGCAGGTTTTAGAAGGACTCACATTTGGTCTGGCTTCTACCCGTCGACCTGTCCAGCTTGGGTGACCCTACCAGGAGCATGGAAGCTCCATCTGGCATAGCTCTCGGGGTCGCAGAAGCACACAAACCACCAAACCACGATAAGGTAATGAGTCCAGTGGTGGCCAGTAACCGGACGTCAGGTCAAGAGTTGAGTACCATCGTGATCCCGACAGAGTTTCAAGGGAATCGTCTATCCTTGGCAGCGGAAAGCTGTCCTTGAACGTTCAAAGTTTCATCTGGCGAAAGTCAATACAAAAGCGCGTAGAAGAGTCTTTCTTGGTGACTAGGGCAATTGGTTAGGCCAAGGACTGTTTGAAGGCTCGTTGACATCTTTCTTCAACAGGTCGTCAATGTGTTGTTTCACTAAGGCCTGGCTGTGAACAGGTAGTCTTCTCGGCGGTTGTTTCAGAGGGTGAGCTCCACCAACATCAATCCTGTGCTGCACCAGACTTGTTTGGCCCAGGTCATGTTCGTGTTGTGAGAAGACATCCTGATACTTCATCAAGACTTGACGGAGTTGTGCCCCTTGTTCTTCAGTCAAGTTCTTCGAACAGTCTTCAGCCATTGTCTGTAGGTAATCAGGCAACTCATCTTCCTGAAACTGAGCTTTCCTAACGATACCTGCCACATCAAAGTCTGTCTCAGAAAAATGTTCACAACTTCGTCCTAGAGGTTGAGAACTCTAACTGCAATCTCATCATTTTGAAGACTTATTGTGTTTATGCTATGTGCTACCATTAGCTGATACTTGGACATGAACTTTGCGCTACCTTCAATGAGACATTCACCCTCAAAAGTTTGACTTTGTTTATCTACATGCACCTTGTAGAGCTCAGTTTGATTGCTGGGAGCGAACCTCTGAGTCAGCGCCTCGACAAGTCAAAAATAATTCTGCCTCTCTGGTTGTGGTAAGTTGCTGAGTACTTCTTGTGTTGCACCCCTCAGACTAACTGCAAGGTAAGTGGCCTTTTGCGCATCACCCCAATTGTTCAAGTCTGCCACCAGCTCAAAATGGACCTTGATATCTTGCCACGCTGTCTGCCCGTCAAGCGTCATAGGAAGTAGAGCTGGTTTCCCAGGAAGAATCCCTCGTTGAGCACGAGGTCGGACTGGATTCCTGGCCGCATCCAGTGAAAGTGCTCTTGAAGTTGGCTGTTCTTCGTAGCTTCCCTCTATGCCTTGACCGTTCATCGAATCTGGACCCCTTTGACATTGATCTCCCATAAAGCTGAGACGTCTCCTCGCCTCTGGAAAACCCTGTGAAGTGCTCGGGCCATGAGCCACTTCACCATCACCCGGCCGCAGAGGTGATAACCTTCTAAAATGATCTGCAGCTATTCGGGAAATGTATCCACTCTCGACTCGATATATTTGTTTGAGTTTTATTTGTTGAGTTTTAAAAATCTTTTAAGTTAATAATTATATTATACTACTTTATTAACACCTGTTCATTTGTTTCATTTAGTCCATAGTGGAAAAAATAAGTAACTTACCGATCCAATAAATATATATTTTCAAGTTTATACATAAGTTTGCATATTTTTTATAAGAATCGAACCAACACAAAGAAAGCTAAGAATATGAATATTATCAATTATGACGCTTCCCCCTCTCATTAGTTGCATATTTTAAGGGTTAAAATCAAGAATAGATCAAGATCTTGCCAATCTGTTAAGGCTTTCAAAACTTTCTTTGTTTTCTTGGCGAGTTACAGTGGACGAAAATGGGAAGAGCAAATCTATGTGCACGTTCACCTCGTTTGTCAGGATGTCCATCTCCTGGACGAAAAAATTGCTGTTCCTACAACGCTTATTTGTTGTTTGCGATGCTATTATCGGACGCTTGAATTCGTCGTCTGTTGCGCGCCTTGACAAAGGGACTTACTCTCATTCCGTACTAACGGTAACTAAGGAGAGGTTTTCCATTTTGTGCACAGATGAGTTCACTAGTAGCACTAAGGGCGAAATCAAATTCGAGAAGGTGACTGCCGGGAGTGAGTTGCACAAGGCGTCGATCGTCCTGTGAAATTCTCTCGACATGCTTGAACAAGACACCCCATCCAAGTCACCCATTTCAAGAAGGAAACCACCCTTGCTTAAAATGCGAAGGGCGAGGACCACCTGCGTGTGTGTGGACGCTGGGTGGGGTGTTCAACAGCACTCCTCATAATCTCGATAAGTTAACGTCTCTCGGATTTCTGTACCTTGTGTTTAGTTCTTGATCACATAGGCTGTCAAGTTGTGATGATCTGTCTCTAAAAACAAGGTATCATCTCGTGGAAAAAACTTGCTTTCTTCTCCATCACAATCGTTGCAGAGCATGTACGACACCATTTTATTTACGATAGCACTAAGGTTGGGTCATACTCATCTTAATTGTTTAATCTTAGTTACGATCACCTTAGTTAAGGGAGCTTTGTGAAAGTGGGGGAAGTTATGATCACTTTAAGGTAAGGGGTCTCTATGAAACCGGGCCCTGCTCGTTAATCAAATTCTGCTAAGGGCGTTTTGTGAAACAAGTGTAACTTTCTTGAGGTTGCCCTTATTTCAGGGGGTAGTGCGTGTGTTGCCCCTGAACAATAATGAAGGTCATCTATTGCATATACTTCAATTATCAACTATTGCCAAGCTTGGCCCAGAGTATGCACTCTCATAAAAAAAGCTTGAGCAAATGTCGTCTGTTTGAAACATGATTACGCTCACTTGTCGTAACTCTACCACAGCTTTCCTGCATCTGTTGGGCGATCATGGTAATTGCTGCTTGTCGGATATCCCGCTTAGAGCAACTTGCATGACTGACATTCCAAAGGCAAGTATATAAATGTACAAAATCTGTCTCGGACATGCTCAGCGGCTCGACTACTTATGTAAATACGTGTATGACCTGGAAATTTTAGTAAATACATGTATTTACTGAGTGAAACAGTAATTACATGTATTTACTGAAAATTTCAGTAAATACATGTATTTACTGATTTCACAGATTTATTGTAACATATACATGTCAACCATGATCCCTAGATGACCCTGAGAAGTCATTTTGTCCGGCGCAAATCGCCTTAACTACATTCGGGGGCAAAAGAAACGATACCAACTTTTTAAGAGGGCAAATTACAAAATCTTGTGACTAGTGAAATGCGAAAACGAGCTCCTGTGATAGGGTGATGAGTACTTCATTCATTAGATTATGATACTTTTTTTGCATTGTCTGTTAATTAGTCCTAAAACAGCTTCTTAAACATGATCTTTGGCCAGAATGTATAGACTTGGACTTTGTGGAATGAACATTTTTGTGAAAGTAACATACATGTATCAATATATTTTAGCTTCATGGAATGGCGCTAGGAAACAAGCTAAAAAGCAAGTTTTCGCAATCATATTTATTAAAGGAGATTTTCAAACGACAAATTTTGGAAGCATAATTTTTAAAAACTTTACGAGATATTTCTTTCAAATTCATAACTTAGGTCAAGTTGCAGCTGAAGACATGAAGTAACCTTGTTTCTGTTGTAATAATCAATCTTTGCCTAAACAAAACTTGTTTACACTGTAAAAAAATGTGATAGTCACCAAATCAATTGGCCATGTGTCCTACCACAGAGAAGCTTTGTTTGAGATATTCTAATAAATGGTTTTTATTCCACATGGAGATACGGATGTCAGGATGTACAGAAGCACGGAGGCTTTCTAATTCCATACTCCCCATGAGTCCAAGACACGCGCGGCGTGGTTTGGACGGTTGATATCATATGCTTGTATAAGAATGTAAGATTGTATATTTAGGACATATTCATATTCATTTTGAAATAAGGTGAAACAACGTTAATCGCGGGAGCTGAAATTATCAACTATGTTAACTATGAACAATCCACAACAACCAAATTAATTTTGGTAATTGTCTGTTGTAACTTTAACCTTCTAACTGCACATTTTGGCATCTTTTCTGTTGGTTACTCCCCTTCCCGATTTTTGGTATACTAGAATTTCGGACACTCCTTTGGGTAAGTGTCTGATTTGTTTATAAAGCTGGTACTGGATAATTCTAGATAAATAATGTCAATAGTCTGATTAAATCAGGATGCCCAATTTGACTCGAGTATCTGTTAATAACTTTAATTTAAACTAAGACAAACACACATATATATTGGAAGAAGAATATTCTATTTCGAGATCTAGCTATATTTCACTAAACCGCTGATGAGGATAATGGTGTCCTAGAGCGAGAACATTATCTCAGTGAACACAATACGGGGACGAGTTGTTGACCTAACTTGAGGACACAACCAAATCAAAGCGCCAATCTTTGTAGCGAACAACTGATGAGAAGAAGGTAACATTTATCTATTAACCCTGATTGAAATTATTTTGTATTAATGAAGTTAGAATAATGTCTATTTTTGTAGGTGAAGCTTTAGAATTTCTGAAAATTACCCATTGGTTATCAGCATTTTGTTATATTTCGGAAAAACTATTCATCCGATTGTTTCAAACTTTGCACATGTATTCTAACCTACAAGGAGGGGTACAGTGTGAAATTACAACATATTTGAATTTTAAAAAATCAATGTTTTGAACTTAGCCTTTTGCCAGTATCAGAAATTGTCTGACCTATTTCTGAAAAACTATTCATCCGAATGTTTTCAAATCTTCTATCCTACTACTAAATTAAACAAACAATATACTCATTGTGAGTAGTGAAATGATGTTAGTATTGCAGTGAAAACGTTTGTATTTAGAGTTCCTGTTGCCTAGAAAAACGGTGTAGAATAAAAGTGTTCTATCTTGAATGACAACATGAAAACTTACTTTATTACTCTCAAACTATCGTGTTCACGATTTCTCAGGTAGATTCTTCACGGATTTAACGAGAAGACACACTCATGTTGTTCACAAACCGATTCTTCAAATCTATACTTATGGTTTGGAAATGAAAAATTCTTATCAGAAATGGTCAAAAATAACATTACTTAAGCTCAATTCTTTCTTTGAACAATATAGCCTAGTAGTTTTGGTAATAATTCATTTATTTAAATCTTCTACAGCTATCTTGTAGTCCAAAAAAATAAGAAATCAATAAACATATGCAATTGATTTTTTTCAATTTGACATTCACACTAGAGATCATGAAAACATGAAATGTCTATTAAGGCGTGAACTCCTATTACGCTACACCGACTTTAATTCATTTTGTCAACAAACGAAGTACTTTTTCAAGTTTGATTAAAATTCTTTTCCCCTCGGAGCTGAAAACACTTGAACCAGCAAACAGACACAGTGTTATGTCTCTTTTTACCTCGACTTTCGGCTTATTTGAGCGTAAATTTCTCATTTTAATACCTGCTTTGCAGATTAAGATACGAGAAAGATCCTTTAATACAAAAACTGATTATACTTGATAAACTAGAATATGGTGGAGGGCAATAGTATTATCGTTTTATGCATAGCTGTTCTTTTTTGAAAAGCGTTCAATAGGTGACCTTAAATGTATCTACATGTTACTCTTTTAAAGAACCTAATTTTAATATTTGTTGTAAAACATTTCTTAGAGTGATAAATGGCATGAATTTAACAAGTCTCTATTTTAATATTAACAATATACAAATAATTAAATTCTTTGTATTTTACCGATAATTTATTGTATATTACAAGATATCATTAAATGAGGACTCAAATTTCAGTCATAATCTCAACAAAATGACAAAGAGCTGTGTATTATCCAGAAGTCACTTTTGTACAGACAATTGCGACATGCCAAATGAAAAAATCTCAATAGCTTGTAAACAAACAGCGAAGTGCCATTTTTGTGAACATGTGTTCATAAATTTGATCTTGTTAAATAGATGAATTATATAATTACATCATTTTACAAATAGACTACAATATAGGCACTTTAACACTACACGTACATGTATACAATGAAACCAATATGCTGATGAAGAAGAATGTAAACATTTCGACTTAATTAATGAATCCAAGGTGAAAAAAAGACATCAGAAGATGATTTATCCCGACGTCCACAGGACGAACATCACGGTGCCTGAAAATGTCAACTGTGTTAAACTATGAACAAAAAGTATAACCAAATGATTTGTCTGTAACTGTAACCTTCTAATAAATCATGTTTGCATCTATTATTTTTGTTATTCTCCCTCCCGAGTAAACAAGAATCCCGACAGTTGTAAGGATTATTGTCATTAATTCGTTCATGAGGCTGATACTGTATACTTCTGAATAGATTATGTCAAAAGCCTGATTTGATCAAGATACCCAACTTAACCCGAGTATCAGACAATTGATTTGATAAAGATCGAATGATATGGAGTGTTTGGGGAAGTATGATAGCAACATTTTCCATGAAAGAGCAACACATTTTGTAATTCCAACATCTGATTAAATCATATGTCTCTATAAAAACTCCATTAACCTTATCATTTGATATTCCTATAATCAAAATTTACAAGTAATCAATTACTACTCCGAAGTCTTATAGAATGTTCTGTAAAGAACTTTAATTAATTTAATTTAATCAACCGAGACCATTCAAAGACACATACATGTATGTAAATTTGAACAATTCTATGTCAAGATGTCATGAACCACTGATGGCAGAGGTGTCCTTAAGCTAGAACATTAGAAACACAATATGGGGCCGGGTTGTTGACCTAACTTGAGGATATAATCAATCAAGGAGCCCGTCCTTGTAGAGCACGACTGATGAGAAGAAGGAAACATTTATCTATAAACCTGATTAAATTCTTAAGTATCAATGGAACAAATTTGAACTTCGGGGAAATGTATTTATTTATAGGTGGAGAATTCTAAAATCTAACAATTTTCATTGTTTCCAGCCACATTTATTTTTCAATGTAGTTTTTTTCTCCTAAAAATAGTGAAACGTGTTAAAACGTGTGTCTTGGAAGATGTAAAAGGGGCCGTGGCACGTTTTTTGAAAATTATAAATTTCAGATTTGTTACTGATAGTTAATTCTAAAGGAATTATTTTATAGTGTCAAAAATCTGATTACACAAAACAATCATCCAACATCAGAGGACACATTATAAAGATTCACATTACGTCGATTGTAGGCCAATTTTCTGTGAACATCTTCAATTCATTTTGTGTAAGAAAAGGGAATCGCATTGCAACTTTTTATTATGTATTTGATTCATTACTTCTCGATTTAGTTTAAATACATTGTCTTTCAATTCGACCCAACTATTTCATTTTCCTGACGTCACCTTATATTACCCCTAAAAAACGTGCTACTGCCCCTTTAAGACCATAGTACAAATATACTAAATGTGAAGAAACAGCACATAGATAGACACATACATATTTGTGTTAACAGCGTAGTACGTAACGGATAATATGGTGGAGAGAATATAAACAAGGATTCTGAAACATGTTAATTTTAAAGATCTTATTTTCTTATTATGTACATAGTTTCCATTGATTGTAAAGCTGAACTGAATTAAAATTTAAATACTGTTTTTAAGCGACACAGAGTTAAACCACTCCTTTTTCTCACGTCAAAGATAAGTGTCATCATTTCCAAAGGTAGATTAATACTATCAATGAACAGCCTATGGCAGAGATCTGCAGAACAAACATGCCATTATTTCAAAATGTCTCTATAACCTCTACCGTGTGATCTTCAGTTTAACCCGAAAACTGGTTGTTGACCTGATTCTTTTGCGGGAAAAGATCCTTCTGGCTACTTCCCTACGACATAAAGGGGTCTTGGTAATAGTAAGTAATAATATCTAAATAATTGGGGAAAGTTGCTTTATTTGAATTTAAGTGGTACCTATTAAGCCTAAAATACGTTTTTTTTTAGATAATACTCTTAAATTACTTAACAAATATTGAACACCAAAACATGACTTCATACAATTAATGGGTTTGCAGTTGATTGTATCACAAATTGTCAATATACGTTTATCATAACTTAGATAACTAATCAATACCATAAGAAGAGGAAGTACAATTTAAATATTTTGTTTAAAAAGATGTATAAAGAATTACCTTGATGTTAAATCTTCAAATCTTATTAATTTGGGCAGAACGGATACTAGAAAAGCTCTTTTTTTCAACTGTATCAAAAGAAATGACTCGTTGAAAATTTCTGTGTAACAAAAAACATGTTGAAACGTTTATAAGAGATTTTTAATTGACAACCTAACCATTTAATTGTATATTTTACAAGGTATGTGTTCTTGAATAATACAAATAGTGTAGACAAAGGTGTTCTTGTAAGAAGTCTTAAATGAGAAAACCTTTCACTTCCAAATACAGACGAAATACCAATAAATGAGTGACCTACATCTATTTTCAACAACCGACTCAGAACTGACTCATTAACTTGTAATATCAGATGCTGCTAAGAGCCCCAATATATTGACTATACGCGTCTTGTAACACAGTTCCGACCTTTTTTTTTCTTTTTTTTTCGTTTTCATTTCCAAGACTTAAAAGGTGTTTTTGATTTGGGAAAGCATTGTAAACAGGCTACTCAATGAAAACGTGTGATTATGAGGTCCGTATTGCCTATACGCAACCTTGAAGAATACAGTGTTTCTTTATCTTTAATGACAAAATGACAAATTACAACGTTCGTAGTGTAATTAATTTTTCAAGAACTCTAGCGGAAATATTTAATGGATGTAGAGAAAAGACAATATCATGTTGTTTGTCTATAAACCAATTTCGGTATCCATACCTAATTGTTTAGTATAAATAAATATCCGAAATTGTGAACCACGACAATTCCTACTTTGAACAAGCAATCAATATTGGTAATAGTTTGCAATTAAATTAATACTTAGTTTCCTAAACCCGTTGTAAAAAACAGAAATGAAAATACATTGTTCGTATATGACTGGTTCTCTTTGTTTGACTTTTACACTAGGGATCATGAAAACATGAAATGTGTACAACACTACATGACTTCTAATACTACCTGACTTTAATTCATTTGGTCAACAAACGAAGTGCTTTCTTCAAGTTTGATTACAATTCCTTTTCCTTCAGAGCTGATAACACTTGAACCGGCAAACATGCAGTGTTATTTCTTGTTACTTAGACTAGTGTCGTATTTGAGCCATTATATCTCAATTTGATACTTGTATTGTATATTTAGATACATGTCCCATGGCTTTTTTCACAGTTCTTCGTAGCAGACACTATTTCATAGGGTGGTCTTAGCGTATCTTGCCGTTAAGGAGAACCTTATCACATTATTTATGATAATTGTCACGCTTGTTTTCCTAAAAATGATGAATGGCATGACGTTAATGTGTGTCGGTAAATCTTTTGGTATTAACATTACTTTCTTTAAGTATTAACATTATCACTTCCGGTACGGTGTGCATGGCGAGAGGCCGCTGATTTTTTCTCGCTCACGGCGGACTGCATAAAAATTTAAATATGGCAAGTACAAGGCGTGGGGGTGCTCGTAATAAACAACAAGAGGAGGGTAACAATGACTCTCAAACCAAGGTCGACGGTTTTCTCAATAAATCCAAACAAACACATGACAGTGGCATAATTGACGACACAGTCGACCCGAGTCCGACCGGTAACATGGCGGCCGATATGAAAAAAATTATCGACGACGCTCTAAGCAAGCATACTGTTGAAATGGGTCGACAGTGGCATAATTGACGACACAGTCGACCCGAGTCCGACCGGTAACATGGCGGCCGATATGAAAAAAATTATCGACGACGCTCTAAGCAAGCATACTGTTGAAATGGGTCATCTCTTCGACTCTCTCAGAAGTGAATTCCAACAGCTTCGAGTGACGACTGACGACATACTGAGAAGAGTGGAATTTAACTCGTCGCAAATTGAGGCTAATAAACAGGCTATAAAGCAAGTTGCAGACGACGGGGCAAATCTTCGTGACGAGATGGAGAGAAGACTGCTGACACAGGAGCTGTACAGCAGAAAGCTGAACCTACTGATATACGGCATCCCTACCACTGAGGACCCGGAAATGTCAGCCAGGAAACTTTTTGAAGATTTAAGTATTGACAACGCACGAAACATGCTACTTGTAAACGTGCACCGGCTACCGAGACTCGGCACCGATCCATCATGGCCGTCCTCAGGGCCGGGACCTGTGATTGTCAAGTTTGTGAATATGATAGACAGACAGAAAGTGTTCAATTCAAGCTTCCAGAAGTTCACAGTTTTGAGAAACCAGAAGAAATCGATCCGAACAGATCTTCCTGTAAAACTGAAAAAGCTCAGAAGTAAACTGGTCGCAAAGGGAAAAGAACTACGTGCTACTCACAAAGTGCAAACTCGTATCCTCGAGAAAGGTATTGATGTTCTGTTGCAGTACCGTCATGACAAAGATTCCCAGTGGCAAACCATTAAGCTAAACGAATCATTTCCCCACTAACATAATACTACAGGGCGCAGATTTTTCGGCGACAGCAGTCGACCACGGCGGGTGTACTATTAACTCGAAGTGCGTGTGAAGATTGCAAGTATAAGCCAAGAACTGACTTTTTAAATATTATTTACTTTACTGATCAAACACTATACTTTTGTTTCAAATAACAGTGAAAATAACTTAGAATACTGACGAATTATGTTTGTTTATTTCGCGATCAGCTGATTGAGAGGATTCGCTTTTCTGTTTATACACGCAATGTGCGGAATTCTCAGTTGACATGACTTTAAATGAAGAACACTGCGCGGCATGGAGCTTCCCAGTTCCAGTTTGTTTACTTCCGGTACTTTCACATAGACTGATGTGCAAGCCTTGAACTTGACCTTAATTGAAAGCTACTCAGGTAGTTGTTTTTTCAAAATATAGACAGTCCCGCAAGGACATGATTGCCTACTGGATGTGTGTAATCCGTTTTTCTTTTATTTTGCAGGTGTGCTTGACGAACGAAAGGTATGAGTGTATGTCGCTAGAACTAGTAGAAATTTTCATTCTTTTCTGTCAAGTTTTTGATTATGGCTAACAAATTAAGTTTTGGATCTTTAAACTGTCGTGGACTTGGGGACTTAAGTAAAAGAAGGGATGTTTTTAATTTTCTTCATTCAAAAAAATGTTCTTTACACTTCTTGCAAGATACCCATTTCACATTTGAAGAAGAAAAATATGTAAGATCTATGTGGGGCTACGATGTCATTTTGAACTGCCATTCCAGTCAATCTAGAGGTGTTGCGCTGCTAATGAACTGTAATAATGAGTATAAGATACATAATGTATACAAAGATGACTCTGGAAACTTTCTTTTGATTGATATTACTTTGAATGGCAACAGAATGACCATTGGTAACATATATGGCCCAAATACTGATTCACCAATTTTTTATAAAATGGTCTTGACAAAATTCAAGGAATTTGGAAATGCATATTACATTTTAGGTGGAGATTTTAATTTGGTGCTTGATCCAGATAAAGACACCAATAACTATAAAAATGTAAATAATCCTAATGCCAGAGAACAGCTACTAGAACTTATAGGAGAACTAAACCTTATCGACATTTGGCGAGAAAATAATCAAGACTCAAGACAGTATACATGAAGACGATCAAAACCTATAAAACAGGGAAGGCTAGAATTTTTTCTTGTCTCTGAAAATCTCTGCGGTAATGTTACTAATGCTAAAATTTCCCCAGGATATAGAACAGACCACTCATTTATAAACTTCACCATGAATATTGAAAATAACACAAAGAGAAACACATATTGGAAATTTAACAACTCTCTGTTAAAAGATCACCAATATGTAAAAGAAATTAAACAGGTAATATCAGAGGTGAGAAAAGAATATGCTCTACCAGTCTATAATCAGGAAACTATTGACCAAATCCCTTATAATGACCTGCAATTGCAAATTGATGATCACCTTTTTATGGAAACTCTCCTTATGAAAATTAGGGGTAAATCAATATCCTTTTCATCTTTTAAAAAAAAGGAAAGATTAAAAAAAGAGAATGATTTAATAGCAGAAATTGAAGTTTTAGAAAACATTTATGATGAAGATAGTGTTTCTGTTCTAGAAAGTAAGAGGAATGAATTGCAACAAATTCGGAAAAATAAACTAGATGGCATATTAGTGAGATCAAAGGCAAGATGGATTGACGAAGGTGAAACTATAAGCAAATACTTCTGTAACCTTGAAAATAGAAACTATATCAGCAAAAACATGAAAGAATTAGAAACAAAGGAAGGAACTATATTGAATGATACCACAGATATTATAAATGAAGCAACCAATTTTTACCAAAATCTGTATGCTTCCAGAGATGACTTTATTGATGATATTAACCTTGATGAATTATTCACAGAATATGATGTCCCTAAACTTGAAAAAGCTGAATCTGATCTTATTGAAGGACTTATTACTAAGGCTGAGCTATTAACAGCTCTTAAAAGATCTAAGAACAATAAAAGTCCAGGTTCAGATGGATTTTCATATGAATTCTTTAAAATGTTCTGGCTTGATCTTGGAGATTTTATACTTAGATCAATAAACTATAGTTATATTACGGGCAATCTGTCAATAACACAGAAGCAAGAAATTATCACCTGTATCCCTAAAAAAGATAAACCTAGACAATTCATAAAAAATTGGCGCCCTATTACCCTTTTAAATTCCATATATAAACTTTTATCTTCTGTAATTTCAGATAGGTTTAAAAAAGTTCTGCCACAAATTATTAGTGAAGACCAAACCGGGTTCATGTCTGGAAGATACATTGGAGACAATATTCGCTTGATATATGACTTGCTTTTATACACAGAATCTAGACAAATACCTGGTATGCTACTTTTAGTAGATTTTGAAAAAGCTTTTGACTCTGTCTCCTGGTCTTTCATATTCAAAACCCTCAATTTTTTTGGATTTGGTGAAAGTATCTCCAAATGGGTCTCTATACTGTATAAAGATATAAAGTCAAGTTTAATAATTAATGGGAACATGTCCCCTTGGATACCAGTTGGTCGTGGCTGTAGGCAAGGCGACCCATTATCGCCCTATATTTTTCTTCTATGTGCTGAAATTCTTGCAGCTCTTGTGAAAAAAAATAAAGATATCAAAGGTTTAACCATTGACAATATAGACTATTTAATTGCACAATATGCGGATGACATAGAATTCCTTTTGGATGGCTCTAAGAGATCATTTGAGGCTACTATAGCCACTCTTGATACTTTTGCAAAGATTTCTGGATTAAGAATAAATTTTGATAAATCACAGGTAATATGGATAGGCTCCAAAAAGAACAGTAATATTAAATTTAAACCAGATTTAAACTTAGAATGGAACCCTGAAACTTTCAAAATTCTTGGCATAATTTTTTCTACTAACTGTGAAAAAATGATAAAGCTTAATTTTGAAAGCAAAATTTATGAAATTGAACAAATAATTAAGAGATGGATGAACAGAATTATTACGCCCTTAGGTAAAATTGCAATAATTAAATCAATGCTCATTTCAAAACTAAACTTCCTTCTCCTTACCCTCCCTAATCCCTCTGATGAATTCCTAAAAAAGATCAACTCTATTCTCTTCAAGTTCTTATGGGATAACAAACCTGATAAAATAAAGAGAATTGTTGCCTGTAAACCCATCTCCCAACGGGGACTTGGAATGATAGATATTTTTGCATATGTTGATGCTATGAAAATAATTTGGATAAAGAAGCTGGTAAATGTTGATTTCGAAAAGAAGTGGAAACAACTAATGACAAAAAATACTCCAAATTCTTATGAAATACTCACCTTTGGAAGTGATTTTCCACTAAAGCTTGCTAAAAGACAACAAAACTTCTTTTGGAGAGATTGTCTTGTAGCTTTTTCAAATTACAGTAGCAAAATAAAACCAAAAACCTATGAAGAGTTCCTCAGAGAACCCCTAATGTACAATAAACATATCTCTATAAATAGAAAATCCTTCTTTAACAAAACATTTTATGAAAATAATTTACATAACATATTTAGTTTGCTTAACACTGATGGCAACTTTCTGACATTACAACAATTTTGCATTAAGTATTTTAATATAAACTTCTTGGAATTTTATGGAATTATAAGATCAGTAAATAAATACCTGACATATTTGGGTATTAAAAAGGATTCTAACTTGGAAATAAAAAATGTCACAAATATTTCTATAAGTAATCTCTTTGCTTGCAAAAAAGGTTCTAAGAAATACTATTATGTCATAACTCAAACCGAGGATAATCTCAAAGCCATTGAAAAATGGGAAGAAGAACTCTTAATCACTGTAAACTGGCCAAGCCTTTTTATTAAAGCACATAAAACTACCCCAGACCCTAAACTAAGATGGTTTCAGCTCAGATTGCTCCATAGAATTCTACCTGTTAATACATTCTTAATTAAGATGCACATTGTTGACAACAACTTATGTACTTTTTGCAAGGCTGAACCAGAAACTATAAAACACCTTTTTTGGGACTGTAGGGTAAGCCAAACTTTTTGGAACAAATTTTCAGAATGGATTGAATCAAAGTGCCAACATGCTTGTAACATAAATCTTACTGTAACCTTAATCCTTTTTGGATATTCTCCAAATTTTGAAAGTGATACTATCCTGGATTTGATACTTTTACTAGCTAAATTCCACATATATAGATGTAAAATGCAAAATAGTCTACCTTACATTAAACATTTTCAAAATTATGTGAAATTCTACTATCAGATAGAAAAAACTAGACACTTTTGCAAATCAAAACACACCGAATTCTTTCAGAAATGGGCTCTTTATGAAAATCTTCTCTAATTTCATTCAACTTTAATTGTCTACAAAGCTTCTACTTCTAGCCTGTATGTAGTGTGCGTGTGAAAGTGTGTGAATGATGTTTATTTATATTTTTTTTTAATTTTTTTTTATTTTTTTTATTTTTTTTATTTATTTTTTTTTTTTTTACCCCTTTTCTTTTCCTTTCTTGTTTGTAAACCCTGGTATTGTATTACCGGTACTGTATTACTGTTTCCATAGATACCATTAATGCTGTACAATTTTCCAGGAATAAAAAAAAAAAAAAAAAAAAAAAAAAAAAGTATTAACATTATAGCATGCTTGCCTCTCACGCCAGCGATCCCTGTTCGCATCCAAATGGAGACACCAAACATTAATGACTTGGGTCTCATCCTGAGTTGTGTCCCTGGGCAAGACACTTCATCCACATTGCACTCAGTTCACCCAGCTGTACAAATGGGTTCTTAAACAAGGGGGAAGTACGAACCTATACAGTCGCGCGGAGTGCTTGTTAAACGGCGGCACCGAATATACTATTCCTCCAGGGTAATAATACTCATGGCGCTTTTGAACATGCTTTGTTATGGATATATGCGCGGTAAAAGAAAGCTATTGTTATACAACTCTTTGTACTGATATCGATAACTTTTTTAATATTACACAGGAAATTGTCAAAATCAATGCTTTCGTTATAACATCACCTGCAATCTCATATATCTAGGGGTTAAATCTGCCCATGACAAGAAAACTGATAGAAGTATTAATTCACACATCTTAATGGGAGTATATTGCTGAAGGGTGTGAAAAGGCGAACATTTACTGTCTTCATTTCGTTCACGCAACCTTTGAATGAAAAGGATGATTGAATTAAGAATAGAATTTAAATCATCATCTCCATAAAATGACACAGAGCTATGTTTCATCAAGTAGTTACTTTAAAACAGATCACTTCGACCTTGAAATAAAAAAATTTCTTAGTTTGTAATCAAACTGAAAAATGTAATTTTTTGTGAAAGTTCTATTTATTAATAAATTTAATATTGTTAAATAGATAAATAAATAGACACTTCACTGGGCACTACATTTTCAAAGCTTTCCACATATACATCAAGTTAAGATAACATACATTTCTAATGTGGCAATGTATTAATTTCTCTTCATCTGTTACAGATCTAGAAATATAAAAAGAACTCAGGAACTAAAAAAATATCCCCTTTATCAATGATAATTATCTGGCGATGTTAGATACATAGTAGCGTTATAAGTTTGTATTACAGATGGAAGGAAAAGTATAACAATACGTCAGATATATGAATATGAATTATAACAGAAACATAAGCTGAATAGTGAGGATGAATAGTCGACAGTGACAAGGAACAGTTTTTTTGTTCGCCAAATGTGTATCCTTTTAGGCAAATAATACCAAATTGCTGAGTTTTTGGCCGACGTTAGGACGTCTTCTTGGTAAAATCTAAATAACGTGGTGATACATGCAAAATTTAATCGGTGTTGCTGTGCCAAAAGTGAATTCGAGCTCAAAATGAAAAAAAACCGTACTCCATTCAATCCATTACCGGAAATTGCACCATATGACTAATACAAGTTCTATGACACCAAATACCATTACCTTTCTAGTGATCGTTGACAATAGATTTATGCTTCTGATAATTAGTCGTGCAATGAGGATTCATCTCACAAATAAATCTTGTGTTGATGGTTGCCTAAAATAATGGTTTTACAATTATTGTCTTTCAGGCAGTCAATTGATCTTACTTTTAATTAGAAAAGTCGACCCAAATAACATCTACAGCCCTTCCAAAATCAATCGAGAGTTGATTAAATTGAATTCATTTGAATATTCGAAAAACATCTGTGAACTCACGTGTGGTGACATCCTATATATATCACTGTTTCTTTGAATCTCCCTTTTCTTTCTATTAAATATATTATCAGTATCATAATTTAAAGAAAACATTGATCATTTCAATGCCACCTAAATAACATTATCATAATAACTGTTTTATCTTAGATGATTGGCGCTACAAGAACAGAGGCAGCTCAGTCATGTAACTTCGTTCTTGCTTCTGTTCCTATTAGCCAAATACATGGGCATGAAAGTTAGAAGCCTGATTTGATGCAATCAACAGTTAGTTTTGCAATCAGTAACGCCGTTTGAAAATTGGTCATTTGCAAAACCTCGGTCATTTCTGTATGCTTCGGTCATTTCTGTATGCTTCGTCAAAATTATAACGATGAAATTCAACATCCAGGGGAGATTACTCTTTCTTTTACAAAACATTGTTTTCTCATAAGTTTTTGAGGTTGATTAGAATATTTTTTTATCATAAAACAAATAATATTTTTTCTGTAATAAAACATTACTATCTTTATGAGAAGCAATCCAAATTTATTTGTTTAATCCTTCCAAGGATGTCTAATTTTGACTCACGTATACAACAATTGATTTGCCACAGATTGAAGGATATGGATAATTTTTTAGAAAATGATAACCATTTCGAGGGGATTGCAACACGTTTTCTTATTTCAACTTCAGATGAGATCGTTTTCTTCTCTACATAATTTTAAATAACCTTAACTTCTATAACAATTATATTGAATGAGAATTTAAAAAGTTCAAGTATTCAATTAATTCTCTAAATTTGATAGACTGTTCTATTTAGAACTTTAATAAAAACGAAGATAAACTTGAGGACAACCAAATCAAAGCGCCAATCTTAGTAGAGAACAACTGATGGGAAGAAAGTAACAATTATCTATTAACCCTGATTGAAATTATTAAGTAACAATGAAGTTAGTAGAAATGTATATTTAAAGGTGAAGCTTTAGAATTGTTTGTGAAATTTACCCATTGGTTATTAGCATGTTGTTATTACCCCTACCAACGGTCGGGAGTATATAGTTATAATACCAACGATTCCGTCCGTTCGTCCGTGCATCTGTGAACATTTTTTGTCCGACCTATTTCAGATAAAACTATTTATTCGATTGTTTTAAATGTTGCACAATTATTCCTTTATCCTACTAGGAGGAATGCAGTGCAAAAATACACACAAAAAAAACTTAAATATTTTATGTTTTTGTAGAAAATGTCCATGTGTTAAACTTTTCCCCCTCAAAATGTGGACATGTTTACCAATTTGGATTGATATATATCATGATATGGTTGTATTTCGAGGAAACAATATACTGATATTGAATATTGAAAGAATTGTATTAGCATTGCAGTGAAAACGTTTGTATTTAGATCTTCTGTTGCCTACAGTACCGAAAACTGTGTAGAATAAACAGTGTTTTATCTTAAATGACAGCATGACAAATTACTTATCCTCTTTCAAAATATAATGTTCAAGAAATTTCACGCAGATTCTTCACAGATGTAACGAGAAGACACACTCTTGTTGTTAAAAAAACAATTCTTAAACTCTATACGGAGTGAAAGAGAATAATTTTTATCAGAAACGGTCAAATATAACATTACTTTAACCAGATTCTTTCTTTGAACAATATAGCCTAGTAGTTTTGGTAATAATTTCATTTATTTAAATCTACTTCAGCTATCTTGTAGTCCAAAAAAAATAAGAAATCAATAAACATACGATCAATTTGACATTCACACTAAAGATCATGAAAACATGAAATGTCCATTAAAGCGTGAAGTCCTATTACACTACACTGACTTTAGTTCATTTTGTCAACAAACGAAGTACTTTTTCAAGTTTGATTAAAATTATTTTCCCCTCGGAGCTTAAAACACATGAACCACCAAATAGTCAAAGTGTTATATCTCTTTTTATATCGATTTTCGGCTTATTTGAGCCTGAATTTCTTATTTAAATACCGGCTTTGCAGATTTAGATACGAGAAATATCCTTTAATAGAAAAACTGATAATACTTGATAAACTAGAGTATGGTGGAGGGCAATAGTATTATAGTTTTATGCATAGCTTTTCTTTTTAGAAAAGTGTAAATGTTGTTCAATATAATGGTCGAAATGTATCTACATGTAGGTCTTTAAAAAAACCACTTTAATATTTGTTGTTAAAAACATTTCCTTGAGTGATAAATGGCATGAAATTAACAAGTCTCTATGCTAGGTTAACTTTTTGATATTAACAAAATAAAAATTATTTGTACTTACTATTTGTACAAACTCTTTGTACTTATAATGATAATTTGTTAAATATTACACAGGAATTTGGCGAGACCAATGCTTTTGTCACATCATCACCGGCAATATAATTTCCTAGTGGCTACATCTGTTGATGAAAGAAACCTAATAGAAGTAAAGATTCCCACATCCAAATGGTGAGTGTTTGCTTAATGAGGTCAAAAGACTAACTGTTTTAAATATCGTCCGAGCAACCTTTGAATAAAAAGATAGGATGAAATGAAGACTCAAACTTCTGTCATAATTTCAACAAAATGGCAAAGGGCTGTGTATTATCAAGACATCACTTTTAAACAGATAACTGCCACATGCCAAATGAAAAAATCTTAATAGCTTGTAATCAAACAGCGAAGTGACATTAATGTGAACATTCTATGTGTTCATAAATTTGATCTTGTTAAATAGATAAATTATATAATTACATCATTTTACAAATAGACTACAATATAGGCACTTTAATATTACACGTACATGTATATAATGAAACCAATATGCTGATGAAGAAGAATGTAAAAATGTCGACTTAATTAATAAATCCAAGGTGAAAAAAAGCCACCAGAAGATGATTTATCCCGACGTCCACAGGACGAATATCACAGTGCCTGAAAATGTCAACTGTGTTGAACTATGAACAAAAACTATAACCAAATGATTTGTCTGTAACTTTAACCTTCTTATAAATCATGTTTGCATCTATAATTTTGTTATTGAGGCCGAGTCTCAGAAAAAAAGAATTCCGACAGTTGTATGGATTATTGTAATTAATTCGTTTATGAGGCTGATACTGTATACTTCTGAATAGATTATGTCAATAGTCTGATTTGTTTAGGATACCAAACTTAACCCGAGTATCAGACTATTGATTTGATAAAGATCAAAGGATATGGAGTGTTTTTGGAAGTATGATAGCTACAAGCGAAATATTTTCAATGTGAGAGCAACACATTTTGTCATTTAAAAATCTTATTAAATCATTCCTCGGTATATAATTTTCATTAACCTTCTCATTTGATATTACTATTATTAGAATTTACAAGTTATCAATTACTTCTCAGAAATCTTATAGAATGTTCTGTAAAGAACTTTAATTAGAGTAATGAATCAACCGAGGTCATTCAAAGAGAGACACATACATTAAATGTACATTTGAAAAACAGAAATTCTATGTCAAGATGTCATGAACCACTGATGGTAGAGGTGTCCTTAAGCTAGAACATTAGAAACACAATATGGGGCCGGGTTGTTGACCTAACTTGAGAATATAATCAATCAAGGAGCCCGTCGTTGTACAGCACGACTGGTGAGAAGGAAACATTTATCTATAAACCTGATTAAATTCTTAAGTATCAATGGAACAAATCTGAACTTCGGGGAAATGTATTTATTTGTAGGTGGAGAATTCTAAAATCTAACAATTATCATTGTTTCCAGCCATATTTATTTTTCGATGTAGTTTTCTTTCTTCTAAAAATAGTGAAACATGTGTCTTGGAAGATGTTAAAGGGGCAGTAGCACGTTTTATGAACATTTTAAATTTCAGATTTTTTAAATATAGTTAATGCTAAAGGAATTATTTTGATATTGCCAAAAATCTAATTACACAAACCAATCATCAATAATCAGAGGACAAATTTTAAGATTCAGATTAATTCTATTGACAGCAAATTTTGTGTGAATGCTTTTAATTCATTTTGTGTAAGGAATAGGAATAGCATGGCTAAACTTTACATTATGTATTTGATTCATTACTGCTTGATTTAGTTAAAATACATTGTCTTTTAATTGTACCCATTTCTTTTCATTTTCCTGACACCACCTTAAAACGTGCTACTGCCTCTTTAAGACCATAGTACAAATATACAAAATATAAAAAAGCACATAGATACACATACGTATTTGTGCCAACAGCGTAGTACGTAACGGATGAATGGTGGAGAGAATCGATAGGATATAAACCAAGATACTGAAACATATGAACTTTAAAGATCTTGTTTTCTTATTATGTTCCAGTTTCCATGGATTGTTAAGTCGAAAATGAATTAAAAACAAAATACTGTTTTTAAGCGATAAGGAGTTAAACCACTCCTTTTTCACACTTCAAAGATAAGTGTCGTTATTTAACAAAGGTAGATTATTACTATCAATGAACAGCCTATGGCAGAGATCTAGAGTATTAACTGTGTGATCTTCAGTATTAACCGGAAAACTGGTTGTTGACCTGATTCTTTTGTGGGAAAAGATCCTTCTGGTTACTTCCCTACGACATAAGGGTATGGGGGTTATATTAAGTAATAAGATCTAAATAATTAGGGAAAGTTGCTTTATTTGAATTTAAGTGGTACCTATTAAGCCTAAAATATGGGGTTTTTTTTAGATAATACTCTTAAATTACTTAACAAATATTGAACACCAAAACATTGCAGTTGATTTTATCACAAATTGTCAATATACGCTTATCATAACTTAGATACCTTATCAATACCATTAGAAGAGGAAGTACAATTTAAATATTTTGTTTAAAAAGATGTATAAAGAATTACCTTGATGTTTAATCTTCAAATCTTATTAATTTGGGCAGAACGGATACTAGAAAAGCTCTATCAAATAAAATGACTCGTTGAAAATTTCTGTGTAACAAAAAACACGTTGAAACGTTCATAAGAGATTTTTAATTGACAACCTAACCGTATAATTGTATATTTTATGTGTTCTTGAATAATACAAATAGTGTAGACAAAGGTGTTCTTTTGCAGAAGTCTTAAATGAGAAAACCTTTCACTTCGTGGTTAAATCTGCCCATGACAAGAAAACTGATAGAAGTATTAACTCACAAATCCTAGTGGGAGTAAATTGCTAAAGGGTATGAAAAGACGAACAGTTACTATCTTAATTTCGTTCGAGCGACCTTTGATTGAAAATAAATGATTGAATTAGGAATCGAATTTCAATCATCATCTCCATAAAATGACACAGAGCTGTGTTTCATGAAGTAGTTATTTTAAAACAGATCACTTCGACCTTGAAATAAAAGAACTCCATAGATTGTAATCATCAAACTGAGAAGTGACATTTTTGTAAAAGTTCTGTTTGTGAATATGTTTAATATTGGTAATTAATAAATATCATTATAGAGAATTAAACACTATATTTTCCATGTTTTCCACATAAATTAATGATTTATTCCCGCTTTGATTTACTTCATTTTTAAAGAGGTAGTAGCATTTTTAGGGGGGATATAAGGTGATGTCAGGAAAATTCAAATTAATGGTTCTGATTGAAAGACAATGTATTTAAACTAAATTGAGCTGTAAAAATTCATATATATAACGTAAAGTTTAGCCATGCGATTCCTTTTTCTTACTCAAAATGAATTTAAGGTGTTCACACAAAATGGCCGCCAGCGGAGTTTATTTCATTCTTCATACTTTGTTCTCTGACTATGGATGATTGGCTTATGTAATGAGATTTTTGACACTGTCAAAATAATATATTGAACATTTTTTAATTTACAATTATCAGTGAAAAATGTTAAATATAAAATTATCAAAAAACCTGCTACTGCCCCTTTGAATTTGAAAAAGCTACAGCAAAGTTGAGATGCACATACATACGCATATATTTCGAACAGAATAATAGAATAATCTCTAAGAGCGGATTATTTTCCAGCAGCATAACATCCTTTTTAGTTCCTTGACATTGTGACGTCACTGACGTAAGGTCAGGCTGCATTCATACACTCGTCAATAGAATGTGAAGAATTTGGGTTTAATCTATTTATCTATGGTCGTCTATTCGAGGATTATACATTAACTACCATACCAATCCCTTGTGTATACCGTATTTATTACAACTCGTGGCATGTGAAAGAATCTAACCCGCTTTCTCTCGTTAGATACGTGTACAACCGATTCATTGTAATACATACAGTAATATGGATGTTGAGTGGTATGATCGATTGTTACACGCTTGTTTATGAAATATGAAAAAGGAAGTGGTTTATTCGATTGTTAAAAATTAAAAACCAAACGAATCCCCTATGGATATCGTATTTATTACAACTAATGGCTTGTGAAAGAAACTAACTGGCTTTTTCTCGTTAGATACAGTTACATCCCACTCGTAATAAATACGGTAACCATATGGGATTCGTTTGAAATTCTCAACGAAAAAAATTGTTGTGCTTTGGAAATGTGATAAGTTCAAGAAAAAAATTAACCCCTGAAGGACACAATAAATTACCAACGTTGTATCATTTGTTTGATTACAAACAAGAAAAACACACAGTTCCACATACAACAACAACCCAAATTGTTTATGTATCTCTGAACAGTTTCCCAGTTCAACAGTCAAAGGTACGACGAAAAACAAGTTTGAAGACATGGGAACTAATATTATATAAAATGTGATAAAGATGCCCGTCAGTTTGTATTTCAAGCAACGTGAAGATGGTGAAATAGTTCCTGAAATGTTTTATGTTAATTTCATAATCCATGATTTGACATCTAACGTAATGTGCACAAAGTGTAATTTGTCGAAATGAGTTTTTCTACAGCTTACATCATTGAATTACAAAATTACAAATTTGAAACGCTGTCTCTGAATGACTTTCTGTTGATATAAAACCATCAATGACAGGGCTGCAGTTGGGGAGGACATTCATCAATCGTCACATGTTATTCTAACAAGGCAAAGTTGAGTGGTATGATAACTTATTTTACGCTTGTTTATGAAATATGAAAAAAAGGAAGTGGTTTATTTACAAGCATTTATGTAAAAGTATATACTAACAAGTCTATCAATATGCATAACAAGACAATTTTAAAGGTTATTGCAACAGGTAATAACAAACATTCATGTTTCAGAAATTCAACGTTCAAAATAGATATTAAATGACAAAGTACTTCCCTAAGTACTTCGGAACAGGTATGTGCTTGATTAAACACTTATATTTGTAGACCATATTAACACAGTCTTTTATGAGAAATGAAACCATCTCCTCTGATTCAGAAAAGAGATTTAAAATGGAGAAAACTTACAAAAAATAAATGCTATTCTTGGTTTGATACACAGTAATGTTTTTTTTGTAAATATTTTCAGTGATAGCTTGAATTATAAAACTGATTCAGATATAACGAATCAATATTTGAAGGTATATTACAGGTTCTTTTCTGTTTGGCATTTACACAAGAGATCAAGAAAACATGAAAAGTCCATTAAAGTGTAAACTCATTTACACAAAACTGGTCTTCATCTAGTTTGTGCATAAAGAAAGTTTTTTCTTTGTATTACAATCCGTGCAGATCTGAATTTTTGTGTGCTAATTAACAAGGATAATGTCTTTTCTGATCACCGTTCTCCTCTGAATATTGCTTAATTACTTATTTCTTTACCTGCTTTGCAGACATAAATATGAGAATAATCATCTGAAACCAATATTTATTTAGGAACTAGAACGTAGGAGACGAAAATAGAAGAATAGTTTTATGCACATATTGTTCTTTGCTAGCCTTTAAAAGCCTATATAACATTATGATAAGTAGATGAGTATTTAAGTTTTTACTGATCTAAAAATCTGAATCTCATTATATTTGTATCCCCCTAAAATTACATCTTGCATGAACTTTACAATTCTCTCTCTTTGAAACATATTTTGATAGTAACTATGTACAAATTGTCAAGTCTTATTTAGGAATTTGTCGGAACAACGTTACTTGTAACAAATAACAAACGGTTTTAACTCATATTTGCAAAACTTTAAGTCTAAGATAAGATAATACTTTAAACAAACTGATAAAAAAACACATGACAACTTTATATACAGGCATTTGTTGCCATTGTGGAAATATTGCATTGTTTCCAGCATTCTCCCTCACAAACTCAAGTCATATTGATTCAACCTCTATTCTATGAAGGGAAGGGCGATACCTGATTTCAAGCAACCGAAGATAGTTGTGAAATCGGTGACGGTCTTCACTAATCAATATTTTAGCTAATTAATCACGGTTTTACATGATTTTTGGTATAATATTCAAAGTAATCATAAATGAAAATAATCAAGATGTTTCCATTAACCTAAAAAAGTAGCTGATTTAATCATAAAGCACAAGATTTATGCAATAATCCAAAGACATTAACCTTCTGTTTAATGTTATAAGCCAAATGCCATTTGAAGCTATTGTTGCACCACAGCATGTCCTAATGAAATACAACATGTATCAAACTTCACATTGCAGTTTATTCTTCAGATTTTCACTTCGTCAATGAGTGATCTCAACTAATGTGACACGCCTACACACAGCCGCGTTTCTACCAAAAGTACTTGGCCGAAACATATTAGGTATATAACGCTAATTGGCGGCTCATCTTGGTTCAGGGAAGCTAAACGGTTTTGAGCTTTGAAAGTGATACGTTTGATGATGCATTGAATATACAACCGATTGAAAACAAGAGGTGAGATATAGACCACGAAGCAGTGCGAAATAGACCTATCCACGAAGCAGTGCGAAATGGCGCTCTCAGTTAACCCCTTTAAAGTGGCGCTAGCATCGTCATCCAGTATGTGGCTGCAATTTGACAATGACGTTCTAGGAGTTTTATCAATTATCTAACCTATAACAAATATAATATGTGTGTAAGCTGCCAGGAACAGTTTTTGTTATCAAACATGATTTACAAGGTAATATATAGTTTTCTGAGGTTTTCAAACATATCATATCAGTTGAATGTGTAGGCATACGTCTTATAACGAAGATAGGACATCTATTTACGTTTTGATGACTGATATCCTGATTGGGATCATGTTTAATCTAATCTAAGAATTATATGTCGAAAGTTTAGTTTAGCAAAACACTTAACACTGTAAGGAAATACAATTCATAATGTCAAAATCATTTATTTTTCAACTCATTATACAAACGTGGTTTTAAATAGTTGTGATATACAGAGCTATATTATCAATATCAAAACCAGAATTTGTGTAACTGGCACAGGCATTCACGAAGCAGCAGGAAAGAGCATCTTGAGAGGACACCTCTTTTGGTGATATCATTAACTTTGCCCAGAGATGATGTATTTAATTTGTTACTTAAAAGTTTATAGTTAAGACATTTAAAATTAGAATATCATGTTTTATATTAATCTATTTCATTGTTTGGCTGAACTCCCACCATAGCTTAAAGCCAATTCGGGTATGTTCCATAGCCAGGAATCAATCATAATCGTTAAGCACTTCGTCATAGATAAAACAACAGTGTTAATAAATTCTGTTTGATATGAAATGTTTGTATATCTAGTTGCTAAAGCTTCGTCAATTGAACAAGATTAACATAATACATTAAATGAGTACAAAGAGATAAGACAGGACACTACCGATACTTTGTTTTGAAAAATGCGATGATAGTAATAAAATAAAATCCTTTAAAACACATACATACCTTCTCCAACTGGCAATACTTGAACATGATATGATAAATTGAGAAAAGTCTTGATTTGGCCCAAAGTAAAGTATAAAATATGTGTGTATGTACGTATGATGCAAACCCTGTCACCTTAATTAGCATTCAGGTCATAAAACGTCTACAATTGTAATGATTATTTATTTCTTCTCTTATATAATTATATCACTTTAAATCGAAAATATCTTGATAAAAAAGTTAAACGAATTTTTCATAGGATAATATGAACATAATTGCAGAGTTTTAAACCAGAGTCTCCCGTAAACCAGTGACCTACAAAATGGAAATAATCATTGAACAGAAGCTCACATATTAACAAGATTAGACACAAAGCCGTGATTCCAAATGACCCAGTTTGAAGCTGCAGTGATACAATCTCGTTCATCTCCTTACGTGTAGATAGGACTTGATAAGACCTTTTCAACAGTGCCTGAATTGTAGTATTGATCTGTGAAACGTGTCCCAAATAATTCAGGGTGGTGTTGATAATGACTGACCATTTTATATCAGGCATTTGCATTGGAGGTTTTTAATAAGCTGTCCTTTGAAACACTGATGGCCTCGACGCCAAGGTCAAGGTCAAGACCATGGGGTCAATAGTTATGACCTCATCTGAAAGGTCTTTTTATGATAGATGCCGAGTGAAATATCAAAGGTCTATTTCAGACAGACAGATAAAGCAAAAACAATAAAACACCGGAATCTCGTATAAGATACATGTATAATTAAATGAAATATCTAAATACAATATAATATCTAAAAGTACACACATGTTTAAGCTAAACGATTGATTAGAAAATGAATTTAATATCATACAGGTTAAAGGGGTAGTAGCACGTTTTTCGAATTTTTATAAGTTTTTGTTTTTTGTCAAAAACCTCATTACACAAGCTTATCATCCATAGTCAGAGGACAAAGTATGAAGATTCACATAAAATCCATTGGCGGCCATTTTGTGTAAACACCTTAAATTCATGTTGTGTAAGAAAAAGGAATCGCATGGCTAAACTTTACATTATTTATTTGAATTATTACTGCTTGATTTAGTTTAAATACGTTTTCTTTCAATTGGAACCATTAATTTTCATTTTCTTAAAATAAACTTATACATGTATTCCCCCTAAAAACGTGCTACTGTCCCTTTGACATGAATATTGTACAGATAGAGGGTATCGAACTGAGATACATTTAACACTCTTTTTTTAATTTCATTCATCACATGTGAATGACTTTTGATCACATATAGCACCAGTTTCATATTTGGTTGAAGGCGTCACCTTGATCTTGCGAGCCTTCACATTGAAATTTCATGGCAGGTGTTCATTGAATTACATGAATGCAGGGCTCCTGACTACTTTGAACAAGGTTTGATGATTTTTCAGAATTTAAGATTAAAAATATTATTCTGTTTTTTTTGTATCACACAAGGTAAACAGGTCCACATTAAAATCCTTATTCACCATGAACTTGTAAGAACCACTGTAGGTCTCTCTCCTCGGGAATAACTAGAAGAATGATATATCACCGTAAAGCTTAGCATGTTCATTTACCATGTGCCATGTCGTATCTGACAGATGACTCAATCACGTAAGTATCAATAACAATAACGGGGGGATGGACATTGGATTTTACTGACTCTTTTTTAGTCTATTACCAGTATTATAACTTTATAACACAGTAACTTAGTAACCAGCCTTAATCGGTAGCTTTTGAAATGTAAAGCAGGATAAGGTACATAGACTAAAAGTTTTCCATTAATTTTTTTTTGTTCTTTTGTCGAGGAGTCTTTCATGTTTGACATTTAATTAAGTCGTCGTGAAAAAACTAATAAATTGTAACAATACACTGTTATGACATCTGTAAAGTAAACAGTATGTAAACAAGTGAATGAGTCAGTATGGTGTTACTGCTGTTAGCAATTTCTTTCAGTTATTGTGGAAGTTGCTGTTCCCAATAGAGGAGACAGGTCAGCAAAGGAAGTAAAAAGTAATACAATTGCAAAACAAATTGAGACACATTCGACAAGCAAGATTGAGTCGTCTCTAATGTTATAACAAAATTAATGGGATCCTCTTTCAAGTCATACTCTCCCCACAGAGGCAGTCATGAAATTTTGATAAGCTGTATCACATTTCAGATCAAGTCATGGTTTGATCTGCCTCTGTTGAGAGAGAATGCTTTGAAGTCAGGATTGATTATTTTACCATATTTTCGAAATATAGCATGGTTGGTTAATGGTGGTTTATCAATGGATTACGTTACTATATATTCAAACGCTTAACATATTAGTACATGTACATGTTATGATCCTGCACTAATTTGATACTGAGGAATGGCGTTAATCCTATAGATATAACTTAATTTTGATCTTAATGATATATAAATACAGATAGATGCTCATGTATGGTATGATGAAATGTGGTTCCATTAGTGTACATCAATACAACAAATATATATTCTTATATTTGGGATAACACTATCTACAAAAATACAGATTCATGAACTTTTTTCGTGCCGAGTCCCATGCGGGCTTTGAACCCACACCCTCAGAGTCAGGCAACACCGCCAGCAATTAAAAACAAGAAACACAGACACATAAATCCAAGTACAACAATAATCCAAAATGTTACAATGTTGATATTATCATTGATCTCTAAACACTTTCCCAGCTCAGAAGTTCTAATAAACGATATAAACACAAGTATGAGAACTTATATTACTTACAATTAGGTACAGATACCCATCAGTTTGTATTTCAAGGATGGTAAAATAGTTGAATGTTTATGTTAATTCCATTTAATCCACCAAAATGCGTCAATTGGTGTTTTATGACTGAATTTGACGTCTTCACAGTTAATTACACAAAGTGTAACTTGGCGAAATGAGTTTTTTCTACAGTTTTCATCTTTGAATTCAAAATTGATTCAGTTTACGAGAACAAATTGCAATTCGAAAAGCTGTGTGATAATACATGAAAATAAAGAAGTCAATGAACAAGTTGACAGTTTAAATATTATTTATCAGCATGGCTTTATTCTAAGCCTTCAACTTATCTCTTAGCGTTCAGTGTCAAACACACCATCGTATATGAGCTCTGTAAAATATAAAAACATCAATGCCTCAGTTATTAGATAATATGACAGAGCTAATGTTGGGACGGACATTCATCTTTCATCAGATGTTTTTGTGACAAAGTAAAGTTGAGTGGTATGATCGATTGTTATACGCATGTTTATGAAATATGAAAAAAGGAAGTGAGTTATTTGATTGTTATTAATAAAAATAAAACGAATCCCCTATGGATAGTGTATTTATTACAACTAATGGCTTGTGGATGAATATAACTGGCGTTTTCTCGTTAGATCCGTTTACAACCCACTGGTTGTAATAAATACGGTATCCATATGGGATTCGTTTGGAATTCGCTTTGTAAAAAATGGTAAGTTGTGCTTTAAAAAGGTGATAAGTTCCAGAAATGTTAACCCCTTAAAGGCACATTGAATTACCAGCGTTGTATTATTTGTTTAATAAAAAACAAGGAAAACAGACACAAACATCCACATACAACAACAATACAAAATGTTACAATGTTGATATCATCATTGACCTCTGAACACTTTCCCAGCTCACCAATCAAAAGTACGTTTTCTTTATAGAAATTCTAAAAGCAGGTACTAATACACAAACTTGAAGACTTTAGAACTTATATTACTCAAAAATAGATAGAGATACCCGTCAGTTTGTATTTCAAGCAACGTAAAGATGGTGAAATAATTCCTGAAATGTTTTATGTTTAATTCATATATCCATTCAAATGCGTCAATGAATGTTTTATGACTAATGTGAAATTTGACTTCTTCACAATTAATGTGCACAAAGTGTAACTTGTCGAAATGAGTTTTTTCTACAGTTTTCATCATTGAATTTAAAATTGATTCAGTTTACAAAAAAAACAATTTGAAAAGCTGTGCGATCATGAATAAAGAAATCAATGAACACACTCTAAACGTTCAGTTTCAAACACATTATCGTATATCGAAAGATGAAAAAAATATGTGATTTATTAACAAGCATTTATGTAAAGAATATATACTAACAAGTCTATCAATATGCATATTATGACAATTGTGAAGGTATTTGCAACAGGTAATAACCAAATGGAGAGAACTTTGTAGCTTATAGAACAGCCAGATAAAGCAACATTCATGTTTCAGGAAATCAATGTTCAAAACAGATATTGATTGACAAATTTATCAACTTCCCTAGCTACTTCGAAACAGTTCTGTGCTTTATTTAACAACATCATGTGTAGATCATATTAACACAGTCTTTTAAGAGTTTGTTAAAATGGAGCAAAATTACAACAATGAAATCCTATTCTTAGTTTGATACAAGATCATGTTATTTTTGTAATTGTTTTTCAGTGATATAAAGAAAATGTCAGTCAGCTAGAATTAAAAAACTGATTAAGATATAACAAGTCAATATTTGAAAGTATCTTACAGGTTCTTTCCTGTTTGGCATTTACACAGGAGATCAAGAAAACATGAAATGTCCATTAAAGTGTGAACTCATTTACACAAAACTGGTCCTCATCTATTTTGTCAATAAATAAAGTTATTTTTCTTTGGATAACAAATCCCTGCAGATTTGAAAACTTTTATAATAAGAAACAAGGATAGTTTCTTTTCTGCCCACCGTTCTTCTCTGTATAGGGCTTAAATATCTAATTTCTTTACCTGCTCTGAAGACATAAATATGAGAATAATCATCTGAAACCAATATTTATTTAGGAACTAGAACGTAGGAGACGACAATGGAATTATAGTTTCATGCACATTTTGATCTTTGTTGGCTAATATAAGCCTAAATAACATTGTGATAAGTAGATGAGTATTTTCTTTGCTGATCTAAAAAATCTGAATTTCATATTTGTGTATCCCCCTAAAATAACATCTTGCATAATGCAAAATTGTCCTCCTTTTTAATCAAGTCTTATTTAGGAAATTGTTCGACTAACACATGATAAGTATGGTAATAACAAAAGTTTTAAATCCATCTTTGCAAAACTCGAAGTCTAAGATAAGTTAGTACTGTAATCAAACTGATAAAAAAAAACACACACAGGATATGTTTGTATTCATGCATTTGTTGTAATCATTGCATTGTTTCCAGCATTCTCCCCCACAAGCTTAAGTCATATTGATTCAACCATTATTCCAAAAACCGAAGGGCAATACCTAATTGTATGAAATTGAATACAGTTGTGAAATCAGCGATGTTCTTCAAAAGTCAATATTTTAGCTAGTTAATCAAGACAAAGGCCCTGTAACAAGAACAACATTTTCCAACGAAAATATTTTAAATGACTTTTGGTTGTCTTATATGTAAAGTAATCTTTAATAAATATAATCAAGATGTTGTCATTAACCTTAAACAAGTAGTTGCTATAATCATAAAAGCATAAGGTGTATGCAATAAGCCGAATCTTCTGCTTAATGTTATAAACTAAATTACCTAGCTATTATTGCACCACAGCAATGCCCTAATGAAATTCATACATGTATTAAACTTCACATTGCAGTCTATTCTTCAGCATTTCACTTCGGCAATGAGTGATCCCAACTAATGTGAAACGCCTACACACAGCCGCGTATCTACCAAAAGTACTTGGCCGATACATCTTTCATTCTTGTTGAGCTTTAACTAACTACTTTAACAGGATTTGATTGTATAGCAGTGACATTATAGCACCATAACTTAGGTATCCAAAGCTAATTGGCAGCGCATCTAGGTTCCGGGGAACTAAATTAGATGTTGAGCTTTGAAAGTGATACGTTTGATGATGCATTGAATATACAACCGAATGATAACAGAGGTTAAGAATATACCTCAACACAAAGTAGTGCTCTCAGATAGCAGCTGGCACAGGCTTTCAAGAAGCAACAAGAAATCTTGAATAAAAAAAGAGAATCTTGAAACATCACCTACTTTGTGATATCATTCAATTTTGCTGAGAAAAGATTGATTTATTTGTGGAACTAAGAGTTTAATGTTAGGACATTTTAGATTAGAATTGATGTTTTAACATACCTCTTTGACACCCTCTTGATTGACTGTAAGATCAGAGGTAAAGGCCAATTCGGGTATGTAGCATGGCAAGGAGGAATTCAGAAATCACTTAGCTCTTTATAGATAAAAAAGCAGCGTTTGATTTTAAATGTTTGTATATCTAGCTGCGAAAGCTCTAGCTATATCTAGCTCGTCAATCGTACAATATTGAAATAATGCAGAAAATGAGTAAAAAAAACATAAGACAGGACAATAGCAATACTTTTTTCAAAAATAAGGATATAATAGGAATAAAATGAAATGCTTTAGAACACAAACATCCCTTTTCAAATTGACAATACTTTATCATGATATGATCAATTCAGAAAATTCTTGATTTGACTCAAGTTAAAGTATTAAACATGTTTTCATGTATGTATGATGCAAAACATGTCAGTTGAAATGACATTCAGATCATAAAACGTTCAAAATTGTAATGATAATTTGTTTCTTCTCAAATCTACCTGTCTTCACTTTAAATCCAAAACATCTTGATAACAAATGTTCAGGTTTTGCATAGAATATTATGAACATAAATACAGAATTTTAAAACATTGTCTCCCCAAAACCAGTGACCTACATAAAGGAAATAATCATTGACCAGAAGCTCACATATTAACAAGATTAGACGCAAAATCGAGAATCTAAATGACCCAGTTTGAAGCTGCAGTGGTACAATCTCATTCATCTCCTTGGAAAGGACTTGATAAGACCTTCAACAACAACGACCTTCTTCAACAGTGCCTGCATTGTAGTATCAATATGTGAAACGTGTCTCAAATGATTCAGGTGACGTTGATAGTTACAAATGGTCAATCGATGTCTGATTGACCATTTTATATCAGGCATTTGCATTGGAGTTTTTTTAACAAGCTGTCTTTTGAAACACCAATGCCCCCGACGCCAAGGTCAAGGCATGGGGTCAATAGTTATTCCCTCATCTGAAAGGTCTTTTCATGATAGATGCACATGTGAAATATCAAGGGTCTACCAACAAACACACCAAAGCAAGGTTAAAGTTGTTTGGTGTAAACAAACAGAACTGACAGACAGACACACAGACAGACAGGGCAAAAACAATATACCCAGGAATCCCAAGATATAATTAAGTGAAATATCTAAATACAAAATGAACACTCATATGTTAGCTAAACGATTGATGAAAATGAGTTGAATATTATCTAAATTAACATTAATATTGTACAGTTGGTTAAGATAGATGGTATCAAACTAAGAAACATTGAACAATGTTTTGTTAATCATTCATGACATGTGAATTAGGAGATAAACCTACTGTGTTTTTTAATTTTCGTGGTCTAACGTAGATTCAATACCTGTTGATGTAATTCGGAGCCGAACGCGTTAACATCAACGGTATCGAATCTATGTTAGACCACGAAAATTATAAAAAACAAAGTAGGTTTATCTCCATTCTAACATGACGAATTCTTTAGCGTTTTGAATGTCATTTCTTTACTACCGCGTAACATCAGTTGTGCTTCGCTCAACACTGTGACGTCACAATGTCACAATGCGCTTATGACGTTAAAGGTTGACGTCACTGTTGACATCGCTCAAACCAAAACCGGTTGCGGTACCTTATTGATCTAAATTCAGCCTTTCGCTTTAAATTACACAATTTCCTGGATATAAACATGCACGATATTGATGCGAACCAAACTCTACTTATATAAAAGTACGGGTAGTACAATGATAAAAGACTTTTAGTTAGTATTCAGACGAACGAACGTTGACGGTATGCATGTCGACTCGTTCGTTTCAATGGCAGTGTGTATCAAACCGTGGTGAATCGCCTGTCATAAAAATCGTGTTCGAACGTAGGTTCGACAATAGAAATAAACCAATGAAATTCGAGAGTTTTGAACGTGCATAACACCAGTTTCAAATTTGGTTGATGAGGTCACCTTGCCCTTACACACCTTAACATTCAAATCACATGGCATATGTTTGCTGAATTCTGTAAATGAAGGAAGGGCTCCCACTAATGGCTACTTTGCACAAGGTTTTAATTTGTCTTATAATTTTAAATAAAACGGCAAGACAAAATCCTTGTGTTGTTCCCATTCTATTCATTACAACCATCATTCACCATGTTCTTGTGGGCACCACTGTAGGTCTCTCCTCGGGGAGAGCTAGAAGATTTTTTTATCACTGTTAAGACTAGCATGTTGATTTACCATGTGTCATGTAGTCTCTGACAGATTACTCAATCAAGTAAGTATCAATAAAAAGTACAGGGGATTGAGATAGGATTTTATTGACCGTAAAGTGTCTTTTGGAGTCTATTAAAAGTATTTAATACCCGTCTATAACTTTATAACACATCCACTGGGTTTCTGTGCAAACCAACCTTAAGCAGAAGCTTTTGAAATGTAACGAAGGATAAGGTACATAGACTAAAAGTTTTCCATTAAGTTTGATTTGTTCTTTTGTCAAGGAGTCTTTCATGTTTGACTTTTAACCAAGTCGTTGTAAAAAGAATTCTAACACCTAATAAATTGTAACATTACACTTTTATGACATCTGTATAGTAGACATTATGTGAATAAGGGAATGAGTCAGTATGGTGTTACTGCTGTTAGCAATTTCTTTCAGTTATTGTGGATGTTGCCGTTAACGATAGAGGAGGAGACAGTAGCAAAAATAGTAAAAAGTAGCATAATTGCAATACAAATTGAGACACATTCAACAAGCAAGCTGGAGTCGTCTATAGTGTCAAAACGATATTATTGGGATCGTCTTTCAAGTCAGGGTCGATTATTGTACCACATTTACGCACTGTAGCGTCGTAAGTTAATGATCAATTATCAATGGATAAGGTTACTTAATATTCTAAATATTATATTAGTACACGTACATGTTATGATCCTGCACTAATTTGATACTGAGGAATGGTGTTAATCCTATACACCTATAACACTTTTTATCCTTATGATATATAAATACAGATTGATGCTCATGCATGTTATGATGAAATGTGGTTCCATAAGTGTACATCAATACAACAAATATAACTTATAAACAGTTTTAATAATAGTTATTTTGGCCAACTTCAGAATATGTCGAAAGACAATGCTCAGTTTGACCAAATTAGATTTAAAACTGCTGATTATTTACAATGTGAACTTGTTTTAGACGATTAGGTATTATAAACAGCAAATGAATTAAGTTTCAATTACCTGTGTTCTCCAAATGAAATATATTTTTCTTGACTATGAATTTTATCTATCATGAGGAAAATATTATCATTCATAGTTCTCATAGTTACGGTAGGCATGTAGTAATACTCTATCACTAGATGCGTTTACCTCAATCTTCAACCCCCGCAAAACTCTTACAGTGTGACCCAATTGTATGCCTCTCCTTTGTTGCACTGGGAACGCTCTTCATTCTGCTTATTGGAAGAACATCTGAGCTAACGACCCATTTATCCTATGTTTGGCACTATTGTATTGGCGTGCTGCATCCAAAGAGACATTAATCGTATCCTTAAGAAAAAACGATCACCAGAGTCTTAACAAAATTGACATTGAGCAGCTTACAAATTTTAGCTTCAAAGGAATTAAAGTTTTTATTTGTCATTTTAGGATTTTGAAAATAATGTTTACAATTTCATTTTAATTTACATCAAACAAGTTGCCACCACTTTGATTGTAGTGGATTTGGCAAACGCGAAAGAATAAAACGTTTTCCATCCCATTTTAAATAGGTTTTGTTAAGGTTATAATAATGCTTGAATTAGACCTTATGATCCTAAATACGTTTTGTCACTTACCTTGTTCATTAGAATTTAGATAAAAACACCAACTATCAATGCAGTAAATATTTATGGTTGGATATTACCACGAATGCATCTAATGCAATTTTTATCTTACACATTACATTAAAAACACAATATATTTGTCCCATATTTAGAAACAGATTGGTGTCAAATCTATTCTTGTTTCTGAAGCAATTGCTTATATTTCGCTAATGATTTATTGATATAGCAGCACCTTATCTACCATCTACTTGACCTGCACAAACCACTCTTACAGGGATGAAATTGTATGGCATTGACATTATGGCTCCATAAATCAGGTTTGTTACTTTAATTGGCAACTTATCATGGCTTACCCAGATAAACTCAAACGGTGGCTTTATAAATGATGTTTGTAATGCACAACATTTCAAAACAACGACAGTGATGCCATTTAGTTTCAATGATATACACAATACGGAACAGTCGCAATCTGTTTGTTCATGTTTTGTAGGAATATTCGTCACAAACATTAACTTTGGAAACGTTACTCTCAAAAAGTATTATCAATTCACAATCTGAATCTTATCAGCCGGGATTTATTCCATTCTTTTATGTAGGGATAGAATGTTATATACGATATAAATATATGTACTCTTTGACTATTTGTATTAATAAGACCATTCTAAATTTGTTCGATTTTTCTGATATTTCAAAATTACAATTTTACTGTCAAAATTACTATCTAACCTTTGGAATCAATTTTTTGGAAGTTATGTGGATAGGTTTGTATGTATATTTCATAAGTGTCATTTCATACCATTTATTGTTTCTTGAGAAAAAAGTAAATCTTTATTTAACGTGACCGTTGAAAAATATTCAATACAACAATCTCAGAATTTCAAAACAGATTATGAAGCAACTTACACTGTGCAAACAATCAATAGACTTATATCGGGATCAATCAATACTTGTCTGGTAATCAAACGTATCCTGATCCAACTAATCTGCAGATAGGTATCGATCTGATCCAACCTTACGTCTGAAAGACTATTGGGTAGCAGATTGATTTTACCAGCAATCAATCCTGTAAGACATCTTCAACATCACAAGAATATAGGGGCTAGAATAATTCATAGAAAGGTTTGGAATATTCCCCAATCACCAAAGCATGTTTTTGTAAAAGAGATATCGCGAATGTGGATATAAATATTAATATTGATCATGATAATAACTAATAATATGCTACCAGGTTAATAAAAAAAAGGAATCATAAGTTTTAAATCATTGTGTAAGTCACCATTATGTTTATTAAAAATTGTCAGTGAAATGAAAAATAAATATCAGTTTTTATTCTATATTTTCATCGAACAATATTATCGTTTTCCAAGTAAGAATGATATATTGGCTACTAGAATTGGTCAATTTAAAAATGTATTGGACAAAACTTTGAATCATATTGAAAATAATCTAAATTACACGAAATCAGAAACAGTTATAAAAAAGTAATATAAAAATGACATTTGGTGAACTTTGAACTTATAGTGAAATAACACTGCAGAGGTTTAAGCAAAAAAATCCGAACCAATTTCAGAGCAAAATAGTCCATCAACAATGTCATTTGCAATTCAGTCTGTTTCAAGCGAAGAAAAAGGCTATATTGAAATTTGATCTATTTAGAAAATTGCATGTCTTTCATTAAAAGTTTATTTTCAATATTCAACATTTACAATATTTTCCAAGTCTTAGTGAATTACCAAAGGATAAATAAGCTATTTTCAATGGATTTAAAAGGGTTTTCTATCATTAAATCTACGCCTTTTACAGCTGCACACCAATAGTTTGTTCACCTGCTTGTGATCTGAGTGCAAATATCATGTAATTTGGGTTTCGTTTTGACGTTCATAAAATAACTCCAGGACAACTTACAGAAGATCATCAATTGCCCATGTCTAAAATAACCATCCCCAAAACCATATTTCAGGATCGTCTTGTCACTGTTGCATATAGTTAATATTTGGCATTCATAAATGGGGTCATATTTGGGAAATTCGGATTTTCTGAAATTTCGATCAAATCATCCATGTTAATTTTGTAGGGAAAAAAATCAACACAGTTACGTTGCCTGAGCGCAAAAGAACACATATGAATAAGATCTAAAGCTGTTGATCACTTATAAAGTATTTTGTTGAGCAAAATAGAAATCAGTGTTTTCGAAATTGTGACCCCTAGTCACTTCAATGACCTGCCAAATTTGTTACAGCTATCTGCTAGGTATGACATACGAATATGTCAACGCAAACTGAATCTCAACTTATGCAGTGAAATTTCATCATTATCGGTTTCGTTTTCACACTGATATGATGTCTCAAAGACGTTACAAATGACAGGATATTTGCACTAGAATACGAAGGTAAGTGAACAAACTTAAGATACACAGCTGTATATTTAGTATAGTTACATGCAATAAACATTCACTGTCTACATGTACATGTATCGTAAAACAAATTCATTGAAAGCTAACAATTGAACAAAAAATCTGTCATAATTACTGAGAAGTCTACAAACACATTTTCAAACACTGCATTTTCATAATATCTAATCATTCTAAAAAAATGTTTTTGTATTAAATCACTAATATGACAGTGTCCAAGTCTTTTTGTTTACCAATTGACACTTAAAATAAGACACTTTACACAAGTATTCTGAGTCTGTGAAATGGAGATACAATATATTAGATAGTGTTCTTATTGAATAGTTAAGTTAGTTTGGAATATTCCCAACAGAATAAGAATTGTTAGCTATGCATACTCCTCAGGGAGATATTCAGGCCACACCATAGTGTAAACTAGGTTATACGTGTGACCAGTGTGTCATTAGGTGACTATGGAGTACGATCACACCTCGGATAACCTCCCCAGGGAGCTAATCATTCAAGATGTATGAAAACTGTAGCACCTTACAGGAAGTGGTCAGGCAGGACGGTATTCACCTCAGAGACCACAATTTGCTTTGGCCAATACTTCCCGGACAAACCCAATGTCACATTATTAGATAAAAGAGAATATTGCCACTGGTTAAGACAATTGAGTTCAATTAATTAATCAATTAAAATGTTCTATTGTACTCAATGACTGATACATTATAGTTTTCAGATGGGGTAATACATATGTACCATCACAATAAATTCTTTAATTTTCAACGTGGTACGGGATAGCTCAGTCGGCAAGAGCGCCGGTCTCAACGCTGCTGAGGTCCGGGGTTCGAATCCCATCCAGGCCAAGGTGTAAAAACCTAGAGTTCACCTCTTTTAGAACTCTATAAGTGTCACCCTTGAGCCCTAGTGTGTAGTGCAACAAAAACTACGCACTTAAAAGATCCAACGAATTCATGTCAGTGGCTGAATGGTGGATACATGAACACGTACATACGCCGAGTTGTCGGTTATCAGCGTTCAGCAGTGTTGGACAAACTGCTGTTACTATGTGTCTCAGTTCACCCAGCTGTAAATGGGTACCCTGTGGGGCATAGAATGGTCCCTAACCTGAGCGCCAGATATAGATGCCGGTTGAATACTCCCAAGGGAGTTGAAATGGAAAAATGATCGGAAGGTGAAAGAATGCCATTGACCAGGGGAAAAAATCATGGTAAGTGCCTTAAAAACTGTCATGTACAGGGCTATTGAAGATTGTTATCAAAATTAGCGCTATATTAAATTAACAGTTTATAGTTTATAGTGGCTTACATACATATCCACACATGTAGGTTTCTGAACTATTAGTTTAGATTAGATTCTGGTTTATGCATGCAATGATAGGGTTTTTTGTGTGCAAATATTCATATATAAATCTATGTAGTTTTATGTGATAATTCGGGAATGATATGTAAATTATTTTGTTAATAAGAAAAACATCAGTTCTTGCAGACTACAGTCTATGCACCCTTTCAATGGAAGTTGGCTACAAATGAATTCTGTCAAGCTATCATAATTTTACCTAAAAAATCACAGTTATGTTAAGAGGTTATACTTTTCTGTAAATTTTCTGTGATTGTCAACCAAACCAATTGAGTTTCGTTATTACAAAATAATTTATACTTATTGAAATAAACCAATTTCCGTTGCTCAATCCACTGAACAAAACAAATTAGAAATTAGAAAATTTGAATCGAATTTGGAAGGTGCATATATCTTGTCCCATATCACATCATTGTGGAGCACAGTGGTGTAGTGGTTAGCATGCTGGCCTCTCACGCCAGAGACCCGGGTTCGAATCCCGGTGGAGACACCAAAAATGTGTGACTTGGGTCTCATCCTGTCTTGTGTCCCTGGGCAAGGCACTTCATCCACATTGCACTCAGTCCACCCAGCTGTTAAAATGGGTACCTGAAAAATGGATGTACTGACCTACGTGGTCATGATTAGCGCTTAGTAGCAGCTGTGAAAGTACACTCCTTCAGGGTAATAATGTAGCGCTTTGAGCATGTCTTAGGACGTGGAAAAGGCGCATTATAAGTACGCACATTATTATCATTACCACATCAATTTATTTCAAAACTTTTATAAGTAAATGATAAATTTATGGTTAGAATCATGCGGTTGTGTGATAGTTCAGTACAAACCTTTCTGGCGCCACTACCCTTGTTAACGTGCCATGTCAATGTATTTATTTCAGTGTAAGGCAAAGGGGAAATCTATCACCTTTATTATTTCCTACTTTTATTAATGATATTGAATCTCATAATCTGTCCCAAGACAGTAACAGGATAAATATCAATTATATGGAAGTTGTAGACTTTGTGATTATTATTGAATTTTTAACTTTATTGTTTGCAGATGACACATTATTCTTTGATAACAAGATACGTTTGATCTAAAAATAAATGAAACATCAAAATACAACAATACCAAACCCAAAAGTTTCCAACGTGAAAGCTATACAATATGATACTGGACTGTCATATTGTTTTGAAATCCCTCTATTTGTATAACCCACTGGAAAATTGAATTCACTTTAAAACATCAATTTATCCAAAACTGGAAAGTAACATTTGTTGTACAACAAAGGGTATCAATATTAACTACTATCAATATTTCAACACATTCCCTTATATCTCCTCTACCAAAATACTGGCAAAAAGTAATACCAATGTTGGTTATTTCAAACATGTTACCATAGTTTACAAATCGAGACAGGCCGCTTGTATAACATATGAAGAAATGAAAAAACGTAGACATTATGGTTTTCCAAATTTAGTATACTTTTTATTATATGTTTCATTGTATTTAGTTTCATTTAATTGTTTTTCATATACTCCATTAGTATAGAATGTCAATGCACTCTAGTTTCAACATTTCCTTGTTTGTGTTCTTGAAAAGTTTGTACTGATAAATAAAAATCAAATAAACATAATATCTAACTGATGTGAGAGTTTATCTTGGAAAGCTTGTCCTTATCAATATATTTATTGAGTTTATTGAAATTGATCTTTTAAATTATTGGTTGGGCGTCAAAACGGTCTCGTTGGTACATTAACAAAATTGATTCAATTAACAAAAATCAATCGTGGAACTTATATCAATCTGTTATCACTTAGAGCATATTGGTAATATTTGCAGACATTCCTTTGACGCTTTGTTTTATATGCTGCCTGTACAATGATTAATTCTTGGGTAGTTAAAACAATTAAATGTGAACCAATGTGTGTCAAGGTTGAGTAGTATATAGGTCACGGATTTCTCAATATTGAATGGTAATGGGAGGAATGTGTGAGGGCGATATTTACAGATATTAGAGGATGATGTATATGACCACTGACTCATGTGCAGAACGTGCTTTTGAGCAGGAAGCTGGCTTTGGTGTATAAAATAGGCTGCATTTTTGTTTTGTTTCAGTGTTTATATCTTTCATGATTTTTATCCGAATGTGTTGGCCTATGCTTTTCATGACAGATAGAAATCCCTTTGTTTGTTGTTGGGTTGGAGTTTAACGTCTTCTTTCACCATTAGACGATGTCGCCGATGTTATAGCAATCCCCCCTCTGATTTGCTTATTATGAGAGTTAATTATCTTTTATAGAAAAGTGTTGTTACATATGTTACCATAGTCTTTTTGTCTTTGTCATTATATTATATGGTGGTGGCAGTTCGAGCGCATTGTTTTTCTTGCAACGTTTGTCAATACTCTGCTATTCACATAACTGATTTAGTTAGTAACTCCGTTAAAAAGCAAAATCAATTCAGCTTTTTAAAGATGCTGCATAAGGTTTTAAATACTTAAACTTCTTGAATCGAAGCTGTGAAAATTGGCAACCACCTAATCACATAATGAAATGTTTTGCCAGTGGCATTTAATTATGAGTGCCATGTTTCCCATCGGCACACTGGATTATTCAAGCTCAAGCAGGGACGAATCCATAAGACCAATTACAAATTTCTTCTAGAAATAAGGTAAACATTCAGCCCTTTACAGTTGATTTTAAGGAATGAATTCTTAATTTTGAGATACAAAACTACTTTGAGAATAGGTATTGATACGCTTATTCAACGTTTGTGTATATGTAAAGAATGTTGCAGCCAATGCTTTACCATAAACAATGGGTAATACTTTTAATACACACAAAACACAAATTGATGTTTTGCTGTTTCGTCGTGCCAAAACATAAAGATATCCGCATAGCCTGATTTACTTTGTTCAACTTGGTTATAATGGCTTTTCTTTAACAAACATTGTATACAAACACAGTTGTAATTCCCTTCACGGGAAAACAACATTCAGTACAATGCTCAATGTGGTTTAAGCATAAATATATAAATTATTGGTATGTGAGATGGATACGTTGACATTATCTTGCGAAAGAGAGAATTTTTCAGTCTTCGAGAGTGTTACCTCTATTAGTTTAAACAAAGAGACAGAGAGTCAGAGAGAGAGAAATATGAAATAAGACCATGAATGTTAACGAAAACCTTCATCTTGCAGATAGCCTACCTAGTTTTATCTTAAAACCAATTTCTTAACCTTTATTGGCTGCAAGTTATAAATTGTAAAAAACACGTATGTAGCGTTGGATACTTACAAGGTTGAGTAGTACTGAACAATATACAATCATTGCATGAATGTTAAAATAAACTTTCATCTTGCAGATATCCTACATGTACATGGACCTAGTTTTATCTTAAAATGAATTTCTTAACCTTTAATGGCTGCAAGCTATGAATTGTAAAAACCCGTATGCTGCGTTGGATACTGACAAGATTGATTAGTATTTTAAAAACATACGATGAAGATAATGACAAAAATGGCGCCAGTCTCCGATCGCCAAAAGTTGTATACAAAGCTCATCTTATAAATCGGAATCAGCTGAACATAACTTTTAGTTTCCAAACAGTTTCAGATATTTAAAATCGAACACAAACGAGATCAAGAGTGACATATCAACATCCTGACAATGATTTATGTATCAGAGGAATAAGTTTGATATTTGCAAAGGGGCAATCTCATTTTGTTTCATAATCTAATAATTTCCGACAAAAAACAATAATCGAATAACTACACTTTTCACGAACAAATCATCATTTGTTTCCATCTTTATTGTTAGAAAATGTTAAATGTTCAAGATAGTTGTCTCTTCCTAGGTGATCCTATGGATATGCTTCACAGTTACAGGCTGGTAATCAATAAAACATTAATGGAGGACAAGGTAAAGGTTAGAATTGTTTTTCTCGCGTTGACACAAACAACTTGATGGAGTAAACTGCCGCTGACATTGCACACTGTTAATTAAGTTTCCAAGTAAAACGATGATACCTCATGGGTCGATGTTTTGCTGATAACAAGCTGATAAGAAATGTATCTCTGCACATAAGCAGGCCCCGCTAAGTAATTGGAGGAAATGCATCAAAATACAAGGAAATCAGTGGATAATTAAAGGAAAGGCTTCGTTAACGGCAGAAAACGGAGCATTCTCCCGAAACAAACACCTCAATATCGGAGATTTTCGTCATTAATCGCAATTTCTAATCCCTAACCGAAGCAACCTCGGTCGCTTCAGAAAGGAACCTCGATATTTTTCGTGAATTCTCGGTCGACTCCGGAAGCAAACCCAAAAAAAATAGAGTCTCCTGTCAACGTGAGCATTGCTTTTATTTCCTACTGTGCGAGTTTTAGCTGTCTTTAATTTTACATACATGAGTTGAAGGCGTAATTGAATTAGGAAACGATGGAATGTTTGTTCTAATGATGTGCAATACTTTCGGTGATACATTGCGAAAAGGTTGGTTTGTTTACATCGGACAAATGAAGCCGTATCGCGGTTGGTACACTTTACATTTCACGGAAATTACCGAGGATCCTTCCTTAACTGCTTCGAACTTAATATCATAAATTCAATTTAATTATTTCAAAGTGACGCCTTGATATGCATGTGAGATTATCATTCCACTCTTGTTTTCGTGAGGTCAGTAGTCAATTTGATCACCACCTTTTTTGCATGTGCTAAGGTTTTAATTTTCTTGAACACAGGTGTTTGACTAACTTACTTGCCTGTAAAGAAGTACAAATCAGTTGTTTATATTTATAAAGCACTAACTTACTTGCCTATTATACAAGTACAAATTAGTCAAAGTTTTATCACAGTGAAGATTAATCATAAAATACTTGTTTTTAACAGAAGAAATTTACAAATAAATTTGTTGAAACTGAGGATCGAACCTGTCATCTGCTGTTTTTGTCCAGTAAGCTTAACACTACACTAATACAGTAAATTGAAATGGTAGGCCGACCCTGATTGACCCTGATGTACCATACGAGGTAAAATAATTCGTTTTTACTTGTCATTTGTCTGCCGAAATGGTCAAAATTACCCTTCTCTGATAAATAAAATTTGTTTGATGACACATCCATTAAAATCTTTACATTATCTCAACCAAGAATTCCCTTTTCCTTCTTTTTACTTTACATTGTTCTTGTCATGACATTACCATATGTCTTCAAATACACACCATTTTAATTATTTTTCCAACCGCCAACTGACTGACCGCCAGAAGAACTGAGGCGATGAGAAACGCAGAAAAAACTACAGATGGCCTAAAAACCAAATGATTTTATGTGACTAGACTGATTTATATACATATATCACTTTTTGGTATCTTTAACGTCTGTAATAGAAAAAATGCCTTCTCTTTATCCTACTTCCATCAATGTTGTACATGTCTACAGCTTATTCTCAATCATGTTTATCCTCCACTGTTTGTTGTTGACCCCTAAGAAAAGTTACAGATTTGTCCCTAAATGATGCTACTATTAACTTCAAATGGTAATTTCCTTGTACTTATTTATTTATTGTTATTTTATATATTATTTGCTATTGATCCAGCACCTACATCTACCCTAATTGTGCCTTGTCAGATTATCTAAATATTCGAAGCAAATCACTATATATCATGGACTTGGATATCATACCGTGATGGTCCATATACCCCCCCCCCCCCCCCCCCCCCAAACAGAGTATGCACACAGACTGTACCAGCTGTTTTGGCTAGAAAGATGGGCTGTGTATTTTTTATGATGAACAATTCCTGACAGTCTTGATCCTTTACAGAATTCAAGTGCGAGATCAAAAACTAATATTAAAAATGTAATTCAATTTGTTTAATTAATCACAGTCCAAGTCCTTAAAGAGATGATAGCTAAAACATAATGTTTGAATATATAACATTACATGTGACATTTCTTTCTCATAAAATATGTTATAATAATTATATTAATAATCATATTATCATAATAAATTATACTTATGGTCTTGTTTAATCTTTGATTTGACTTTTATGTTTGCCTTGGATACATTTAAAAAAAGTACTCAATCTTCTTAAATGTTTCGTCCTTCCTGTTGTTTGTATGCCATTTTTTAATATTTCAATATTTCAGTAAAACGAATCCAAAGGCAAATGTTGAATCAATGGTGACGGTTTCAATGCATTTTTGTGTCAGTATAATCCCCTTTGGAATTCAATCGCATGATAAATTGTTATGAACTGTTAAGCAATTTGTCCTCTATTGACTAATACATAAACGGAAACAGGATGCAAATCCCAAGTGACATCTCTGTCAACTTCAGTGTATATACTTAATGATCATAACATAGTGAAGATACATGCAACTACCAAGGGGGTAAGGTTCCAATTTGTTACTATTTACAAATATATGCAATATGATTATATTGCAATAGAAGTAGTTGCAGGGAATCTATTGGTAGTTCATCACAATAATATGATAATGTATTGATGTGAGGCAACCAAAAGCTTGTTTGTCTTGTTTACTTTTTATCTGCTTTTGAACGTTAAGATAAGAAGAAATAACATTTGGATAAGACTTGTCAAAAAGCTAAAATCATGCGGGCGAGTTGTTGTATTCAATAATAGGTCTTTAACTTCAGGTAGTATTGTTTCAATTTAACATAAAGTTGTAAAAACCAACGACTGTAGGGAGAAATTAAGGAATCACTCTGATAATTGACAAAAATGCAACAAAATTAGAACTAATTGATTCAAGTGAGTGTTTGTTTACAATGGAAACATTTAGCTACTTGTCTACATCATTATTATTAGTTTTTGTAATTTCACACCATTCAAAACACTTAATTTATTTAATACAAAAGTCGGTCTTGAAAAGACAATTTCAATTCGAGTCTTATCTTTTTTTAACTTTAAAAAAATGTTGATATTCTTTCACTTATCAATTTTATTTAGTTCATACTTTTCATTCTGCAAAAACCTTTCAAATCTTGTGCATGTATAACATTAGTTGCTTCAAACTAATTTTTATAACTTCCCTATACTTATTTCAAAGCGATTTAAGATATGCACATGAAATTCGAGCTTTCCTTTCAAACCTCCAGGGAAAAGATGACATTTTAAATCTTGGTCATATCTTGAAATGTTATGAAGAAGAATTTAAAATAATTCTGGATTCTATATTATCCATATTCATAAATTGAATAACCATTCATTTCCCCACATGGTAATGACGGCATTAGAGATTATCATTCAACTCTTGTTCCCTTGAGGTCAATAACCAAGTTGATCACCGCTTGTTTAGGTTATAAGTTTCGTGAAAACAGGTGTTTGACTAACTTACTAGCCTGTAAAGAAGTACAATCACTTGTCTATATTTTTCCTTTAGTCAAAACTAGGCATCTAACCCTTTACCTGCTGATTCTAGTCTAGTAAGGTTACCACTACACCAATTCAATCAACTGATTATTGATGAAATGGAACCATCTGATTTAGTTTTTTTTATAATCGTCATCTCGTTCAATGCCAAACAACCCAAAAAGCGCCGTGGTCCAGTTGTGCTTCCGATTAGCCTAATAAAAGTGATTTAAAGTGCAATGAAGCTCATGGCGTTCTATTCGATCACATTTAAGTGGTTTGTGTAGGAGCAAGGCGTGATGGAGGTCGATCGTGTCTAATGAAATGGCTGATATTGCTTGACTTCCGTAAATGAATGGCCATTAACATCTTGTACAACAAAATTAATACTCCACTTCTAACCAAACAATAGTAATTTGCTGCATCCCAAATGAAACATGATTAAATCTTCGAGTAGGAGAGAGAAAACAATATCATGCCTTCTGTAGTAGTTTTGGTTAAGAAATATGGTTTCATCAAAATACTGGTCAACCGATTCGTAGCCATGCTTGAGCATTAGTCATTACATTTCTCATTTTTAAATCAATGACAGAGTCAAGCAATCTTTCGCAACTTGTTTGTTTAATCCTACATTTGAACAAAATAAAAAATATGACAACCGTTGTGCTTGACTCTGAGACCATCAAACCCTGAACATTGTTGTTATTTACTGGTACATTTCTGAATTCTAGCTAAATCTTTATGCATGAGTAACTTCAACTTTGTTAGTAAATTTGTACCATATGTTTATTTTATGTTCTGATAGTGACAGTTCCATCAACTATCATCATTGAGTGCAAGGAGTTCGATAGGTTTAGAGCCACTAGGAGTTTGACAATGGAACCATTTCCTTCAGAGACGGACAATTTTATTTTATGAACAATACCTCGGTGCACAATAAACTCTTCCATGACATATCTATGGCAGTTTTAACCATTTGTTTATAAGCAATGCAATCTGATAATTGCAATTTGTGTCAGAAATCGAGATTGTGTCATACAAATATGTAGTTTCATTTAACATTTAAGTTATTGTAATGAATGGATTAGGTCTTTGATAGAAAGTATCATTAACGCCATCTTTCTAGAAATAAAATGCCGAGATTACTGTAGGAAGTTAATTATTATAGGACACCCCTGATTCAAGTATTTATAATTCTAACGAAATGAAAGTTGTCCAATTTGTTGTCTATCATTGGTTGAATGTTTCAAAAAAGTCTCTTAAGACGTGATTTTCATGTGTCAAAAGTTCTTCAGGCAGTGACTTAACTTATCAGTGGTTATAAAGATCAACTTATACTCAAATTCTGTTTTAGTTGACCCTTATATGTAAGCTACGATGTGTTAATCGGACGTGTTATTGTATTGAGAAAATGTATTGATTTGTCCGTAAATGATACAACTATTACTTCAAATTATCTTCAAATGGTAATATCCCTGTACTTATTTGCTATTGACCTACATCTTACTTAATTGTGTCTTTCCAGTTTATCTTAAATCTCGGAGCAAATCACTTGAGACACAGCAAAAATGGCTATGAATCATGGACTTAGGTAACAAACCGTGAGGGTTCAAATCTCTTTCCCCACAGACTATGTGAAAAAACCAGCTGTTTGAACACGTTTCTGGCTAGAAAGATGTGCTGTGTATGTTTTATGATGAACATTTCTTCAAAGTCAACTGCCGTATAAAATATTAAGCCTGTTAAACAGTATTGGGGCTTTACAGCAAATCGGGGACTAATATTATTCAAATGGGAGCCAAGAACTAATATTAAGAAATGTATTTCATCTCTATGAATTATTCAAATCTAAATCCTTGATGTTGTGATAGCTAAAACTTGATTGGACTTTTATTGTTGCCTTGATCATATTCATAAAATGTTAATAATCTTCTTAAATTGCTCTTTCTTCCTTCCTGTTGTTTTTATTTCATGTTTTATTATTTCAACATTTCAATAAACATTGAATTTGAAATGACTATTTGGTTGTTCTGGAACGCTACTTAATCATATATTTTGTATATTATGATTGTATATCCAAACATATCTGGCTTTTTTAACCTATTTTTCTAAAGAGCTTACCTCGATGGGTTTAGAAGTGTTTGTTTAAACAAAGTCACAATCACCCAAAAACTGTGAAGTAATGGCTATTATCGAGAGTGAAAGTAAACATTAACATATTGAAATAAAGCAATAGATCATTTCAAGTAAATCAAATCAAAAACAATAATAGCATGCGCATAAATCATGACAGTTTCGATGCATGTTTATGTCAATATAATACCCTTCGGGATTAAATTTTATGATGGTTGGGTATTAGCTGTTAAACAATTTGTCTTCTTTCGACTTATCAATAAACTGAGACAGGATTCAAATCCCAAGTGACGTCTCTGTCCATTCTGTGTATATAGTTAATGATCATAACATAACACTAACTATTAAGAGGTTATGGTCCCTTTTTGCTTATTACTTACAAATTATATAGAGAGAAATAATTTATTCATGTGTCACACATCTGTACATTTCACATAAAATTCATAAAACATGATGGCAATATACATACAGATGTACGGCCATTAGACCTATGAGACATATTATGCACATTAAAAGCAGAATGTATTGCTAAAACTTATATAAAAGCACATATTATATATAACATATTATGAATAGGTTATTAAAATATAGTACATGTAAAAGATATGGTTGGTGGAGGGATAATTATTACACATATATCATACACTTGTAGCCTGTCGCCTTTTGAACATCCGCATGCGTGTGTTGGCAAGAAGCGGCTGTAGAATGTCATATCTGAGGAGAAAAATAATTTTCGTTTCTTCATTGTATTCTGTAAATGATTGGTTTAAAATCTCTGCTTCATTCCATAAGTAAAATCTTAGGTCTGAATGATATTCACACGTTGCAAGAAAATGTTTTTCACGTTCAACTGCATTATTATTCAACTGCATATATATGTTATAATTTTAATGCATTGGAAATAGTTTCAGTGGTTTTTGCTACTATGATAATGTTTTGACGTGTAGCAACAAAAATAAAGCCTAAATCCACAAATAGCTTCTTTTGGTGGCAGAATTGCTTAAACTTCATATCAAATGGTAAAAAACAACGATTGTATGGGTAAAAAGTGTAAGGATTCGGTTTTATTATTGAGAAAAGTTGGAAATATAAGAACCAATTTACTCGAGTGGGTGTTTGTTAACAAAAAAATTCCTTGCATTGAAAGTTAGACCGATAGCCAATTAGAAAAACATAATTACACAACTTAAGATTTTTTAACAGCAAACAAAGATAAAAGTAAAAAACATACCAACATCCTGAAAACGAGTTTCGTATCAGAAGTATAAGTGTGGGTATTTACCAATAAGGAAACAGAATTTCTTTCATAATCTAAATATTTCCTCCAAAAAATATACTTATTTCATTTTTCGTCAACCAGTCATCAATTGTATATTCATTGTAAGAACACGTTTCAATGTCCAAGAAATTTGTCTTTACCTCGGTGATCCTGTGGATATGTTTTACAGTTACAGACTGGTAACAAATAAAACTAATGATCGAGTACAAGGTTTAGGTTACAATTGTTTTTCTTTGGTTAACACAAACAACTTGATGAAGAAAGTTGTCACTGACGACATTGCACACTGTTAATTAACGTCCTAAGTTAAAGCGATGATACATCATGGGTTCCTTGTTTGCTAAGAAGCTGATTAGAAGTGTATCTCTGTACCTTTGGGAAATAAATGATAGATACAGTGTCCTTTACATTCTGGATAAAGTTGTTTGAATTGTTTCAAAAGTGAAAGAAACCAAGGAAGGAAAATGATCTACATATCACACTAGTGCATTATTCGAAATTAAGTTGAGTGCACTATAAACTGCATTCTCTCCCCACAGAGGCAGATCAAGTCATGTTGATTTAGCCTCTGATCTATTACGACGATTTTTTGGGGATAGAATGGGAGATGCCTGATTGGAGGCAAATTAGTTGTCCAATCAGCGACGCTGTTCTTTGGCTACTGGAACAAAGCAAAGACATTGTGATATGAACCACCCTTTCCATGCGAGAAGCGTTGTCATTTGATAAAGAAATTCAAATGTATTGAGATGAAAGTTGTTTCCGCCAGGGGAAACTGCCGGAACCCACGGATTTCGGCGTAATAGAACAGAGGCTTTATCAACATGACTTGATCTGCCTCTGTGGGGAGAGAATGTATAAACTGTCAATACAGAAAAAATAGCACCTGCGAATAACAGATGTCACGAACAGGAATTGAGAATGATTCATTTGTTTTAACTTTACCAATCCCTCTTGTTTTAAGTGTATTCAATATGATCTCTCTGATTCATCTTATACAAGTTGCCAATTTATGTTTTATTTTTGGACAGTTAAACTATTTCATGATTGCAGTCTTTAAAAATGAGTTCTGATACTTACATTCTCATATATGGATGCCATATCGGTTTTTTGTCTATTGTTTTGGATGTCTCTTGTCTCTTATAACAACTTCCAAGGAGGTTTTACATTGGGAAGTCAAGGCTTCATATTCATATGTACATGTAAGACCTACTCAATGTTAGACCTTTAACCCAAAGGTTTTTATATTTCAAATTGAAGACTAAACCCAAAAATCGACAGTCTTGTGAAACAATTTCGAAAGTTGCATACTTCCAATAAGGTTTTCAACAAACAACTCTTTGAACTGTAAACAGGTACCCTAACCGCTACTCTAACGGGCCTGATTTTAGTTTTTTTTGCAGCCTTAAAACAATTGGATACCCAATTGTGCTTTAGTTGCCAGTTTTGATTGCGTGCAAACATTCATGATAAATAATCATTGTATTTCAATTTTTTGACAAATATAAAGGATCCAAATAATGTATCAACCGTGTTACTTTTTCATTGTCATTTGCACATCCATAAGATTAGAAGGTATCGTATGTATTATCTTGTGTCAGTTCAGTTAACTTCGTTATTGTGTGCAAGGAGTTTGCTCGAGCCAGTAGGAGGAGTAGAAATATATCCCACAGAGACGAACATTTAATTTGCAGGTCAATAGATTAAGCTTTGAGACTAAGTGAATAAAACCATTTGTCTATCTATATTTAGATATGATAGGCACTCAATAAAAGAAAAACATGCTGTAGCCAATCGTGCATATATATGAACATTGTATAGATAAATGTTTAAATTTAATTCAAATAACTCATTATTCCATATAGTGAAATATGGGTGAGAAGAACGAATACATAAGTTACTCTTTTTAGAGACTTCTGCGATTCTATAATTCAATTTGAACGGTATCTTAGTAATATTTAAATTTTCTTTGATGCCTGGAACATCAAAATCATAATCGTATCAAATAGAAGGATACTGATACTGACTTATCTTAGAAAGTTTTTCAGATGTGTCTCTTCAATCAACCGCAAATGGTATGCCAATATACTTAATTCTATTGACCTACATCTTATTTAATTGGACCTTCCAGATAGGCATGAGCTTATCTTTAATCCCGCAGCAAATCACTTGAAACGCGTCTTATTTGGTCTTAAATCATTGACACTATCTAACATACATGTACAACCAAGGTTAAAATATTTTTCTGCTGCGTCCACACGAATCTGTAAACGGAAACAGCTGATTTGGACTTGGAAGATAGAAACTATGCTGTGTTCTGATTATAATGAACAAATCCCCGTTAGGAGTATTAGCCCATGGACGCCTATAGAATTTAAGCCTGCTTTTTAGTCTTGGTTCTTATTTATAACTTTAAAATGCTCTACATTCTATGAACTATTGCATTCATGGTTATCATAAATAACCATTTGGTTGTTTATTTAGGAATGCTACTTTATTCTATATTTTTGTATATCTTGATTGTGAATCCATACATATCTGTTTTTTATAATCTGAGTTTTTAAAGAGCTTACCTCGATAGATTTCGATGTGTTTGTTTAAACAAGCAATTAATCACCCAACATATTGTAGAGTAATGGCTTGTATCACGATTGAAAGTTTTCAGCATATTCACATAAAAACATAGATCAAGTAAATTGAATACAAAAACAACAATAGCATACTGCATCAATCATGACAGTTTCGATGCATATTTATGTCAGTATAATACCTTTGGAATTTCAATTGCATGATGGATGGTTATTAGCTGTTAAACGATTTGTCTTCTATTGATTCATCAATAACCTGAGACAGGGTACAAATCCCAAGTGACATATCTGTCTGTTCTTGTGTATATTATCAATGATCATACCATAATTATGATAAATGCAATTACAAAGAGATTATGGTTCCAAAATTCTTATTAATGACAAATTATATGTCCATTAGAAATAGTTTTGGAGTGATTATTGGTACTTGAGCATCATGATATGATAATTTAAGCAACATAAAGCTAGTTTTGTCTAGTTTTACTGTTCATGTGCTTGGGAATGTTAAAAAAGTGAAATAATAATGCAAAACTCGCCCCTAAGCTAAGAAAATGTGGGCTTTTTAGTGTTATACATAACAGATCTCTCAGTAGATTCAGTATTGCTTTAACTTCACACAAAATAGTAAAAGACAACGGCTGTAGGGTAAAAAGTGTATGGATTCAGTCTGATTATTGACAAAAAAATGGAATTATTAGAACCATTTTACTCGAGTATGTGTTCGTTTACAATGAAAACACTTAGCTACTTTCTCTCAGAATGTTCTTAAATTTCCTGCATTGACAGTAAATGGAGTCAGTTTTTATTAATCAACACCATCAATTTATCAAATAGAGCAGTGGTTAGTTAATGGTGGAAGTTTGTTATCATAAGCAAGTCCTTGATTCAAACGAAATGAAATTCGACAAATGTGTGCAATATAAAGTTTATCATAAGTACTTTGTTTACAAAAAGTATTTCATGACGTGTTTACGCTTTATCATGTGACAAAAATCGTTCCATTGAACCCCTAAGCTATAATGTATTAATAGTTTGCGTTATTTAAAATACTCTTCATTGTAATAAGTACAGTAGAACACGGATATAATGAACTCCAAGGGACCAAAGAATTGAGTTTGTTATATCCGCTGTTCACTATAAGCATATAATTTAAATGCTATTAGATAGGGATGGAACTTGAAAATGTGTTCACTATATCTAATTGGTTGCTATATCCGAGTTCGTTATATCCATGTTCTACTGTAATGCATTTGAAATAACTATTAAGTTGTTTTGGAACGCTACTTTATTGCAAATTTATGTTTATCATGATTTTGAATTGTTACATATCAGGCTTTTTATATACCTGTTATTGTTTAGAGGTTGCCTTGATAGCTTTCGATGTGTTCGATGTGTAAACAATTAAATAATCACCTATTAATTATAGAATAATGGCTAACATACTTCAAATATTGTGATTTTTTATTATAAAGAGTATGTAAGTTGAATAAAACAAATGTGGCATGTTGATTCAATGGAGACAGTTTTGATGCATTCTTATATCAGTAGATTATCCTTTGGATTTAAAATGCATGATGGATGGGTATTAGCTGTTAAACAATTCGTCTTCAATTGACTAATCCAAAAACGGAAACAGGATCCAAATCCCAAATGACATATCTATCAACTTCAGTGTATATACTTTATGGACATAACATAGTAAAGATAATTGCAACTACCAAGGGATTAAGGTTCCAATGTTCTTATTACATGTAGTTACACATTTTATGTGTTACAATCATATTGCACTAGATATACAATGTAGTTTCAGAGTGTTTATTGCCACTTTCTCTTCATAATGTGATAACTAATTGACGCGAGGCACCTCAAATTTTTAACTAAGTTTTATTTCAATATCCCTTTGAATGTTAAAATATGGAGAAATAACATTTGCATTAAACTCGTCCCTAAGCTAACAAGATGCAGGCTTGTTAGTGAAATCAATAAAATGTCTTTAAGTAGTGGCAGTATTACTTCAACTCGTCATAAAATGGTACAAAATCAACGATTGTAAGGGTAAATAGTGTAAGGATTCACTCTGATTATTGACAAAAGTTAGAAATATGAGAACCAATTAACTTGAGTGGGTGTTTGTTTACAATGAAAACACTTAGCTACTTTCTCTCAATTTCTTTTAAAATTCCCTGCATTGACAGTAAATGAAGAGAGACGGATATCCAATTAGAAAAATATAATCAGCAGAACACAACTCATGAATTCTTAACAGTTTTAAACATTAGACCTTTGGAAAAAAGTTGTTGATCGTCTTTCATAATTTCATTTAATTTAGTTCATACTTTTCAATCTGCAAAAACTTTGCATGCATGCATAACATTAGTTTCTTTAAGCTATTTATCATAACTTAACTCAAGATACGCACATGATATTCGAACTTTCCTTTAAAAGCTCCAGGGAATGAATGAAATTTGAAATCTAAAACATGAATTGATATGTTTATTTACCACTCGTTTTCCCGATACTTCATGAGGGTATTAGACATTATCTTTTTTAACTCGTGGACCCTTGAGATCAGTAACCAAGTTGATCACCACTTCTTTTGCATGTGAGTAGGTAAAAACTTCGTGAACTCAGGTTTTTGACTAACTTACTTGCGCGTAAACAAGTACAGATCAGTCATATATATTTTTCTTTCGAACCCGTAACCTGCTATATCTATTTCAGTAAGGTTACGTCTACACCAATGCAGTCAATATTGATACAATGGTAAGCACCAACTGATTTATATTTTCTAAAAAGTGATCGGATCGGATCTATTTATACATATTATAGAATTTATTTTTATATTATGTTTTTACTCAGGTGTTTATACTGGTAATATTCTGTGTTATTCTTTTGCAGATGAATTTACGCTTGTGGCATTCTTGGCAAGAATGGCGGGAGCCTATTTCACCATGGAAATTTAGACGCTGTTTGTTTCTCAAGAATCACGATTGATATTATATTCCACTAATATCAGCAATTGCTTCACTGTCAAAAGTCATCTCCTTTAATGCCAAACAACCTAAAAAGCGCTGTGGTTCAGTTATGCTTTCGATTAACCTAATAAAAGTGATTAAATGTGCAATGAAGCTCATGGCGTTCTATTCGATCACATTTATGTGGTTTGTGTAGGAGCAAGGCGTGATTGAGGTCGATCGTATCTAATGAAATGGCTGATACTGCTTGACTTCCGTAGATGAATGGCCATTTACATCTTGTACAAGAAAACTAATACTCCACTGCTCACCAACAATAGTAATTTGCTGTAACCTGAATAAAACATGATTAAATTTTCGAGTAGGAGGAAACAAATGATTATGTCTTCTGTCTTTGTTAAAGAACTATGGTTTCATCAAAATACTGGTCAGCCATGGTTAATCAATAGTCATTCAAATTCTCATGTTCATGCCAATTACAGTCAAGCAATCTTTCGAAACTTATTTTTTTACTTTTAAATTTTAGTGCTTGACTTTGAGACAATCAAACTCTGAACATTATTGTTATCTATTGGTATATATCTGCATTATTGCTAAATCTTAATGCATGAGTAACATCTTCTCTGTAAGTTTTTGTGTACCAGATGTTTTATTTTCTGTTCTGATGGTGAACTTTCGTCATTGAGTACAAGGAGTTTGATAAGATTGAAGTCAGTAGGAGATGGACAATTGTAACATTTCCTACAGAGAAATTTATATACCTCAGGCTTTGGATGAATAAACTCTTCCATGTCATATCCATGGTAGTTTTATCTCATTTGTTTGTATAAATTGCGATCTGATAAAAACAGTTAGTGCCAGAAATCGAGATTGTGTAATACAAATATGTATAGTTTCATTTAACATTCAAGTTTATTTTGATGAAGGGATTATGTCTTTGATTGAAAACATCCTTGTATCAATAAGAGCCGAGATTAATGAAGGAAATTGGTTATTATAAGCCAGCTCTTCTTTGAAGTACTTATTATTCAAACGATTTGAAATTTGTCCAATTTGTGCAAAATAAACTTAAAATCATTCGTTCAATATCACGAAAAGTCTCTCAAGATGTGATCACCGCCACGTCATTTGTCAAAAGGTTCTTTCTCGTTTTTCAGATAAATTATGGAAATTAAATGTTTTCCTAGAGTGTAATATGTAGTGACTCAACTGAACAGTGGTTATGAATATCAACTTATACTCAAACATGTTTATTCTCCTCTGTTTGTTGTTGACACCTAAGCTACATGTACAGTGTATTAATCTTATGTGTTATTGTATGGAGAAAAGTTATTGATTTGTCCGTAAATGATACTAGTATTAACTAAAAATTGTAATTTACTTGTACTTTGCCATTGACCTACATCTTACTAGATCTACAGCTTATCTTAATTCCGGGAGCAAATCACTCGATACACTGCAAATATAGCTATAAATAATGGACTTGGGTAACATACTGTGAGGGTTCAAATCTTATTTTCTACAGAGTATGTACACAGACCCAGCGGTTTCTGACAAGAAAGATGTGCTGTGTATTTTTTATGATGAACAATTCCTTATAGTCAACGGCCGTTTAAAATATTAAGCCTGTTGAACAGTCTTGGGCCTTTTCAGCAATTCCGGGACTGAGCATTATTCAAATGCGAGCAAAGAACTAATAAATAAATATATTCTTTGAATTACTCAAAGTCTAAATCCTTGATGACGTGATACCTAAAACTTGATTGGACTCTTATGGTTGCTTTGGTCATATTTCCAAGAAGTAATTAATCTTCTTAAAATTGTTCTTTCTTCCTTCCTGTTGTTTTGTAATTATTGTTTTATTATTTCAACAACATTTCAATAACCATTGAATTTGAAATGACTATTTTATTGTTTTGGAACGCTACTTTATCGTATATTAATGTATATCATGATTGTAAATCCATACATATCTGGAGTTTACGTCGATTGGTTTCGAAGTGTTTGTTTAAACAAGTCATAATCACCCAATAACTGTGGAGTAATGGCTTGTATCGTGATTGAAAGTTTTTAACATATTGAAATAAAACCATAGATCATTTCAAGTAAATCAAATCCGAAAACAATAATAGCATGCAGCATAAATCCTGACAGTTTCGATGCATCTTTATGTCAATATAATACCCTTTGGAATTCAATCGCATGATGAATTGTTATGAGCTGTTAAGCAATTTGTCTTCTATTGACTTTCAATAAAATGAGACAGGGTGATAATCCCAAGTGACGTCTCTGTCTATTTCTGTGTATAAAATTAATGATCATAACATAATAAAAATATATATGCAACTACTAAGGGATTATGGTCCCAAGTTCTTATTACTTACAAATTATATCTATTATAATCTTATTGCATTAGAAATAGTTTCTGATTGATTTATTGGTACTTCAACATCATGATGATAATTTATTGACGCAAAGCAACATAAAGCTATATTTTTCTCGTTTTACTTTTTATCTGCTTTGAAATGATATAATAGGTGAAATAATATTGCAGAAAATAGAGCCATTCGATCTGTAGCTCATAAGGCTTTACATTTGATTTTGCTATATCGTGTGGCCAATGTGGTTACCCCCTTAGCAGGGGCCACATGGTCACAAAATCTACAATTATTAATCCTAATTAGTCAAGGAGTCAGTACACTAAGTTTCAGCTTTCTAGGCCTTATGCTTCTGAAGAAGAAGATGGAAATAGGTTTTAATAGCTACAAAGTCGAAATTCCACAAAGCTACAAAGCCGAAATTCCGCAAAGTTTACAGACAGATGACCGGAAGGACAGGCCAGATGAGCTGAAAAACTAACAAGCTAACAAGATGTGGGCTTTTAGTGTTATGAATAAAAGGTCTCTCAGTAGATTCAGTATTGCTTTAACTTCATGTCAAATAGTAAAAGCCAACGGCTGTAGGGTAAAAAGCGTAGGAATTCAGTCTGATGATTGAGAAAGGATGGATTTATAAGAACCAAATAACTTCAGTTGGTGCTTGTTTACAATGAAAACACTTCTCGGTTTCTAAAGAGCTTTCTTCGATAGCTTTCGATGTGTTAGTCTAACAAGTAAATAATCACCCAATAGTTGTGGAGTATTGCCTAGTAACATAATTGAAAGTTTGCGAAATATTTACATGAAGCCATAGATCATTTTCAGTAAATCGAATCCAAAAGCAAGTATAACATGTTGTATCAATGGCGACAGTTTCGATGCATCTTTATGTCAATATAATACCCTTTGGACTTCAATCGCATGATGAATTGTTATGAGCTGTTAAGCAATTTGTCCCTTATTGACTAAACCTTAAACTGAGAGGGATCTGGTCAAATGGGCCGAAGGATGGAGAGGTCGATAAAAAAAGTCAAAAGGGCGAGTGAAAAAGTCAGAAGGGCCGCAGTAAATAGTCATAAGGGCCGAGGAAAAAGGGCAGTGAAAAAATAGTTATGTATTCATTGTATTCAACCTACATTTGATAGTTGTAATATGTTTACTTAGCCAGTGATTCCATTCAATTCCCAAATTAATCCTGCTATGTTTTTTTTAAGTAATCGGATTTATGTTTTCATAACTAAGTAAGTATATTGACCTTGTTAATTATCGGAACTCAATGTGATGACAACAGAAATGAATAAAAATAAAAATAGTTCAACTAACAGAAATAGCAAATGTAAGAGGAAACAAAATTGGTGGAATGAAACTTTCTGTAAGCTTTGGAATGAGATGTGCATAGCAGAATAATCATGCTATAAATGTACGATTATGAAAAAACTGTTTCTAAACATGAATAGAAGATGTGTATAAATGGAAATGGTTTGACACATAAAAGCAGTCAAAACATGTACATTTACATTTTTACTTGAAGGCGTAAATTGGAAGATACGTGTGATTAAATCCCAATGGAATTTTGGAAATCTATAGGGCATATATTTGGTGTATGGAGTGAGAGACGTATATAAATATATGGAATATAAATGTTTGCTATGTTATTTGTTGGTACTTTTTGGGTTAGGCCCTTATGACTTGGAACACGGCCCATTTGACTAAAGGGCTCGGCCCTTTTGACTTTCAACTCGGCCCTTTTTACTTTTTCGACTATGCAGTTCTCGGCCCTACAACCCAACTGAGACAGGATGCTAATCCAAAGTGACATCTCTGTCAACTTCAGTGTATATACTTAATGATCATAACATAGTGAAGATACATGCAACTACCAAGGGGTTAAGGTTCCAATTTTTCTAATTATTTACAAATATATTCAATATGATTATATTGCATTTTAAATAGTTGCAGGGTGTTTATTGGTACTTCATCATAATAATATGATAACTCATTGATGTGAGGTAACCAGAAGTTTATTTGTTTAGTCTTTCTATTTGCTTTTGAATGTTAAAATATGAAGAATTAACAATTGTATAACACTTGTCATTAAGCGAACACAATGCAGGCTTGTTGGCGTATTCAATAAAAGGTCTTTAACTACAGGCAGTATTGCTTCAATTTCAAATAAATTGGTCAAAACCAAGAAGTCTTGAGGTAATTAGTGTAAGGATTCACTCTGATTATTGACAAAAGTTGGACAATAATAGAACAAATTAACTCGAGTTGGTGTTTGCTTACAATGAAAACACGTAGCTACTTTCTCTGAACTTCTTCTTAAATTCCCTGCATTGACAGTGAATGAAGGCAGTTTTTATTGATTAACACCATCATTGTATGAAATAGAGCAGTGATTAATTACTGACAGAAGTTGGTTATTTTAAGCAAGTCCTTGGTTCAAACGAAATGAAATTCGACAAATGTGTACAAAAAATACATTGTTTACCAAAAGTCTTTCAATACGGGTTTATGCTACATCATGTGACAACAATCGTTCCATGATAAGTTTTAAATAGTCTTTTATAATTGTTTTGTTTATGAATGGACATTTAAGTTTGGCTTGTGTTCGTTTAAAACAATAACCTAATAGAGTAATGGCTATAATACATGTACTTCCAATTTTGTGACATTTATATAAATAAGTAAATCGAATCCAAAGAAAAATGTAGCATGTTGAATCAATGGTGACAGTTTTGATGCATTATTATGACAGTATAAAACCCTTTGGGTTTAACAAAAACATGGTAATTGTTATAAGCTGTTAAACAATTTGTCTTCAATTGACTAATCCATCAACTGAAACAGGATCATAATTACAAGTCACATCTCTGCCAACTTCATTGTCTATATGATCATAACATAGTAAAGATACATGCAAATACCAAGGAATTAAGGTTACAATTTTCTTATTAGTTACAGAGTGTTTATAACTTTTTGATACGAGACACCACAAAGTTTTAACCAAGTCTACTTTTTAACTACGTTAGAATGTCAAAATAGGAGAAATAATATATGCATAAAAATTCTTTGCTAAGCTAACAACGTGCAGCTTCTTAGTAAAAGAAGTAATTCTTCCATTTCACATAAAGAGGTGAAAACCAACGACTGTAGGGCTAAGGGCAAGGATTCACTCTGATAATTGACAACAATGCAACAATATTAGAACCAACTCTAGAGTGCGTGTTTGTTTACAGTGTCAACAATTGGCTACTTCTCTCAATTTCTTCCTGTAATCTGCATTGACAGTCAGATCGGTAACCAATTAGATTCATGTTGTTAGAGTTGCACACAGCCATTTGAACATACAAGAACAACCCACATACCTTGTATCTTGATTGTATGGACGGGAACTCTCGGTAAATACCCTACACTAATTATTATTATTATTAAAAATATAATTTTAAAAAAATTAGTAATCCTTTGAATCATTCACAATATAAAGATTTATTTTATTGATTGGTGATTAACACAATAGAGAATTTCTCTATGGAAAAAGTTTTTGGTTTTAAAAATGCGACGCTGGATAAATGTTGATCAGCGATGTCAAAAGGATGAACAACACGACGTGTATGTGAACTATATTTCCCAAGTCCAGGCAAAATCTTTAAGGCTTCAAGATTGTGTTCGCGGTTTGATTCCTACATAGAAAATTCGTTATTAGTACAAACAGTTCAAACTGAGAAATCATACTAATTTTCCTGTTTGTAGAGAACATCTGGTTAGTCAATTTCGTAGACTGGTAGACATTCAGGAAAGTGAGTATCTCATTAGGACTCTTTATGGACGTCTTAAAACGGTCATAATGTCACTGTTATTGCATAGGATACATGATGGAATGAGGATGGTAGAAAAATAAGGTGAATAGCTACATGAAAATGTATGGTCAAAACCTTTGTAATAATAAATAAAATGATATTGATGCTAATCATAAAACACTGGATTCCACAATAACTGGAGGGGCATGTTCAAAGCGTTAACACCCATATTAGAAACTGTGCAAAAACAAAATTAGTTGATTACCTAAAATGTAAAAGTGTCTAGAACTTGAATCTGAATTGAAATGGTTTTTGTTGTTGGTTTGTTTATTATGCTGTAATTATTCGTTTCTGTATTGGTTAATGGATGAGAAGAACAACTTTACAGTTTGTAACTCAGCGTAAGGGAATGGCTCACTCATGGTTTGTTAAAATGACCTTCATTTACTTACATTTAACACACGTTTTAAATCTCTTATAAGGGTCTACTATATCCAAATCTCAAATAGATATTGCTCCCTCCCATGGGAAACAACATACATTGCAACGTTTAGATAACTTCTGAACATGTGTGAATGCGTTGTTTGGTAATATTACAAGGACAAAAATAAAGGTAATGATCATTAAATCTGAATACTTTTGTTCTTATACAATTGTTACTCTTCTGTATTGTGTGGACATAATCTTCATACTCAATGACTGAATATTTTCTTAGTTCACATTTCTCTTCTTGATCTTTAAGGTAAAACTGTAATTGTCGATTAGGAAGTTGGCTTTGTTATCTCATTTTATTTAGTACATCAAACTGTTTTATAATTATTCATTTCCCAATTCTACATTTTAATAAAAAGCTTCCTGTAAAAACCAAATTTACTTAGTTGTTACCATATCAGACAATGATAAAATGTTTCTCTCGGGCTTCCTGGCCAAGATTTACATTGTTCACCATTTATAGATCTTAAGGATAGTAATAATGGCCTGAATGAGTAGCAAAAATGGTGATTTTAGAACAGTGTTGCTGATTGCACAACTTACTTTGATTGCCTCCGTCTCCCATTCTATCACACAAAGTCGGCGTAATAGAAGAGAGGCTGTATCACCATTTCATGACTTGATCTGCATCTGTGGGGAGAGAATGTGACAATCTATGTAGTGTGAGAAAATTGTTGTGTTGTTTTGACAAATTCTTCTTCTCAAAGTTTTACTTTCAAAGTTATCAATTACCTTCCAATAATAAAACATTATACAGGGTAATTCTCGGAAAACCGGCATAGGAGATTATTTTAAAGAAGATAACTCAATAATAAAAAAATAGACAAAATCAGGACATGGTGCAAAGAAGTTTCAAAGCTTGAGCAAGCCATCTTAGAAAGATCTAGCTTTTCCCAATCTCATCATTTATTAGTGAATTGTGTTTTTCTATTCCATCCACAATTTCTTTAATTGACAGTGTGTAGTGTCCTTATTCATTCAATTCTGAGTCAGATTCAGAAAAAGGATATCTCAATGGCATTGCATATAACCAGTAGTACAAAGTTGATACTTGTGTGTGATGTCTCCACACAAAATGGAGCTATGATCATGATTCTTCCCATTATCGTTGTAGTTATACACTTGAGCCAGATCTTAATTTAAAAGCATTCTGATCTTAGCCAAGAATTTGTTTTCCTGATGTGGAAGTCAATTATCCAATAATTTCATTTCTCTGATCCATACCAGACTAATCTTATCCTCATAACTCCTTCACCAGACATTTCCACGGTGGCCAATTATATTGAAATGATAACCAAATCCTTTATCAAGTTAACTAATAAGAAAGAGAACAATTAGGGAAAATTTAAAAAGTATTCTAACAAAACTTTCAATAGATAATGAAATGACATATCAAATGCCTCATTGAGATAAAATAATTTTCCCCTTACATACTTTATATTTCTCAATTTCTTCTGAACGATATACAATAATAAATTACAAACAGAGCAAATGATTTTTCTCATTAGTATATGAACATTATTAAACAAAGCCCATGAAACAATAACAAAAAGCAACTGTAAAGTTTCAATCGATTGTAGCCCATTCTTTCAACCATGCTGACAATCGATTGTAAGTTTACGATCGATTGTAAGTGTTTTGTGAAACGGGATCAATAAATTTGTCCCCATACAAAATAATAATATTGTTTATGTATTCTCAATATCTGTTATCTTGCTACATATTGGTCACATCAGGACACTATGCACATAAAACATCAAACATTTGTCTTCAGTATAATGATTTCATATCGTGTTTGAGCACAGCAAGGAAAGAAGACAATCGACTGTTAAGGAAAGTGATTGCCTCTAAGGGCCATTAGAACGAAGATCGCAATACTTGGAAATTGTAATCCGACATCTACTCAGCAATGTATTGCACAAACCTAATAGAACAGAGGCTGTATCATCATTTAATGACTTGATCGGCCTCTGTGGGGAGAGAATGCGTTCCAACGGAGATGTACACAGAAACAGCTAAATTGGATTTAGGCGAAGAAAATATGCATTGTAATGTTTATAATGAACAAATCCCTGATAGTGATGTTCAAATGTGAGCTTGTTATTCAGTCTTGGTTCTTATTAAAAATCCTGACATGAGCATTTTAACTGCAAGACGTTGATCTGGTATTGTTCACTGTATTTCATCATTTAACTAAGTTATCTAAATCGTTGATGACGTGATAGCTCAAACATATTGTTTGAATACATGATATCAGGTGACATGTTACACGCATAAAGGAAGTTGATGTTTATTGAATTTTATGTTTGCCTTGCTGACATGTAAACTTTAAAAAGTTATACATTTTCTGTAATTGTTGATTCTTTCCGATTCTTTGTTTTCATTTTTATTGAACAAAATACATATACGAAAGACTTTTAAATGCTCTACATGCTAATAAACATTGCATTTAAAATAACTATTTTTTTATGGTTTGGAGCAGTACTTGTATTGTATATTTGTGTATATCACGATTGTACATATCTCGCATAATAAACACTTCTTGGTTTCTTAAGAGCTTTCCTCGTAAGTTCATATTCGTTAAAACAAGTAAATGATCACCTAATAGTTTGGGAGGAATGGCCAGTAACATAATTGCAAGTTTGTTGCATATTGACAAAAAGCAATAAATCATTTCCGGGAAATGAAATCCAAAGGCAAGTGTAGCATGTTGTATCAATGGCGACAGTTTCTATGCATCTTTAAGTCAATATAATACCCTTTGGACTTCAATCGCATGATGAATTGTTATCAGCTGTTAAGCAATTTGTTTTCTATTGAATAATCAATAAACAGAGACAAGATGCCAATCCCAAGTGACATCTCTGTCATATAACTCTATTTACTTAAAGATTACATAACCACAAACATATTTTAATATTTTCTTAGTAATATATGAATGCCTTATTAAATGTTTTATCGTGCGTCAAAGGTCGCTTCTCAATTATGTTCAGTTTGGTAATTGAAGCCGTTTTTGAATGCCATTTTTGATGGGCAGCTAGATCTATCTCGCGACAGACCCGAGAATGCATGACTGGTCACACACCCTTTTTGTGATGTCATATACAGAATGATTGCAACGAGTTCTATACATCTATCGTAAAGAGATCACCGAATAAACCCACTAATTAACGATTTTCAGTATTACAAAGGTTTTGAACATACATTTTCATGTAGCTATTGACCATATTTTTCTACCATACTGATTCCATCATGTATCCTATGCAATCACTCAGTTAGATAAATCATTTGACGATGAAACACTATTAAGCGTTTGAAGTAATAAAGATATCCACTTCACTGGTAAATAAACAATATTCCAAGGCACTATTTCAGTTGAAACAATGTAATTCTTTGACACTTTGTCTGTATAACACGTCACACCCGCGCGACTTTATGGCCCCTAGCCCAGGTGGGTTTTTTACAGTTGTTAATTACGCGGTCTTGATAAAAAGCTAATGAAAGGTGTTTATTGGACAAATTGACAAAAAGCATGCCCAGTTCTTATTTTGTTGAAATATCTTTGAAAGAAATTCGAAAAATGATATAGTCGAGGTTAGCGGTTGTTTATTGATTATAACATCCTAAAGATACATGCAATTAACAAAGAATTAAGGTTCCCATTTTCTTATTATTTACAAGTTATATGCCTTATCATTTTATTGCATTAGAAATAGTTTCAGAGTGTTTATTGGTACTAAATCTTAATAATATGATAAATTATTGACGTGAGGCACTTCAAAGTTTAAACCTCGTTCACTTTTTATCTACTTTGGAATGTTTAAATAAGTAGAAACAATATTTGCATAAAAACTGTTCCCTAAGCTAACAACATGCAGCTTGTTAGTTATTTCAATATTAGGTCTTTGAGTAGAAGCAGTAATTCTTCCATTTCCCATAACGTGGTGAAAACCAACGACTGTAGGGGTAAATAGTGTAAAGATCCAGTCTGAGTTTTGACAACAGTGCTACAATGTTAGAACCAATGTACTCGAGTGGGGGTTTGTTAACTATGAAAGCTACTTTCTCTCAATTTCTTCCTACAATTCCTTACATTGACAGTAAACAGAGGAAGACCGATAGCCTATTAGATTCATGTTGTTAGAGTTGCACACAGCCATTTGAACATACAAGAACGACCCACATACCTTGTATCTTGATTGTATGGACAGGAACTCTCTATTAATACATGTACACTACGCTAATTATTATTGTTAGGAGTAGAAGATATTGTTCTGAATCATTCAAGATATCAAGATTCATTTTATTTGATTGGTGATTTTCACATCGATCAGGGAATTCCTATAGAATATAGAAATAATTTTGCTTTTTAACATTGAGACGCTTGATAAGAAATAAAAAATATTTCATTTCAAATAGTTTCTTCAGTTTAACATTTAAATGTCAATCAGTGATGTCAGAAGGATGAACACCACGACGTGTATGTGAACTGTATTTCACAAATCAAAAGACAACATTTATAAGGCTTCGAGTTTGTGCTTGTTGTATTATTTTGACATATTAAATTCTTGAATAGTTCAAGCAGTTCAACAGAGGTAATCTATATGAGAAATTACATCATTTTCCTGTTTGTAGAAAACATCTGGTTTGTCAAATTTTTAGACTCGTAGACAATCAGGAAAGTGATTAATCTAATTAGGACTCGTTATTGACGTCTAAAACGGTCATAATGCCACTGTGATTGCATAGGATACATGATGGAATCAGTATGGTAGAACAATATGGTCAATAGCTACATGAAAATGTATGTTCAAAACCTTTGTAATACTGATTGAAATGATATTGATGCTAATTATAAATAGCTGGATTCCACAATAACAAGAAGGTCATGTTCAAAGCACTAACAACCAAATGAGAAACTGTGCAAAATTGAAATTAGTTGATAAACTATAAATTAAAATTGTGTTGAACTTGAGTCGGAATTTAAAGGTTTTAAACGACTAAATAACTTGTTAATTTGATGTTATTATTCGTTCCTTCGTTGGTTAATGGAAAAGAGAAGAAAAACTTTGAACTTCATTTCCCTTCCTTTAAAACAAGTTTTCAATTCTGTTATAAGGGTCTACTACATCAAATAGAAATAACTCCCTTTTATGGCTTCCCCTTTTCTCACCACATAGGCAGCTCAGTGCGAGCATGCCCCTGTTCTATTACGCCAAGATTCAGGGGTTTCGTCAGATAACCCTAGCAGCAAAAAGTTGTAACTTAGGATATCTCCCTTATTTGCAGCCAATGAAAATACCTTTTTGATATTCTTGACTCGGGAATTCTTAACGGTCGTATATTAACATGGAAAATATTATGCCTTTATGTTTATTTTTCATTACCAGTGTGAGAGGTAAAATATCTGAAAAATCAGATATGGATAGGTTTTCACTAGATCGAATTTGTTTTATAATTTTGTAAATTATTATTTGTTTTACGATAGATTTTATTTTACTATGTAACCAAATAAAAACCTTTGAGAAGGCAAAAAGCGATGTCTTGTAAAAGGAAGAGTTATCTCCCCTGGATGTTAATTTTCAACGATTGCTATGGCGAACCACACGGAAATGGCCGAGGTTTTGAGAACGACCACTTTTGAAACGGCGCTGCTGATTGTACAACTAACTTCGATTGCCTCCAATCAGATTTCTACCTTTCTGTCCCATGTATTAGTCGTAATAGAACAGAGGCTTGCAAGTTGCTCGGATATGACTGTGGGGAGTGAATGATGGCTTACCTTCTACAACATATATTGCAATGTAAAATAACTTCTGAACATGTGTAAATGCGATGTTGATTTAACATAACCATGAAATTTGTGATAATTAAATCGGAAGATTTTTGCTATTATGCCATTGTGTTATTTATGGATACAATCATCGTACTCAATGACTGAATGTTTTGTCCTCGTTCACTCTCTCTTCCTAAACCATCGTCGATTTGGAATTTAGCAATGCCGTCACCTTTAAATTCAATACACAAAACTGTTTTATGGCTATTCATTTCCCCATTCTAAACCTTAATAATGTTTTTTAATAACTTTAAATAGTTATTGCCATATAAGATATTGGTAGACTTACTCTCAAAAGGCTTCCTGGTCCAGATTCAAATAGTTCAGGTTTGCCAATATAAAATTGCATTATGCGTAAAGGGCGGGGATAAGAATGGTACTCTGCTCATAGGACCATACAAAGCCTAAGGATACTAATAGTGCGAAATACAGAGTGCTTTTCCCACCAATCATTAAATCGTAACACTTAAAAAATCAGATTCACATTCACAAAGTATCTTAATAAAAAGTAATGAAGAGATTTACACTTACAAATCTATATGGACCCAACAATGATGACTCTAATCTTTATGTTAAATTTTGTGATAGCATCTGTGATTTTGATAATGCATCCATAGCTATAGTTGGAGGCATGAATTTAGTTATAGATCCCTATATGGACTTAGAAAATTAGAAAAATATAAAAAATCCTAAAGCAAGGAAATAAATTGAAGTACTAGATCAAAATTTTAGAAAGTATTCCTAGTGGAAAAGAAATCATAGACAACAGGCCAGGTAAGATTTTGTTTGTTATCAAAAGATATGTTTAATTTCTCACTTGATACTGTTATTTTACCAGGCTACAAATCAGACCACTTTGTCATACGCTTTACTTTCTCAAATACCATTCAACAGGAAAGAGCAGTCTTAATAAACCTAGACACAATATTATCCGTTTCCCTTTACTAGGCCTCTCTAGACTCAGCATAGGAGTGAAACGGATAATATTGAGGTTAGGATTACTTAGACTGCAGGAAAGAGGTAGGGGCTACTGGAACCTAACAACTTCCTTAATATTACACCCTGACTATGCTGATTTAGTAACATTAAAATAAATGCAGTCATTAATGACATAAATGACCCTGAAGTAAAGCTCAACATTGACGACAGTGTTATTTTGGAAACATTTATGTTGAAGGTCAGGGGGAAATCCATTTCATTTGCATCTTATTTGAAAAAAAAGGGTTGAGGATGAACTAGAAACCCAAATCAAAGATTATAAAGATACAAGATTTCTGAGGCATAGATGAACAAATATTTCAGAATAACAGCAAATTAAAGAAAAGGAGATAAGGGGAATACTGCTAAGAAACAGGATCTTATGGTTTGAATAAGGGGCAAAACCTTCAAAATATTTTTGCGAACTAGAAAAATATAAGATTTGTAAAGAAGTTTCTAGAAGAGATACAATGTCAATGAAATACATAGAACATGCATCTCCAACATGTTAAAATCCACCTACGATTCTCTGATTGATGATAACCAGCCTGGCTTTATTTCAGGAAGAACACTGAGTGAGAATACAAGATTACTCCTTGATGTTATTTTTGACTAAAAAGAGGGATATTCCAGGTGTATTGGTTTTTATCGATTTTGAAAAAGCATTTGACATCGTTTCTTAAGATTGCATTAATTCAGACCTTTTCGAATTAGTTTCGTCCCAAGATTATCCTAGACTTATGAATCATCTTCATGTATTTTTCATAATGAGCATCTCTCTGACTTCCTCCCTAATGAGCTTGGATGCAGGCAAGGGGCTCCTATTTCACCATATCTTTTTCTTTTTGTAGTTGAAATCCTTGGATGTATGATTAGACAAAGTAAGAATAAAAGGTATTCTAATTGATTATCATGAATATAAATTATAAAAATATGCTGATGATAATGAACAATTTATAGATGGATCAGAAGATAGTCCATTTGCTGCAATTGATACAATTAATACATTTTACTTTGTCAGGATTAAGGACAAATATTGATGAGACAAAGGCAATTTGGTTCGGCTCAAAAGCAGGTAGCAGAGATATACTTTTTCAAGACTTAGATATAGAATGTCAAAGAAATGAATTCCAAGTTTTGGTATTAAATTTACACTTCAATTTTGAGGACCTCTTTGTTATCAACACAAGGAAAAGACTTGAAGAAATTAATAAAATATTAGCAACACGGAAAGACATTTGACATTAATGTCAAAATTACTGTTATCAAAACATTATCACTCAAAATTGGTACATATTTTAAATAGTTTACGTAATGCTCCTGAAAAATTTACCATTTAACTGGAGAGAATAATTTTCAGATTTTGGAAGCACTACCAACAAACCAAAGCAAGGAAGACAATCATAGATACACGAAAGACATCAACAAGTATATAATTATAGACAGCAGCTTTCGCAGGATGATGAGACTTCATCGATCGAACTACAGAGACTGTTGAATGAGAAGGATGACGTTAACCTCAGTACTTCAACGATACGATGAACACCGGGTGAAACTTGGATGGACGCAGTGCAGTACCATAAGGCCTAGAAAGCTGAAACTTTGTGTACAGACTCCTTGGCTATTGAGGATTATAAATTGTAGCTTTGGTGGCCCTGTGACCCCTAATAAGGACCACAAATGCCACGCCATAAAAACCTATTTTCATCTTCTTCTTCAGAACCATGAGGCCTAGAAAGCTGAAACTTTGTGTACAGACTCCTTGACTAGTGAAGATGATAAATTGTAGCTTTGGTGGCCCTGTGACCCCTAATAAGGGCCACATATGCCACGCCCTAAAAACCTATTTTCATCTTCTTCTCCAGAACCATGAGGCCTAGAAAGCTGAAACTTTGTGTACAGATTCCTTGACTAGTGAAGATTATAAATTGTAGCTTTGGTGGCCCTGTGACCCCTAATAAAGGCCACAGGGGCCACTACCTAAAAACCTATTTTCATCTTCTTCTCCAGAAGCACAAGGCCTAGAAAGCTGAAACTTTGTGTACAGATTCCTTGACTATTGAGGATGATGAATTGTAGCTTTATAATAATAATAAAGGCAACAGGAACATCCTTCAAATCTATTTTCATCTTCTCCTGAAGTATAAGGCCAAGAAAACTGAAACTTGTCGCCTATATACAGTGTTTAAAATATTGCCCGTCGGCCAGTCCTTGAACTGGCTACTTTTGGTCAGGACTGGTAACTTTTTGGTCAGGACTGGTAACTTTTTGGTCAGGACTGGTAACTTTTCAATTTTTTTCTTAAATTTCCCAAAGGAATTGACCAATGAATATTCAGGACAGGCTAAATTTCCAATCTATTTTATACACTGCTATATACTTAATTTTATGATTGGTGACCCTGTGGCCTCTACAAAGGGGGAATCACATTGGCCACACTCTACATCATAGTTGATGATGAAGCCTGATGAGCTACAGAGCCAATGGCTCTATTTTCTCCACTAAGCTTTCCAGAACTCTTTTTCATAACTTACTAGTCGTACCTCGGGGGAACCATTTGACATGTTCACTTTCAAGGTCAAAGGTCAAGGTCATGTAATCACTCTAAGAATTCCGTGTAAACGCGATAACTTGAAAAAATTTTTATGCTATGAAGCTCTAACTTGGTATATATCATCCTTGGAAAAGTAAAAAAAATTGGAAAGGTTTCGGCTTCAATCCGTCAAAGGTCAAGGTCACAGCAAGGTCATGACTAAGGATGGTTTAGCGAAAATGCTTAGTTTTAACTGTGAACACTTTTAATCAATACACGATTGTTATACTCAATAAAAAGTGTTCAATGATTGTGTGACCTTGAAGGTCAAAGGTCAAGGTCATGAGATATGAGTTATTGCAATTCCTTGTAAAAATGATAACTTGAAAAGTTTGTGCTATGGAGTTTAGATTTTGTATATATTATCTCTTGAGAAGTACAACATTTTCAAAAAATTTTGGGTACGAACTGTCGAAGGTCAAGGTCATGGCAAAGTCATTACATTAATGTTATACTAAATGAAATGTGTTCATTGATTGTGTGACCTTGAGTGTCAAAGGTCAAGGTCTTAGAAAATACCCAATTTGGTGAGGCCTGTAAAAGGCGGAACAGGGTAAGGCGAAACCCAAAGTTTCGGAGCTGCTCTGCTTTTGCGGTGTCCCGCAAACACTAATCTAGTTTATATAGGTAAACGTTATAAAGTCTATGGTTACTTTATTTACTTTCTAAGAATGTTCCAAGTGTGATCTTAAAAGAATACATGCAAAACCTTTGTAGGTTTTGTGTCATAAACATAAGTAATTGAAAATTTTGTATCGACTTACATGTTTTCCCTTGTTAAATATTGTGATGTCTCTACACAAAATGGAGCTATGATGAAGATTCTTCCCATTATCGATGTAGTAATATACTAGAGCCAGATCGTAATTAAAAAGTATACTGATCCTAGCCAAGAGTTTGTTTTCCTGATGTAGAAGTCAATAATCCTATAATTTCATTTCTGTGATCCATACCAGACTAATCTTATCCTCATAATCTCATCACCAGACAGTTCCACGGTGGCCAATTATATTGAAATGACAACCAAATCCTTTATTAAGTTAGCTAATAACAAAGTTAACAATTGGGAAAATTGAAAAACTATCAAAAGTTTCTAAATGCCTCAATAAAAATATTTTTACCTCTACATGTTTATGTTTTTCAATTTCTTTTGAACGATATACAATAACGAAATAAAACAGATTTTTTTCTCATTTAGTGTGCGAACATTTTTAAACATCGACCATGAAGAAATAACAAAAAGCAGTTGTAAAGTTACAATTAATGGTAGCCTATTTCTTCAACATTGCTTACAATCAATTGTAGGCTTTACGGTCGATTGTAAGTGTTTTATGGAACGGGACCAATAAATTTGTTCCCATACAAAATAATAATTGTTTATTTATTTGTTATCTTGCTACATATTGGTCACAAAGACCACTATGCACATAAAAACATAAAAACATAAATACTTGCACACTTTGTCTTTAGAATATAATGATTTCATTTCATGTTTCATGGAGCACAACAAGTATAGAAGACAATCTGTTGTTGTTAAGGAAAATGATTCCCTCTAAAGGCCATTAGAAGGAACATTGCAATACTTGCCGATTGTAATCTGATATCTACAAGGAACGTGCGTCATGTGAACACTTATCATGTTGCCTACCACCCTATTTTAAACATCCCTAGACTAGATTCAGACAATTCAAGATCTGTGAAGTCGTCTTCAGATCACTGCCAGAACGTGTTTAATCTGGTTTAAATTCGTCATAACATTATTGTCAAATTGACATTGCCCTTTTGATTATTAATGTCTGAGTAATCCCAAACTTTCTATACATTCTTTGAGGTCTCGAGTTAAAGTATCAAAATATCTGAATTCTGTCTTTGAAGTAGACCTCCTTCACGTTATATGAATTTCCATTTGATTGCCTTAAACTGAATCTATAACAAAGAATTGTTTAAGTAGGATGAAACCAAAACTTATGAACGCAATACAACATAACAACTATCAATGCATACAAAACTGATGAAATAGTTATCATGACAATAAAGCAAAATACTTTTGTATGCCCCATATTCCGGTTAAACAAAGACTAAGAGGAATGCATAATTATATGTTCGAAAACTGATAATGTTAAAACACAAATCCCAAATCACTTCCATTTTTTAGACATGCTAATGCACGTACGAGGAAGTCCAGGTGACTCTATTTCTGTTCAAGGGTTCTCATATATCATTGAAGTGTTGACCTCAGTAAACAATAACTAGGCCACGAAGATAATCGATCCATATGGTATTACATCGTCTGAGACTGTCCTTAGAAGTCTTTGATGAAATCCAATTTTTTGCAATGACTTCAGCGATGATTGATTCTTACCAAAATAGGCTGAGAAGTAAGAAGTAGTTGGAATGCAAGTGCTCAGCTCATAGATGATGCTAAATAAACAATCTTACACATTGCCATTTAATAACTTTTTGTTTGAAACTTTATCGAATAATTTTCAAAATCTTAGATTCCTCTATTAAACTTCTTTGTGAGTTAAGGTTATCTATGGACACAACACGCTGACTTGTTGTTATAGAACATTTTACCCATGTTAAGATATACAAAATCAACTTTTCAGATAATTTAGTTGTAGCTATCAACTAACAACAACTTTTATTAACATATTCAATACTCAATACTCATAAATCATCTTTCTTAACATCCTTTGAAATTATGGATTTTTGTTTTATCAAATATCGATAGAACTACGCTTATAGCGTAATAGGTTTCCAGGTTTAGAAAGGAAAAAGTAATTATTCAATGATGGTTAGGTAATAGCACGCAATGGTTTTGACAAACCTAATCGCCAATTTATCAGGCAAGAGGATGAAACGTGATAATTTGATCAGAGTGTTTCGTATCCTTGTCTATAAGGAGTTTGCTATAAACATACATAACAAATCCGGAGTTTTTTCGTTTTGAAGGCACTTAAAAGGCTTAATACAACTGCATAAAAACATATAAATTTGGATTTCCTCTAGATGCCAAGTAAACAAGTCGTTGAGCAAAAGTTTGGGGTATAGTTCTTACTTGGGATCCAGCTTTAAAGGGGCAGTAGCACGTTTTTAGGGGGAATATAAGGTGATGTCAGGAAAATGAAAATTAATGGTTCCAATTGTAAGACAATGTATTTAAACTATTAAACTCTGATTATGGCTGATTGGCTTGTGTAATGAGATTTATGACACTATCAAAATAATACATTTAGCATTAACGTACAATTAACAGTGAAATTTTTTGAATATAAAATTATCAAAAAAAATTGCTACTGTCTCTTTAAGTATTATCTCTTTGACAACTTCGTCTACGTTTATGTAGTGAATAATAACAAAGTGACTGACTAATCAGAAGACAGATAACCCTTTGAGCTCATTCTGATACATTCGCTGAACCCAAATTCAAAACATTAAGGGGTACACACGCTTCGAGAATATAAAACTACTTGTTAATTAATACGATACACGTTCTCTGTAACTGTTTTAAAAGTGAAACATTCACAGCTCGATAAAAAATCTTAAAGACAGCTTCAAATCTATTGATGCCACAAAAAACGATATTATGATGAAAAAAATGGATATTGCAAGATAACAAACAACAAATCTGGTTGCTGTTTACAAAAGGTTTCATCAATGATTGATTATTAAGGACATGACTTCTTTTGGATCGGTTCTGACTTGATAGACCGAGATGTTGAGGTTGTGACGAAGAACATCTTTCTCTAAGCATCCTTGATAGCCTAAAAACACTGACAACCGACTCAATTGTTATCAGATTATTTCGTTTGACTGTGAAGCAATTACTTTCAGGACCATTGAAGTCCTGCTTCCTTGCATCACAAAAGTCATCTACTGTAATCCCCAAAAGCTAAAAAACGAAGTGGTCATGTTCTAGTTCCGATTAACCTAATGACAGTGATTAAAATGGCAATGAAACTTATGGCGTTTATTCGATCACATCACAAGATGTTGTTGTAGGAGCAAGGTGTAATTGAGGTCGATTATAATAATAAAAGGGCTATTAATACACGTCATCTGCAGGATGGCAATTTCCATCTTATACCAGAAAATAAATACTCAGCTGCAAACCAAACAATTACACTTTTCTGCAACGAAAATGGAACAAGATCAATATTCATGGCTTTTGTGATGATTGTGGTAAAGAATTACATTTTAACAAATTATTGATAAACAGTTCGCAAAGCATTGTTAAACAAATTGTGGCATTTATTCTCTAACTGAAATCATTCTTACTTTTGAATGTTTCGACGGCAGCGGTAATTAAACTCTGGCAATTCAATCAAAAGCAGAATGGGCCTTTGCATATTCTTATAAAAGAGAGTGCAAATGATGCTAAACTTATTCAAATAAAAATGAACATGGTCACTTTTAAACAGCAGTGTTGACATGCCTTAATTTTGAGGAAGGGTTTCCAAAGTCAAGTTTTTATGCCCCCGAATCGGAGATTCCGGGGGTATATTGTTTTTCACCTGTCCGTCTGTCCGTCCGTCTGTCTGTCTGTCCACAAACACTTTAACCTTGGTCATAACTTTTGATTGGTCGGAGCTAGGTCTTTGATACTTGACATATGCATCCGGGGGCATTCGTGTTTCACAAACACATCTTGTTCTTTTAGAAATTCATGTATTCATCAGATTCAGGACCATTTTTCAGGGCATGAAGTTAACATATTCATTTCTATAAAATCTTATGTGAATTTCTCAAATTTTAATGATTAATTTTCCATAACAATGAAAGACTCTCTCTGATAAAGTTCCAAGTCTGACAATAAGGACACAACTGCACAACTAAACAATAACGATTACGGGATTTGGGGTCATGGTTTTTAGAGCTTGAACTCTTATAGATATCAATGTTTTAGTGTGTATTGATGTAGGTAAATCTTCAATATTCTAAAGTCAATGGTTGTTTATCATAGAAGTGTAATTATAGGCATTCTTGTATGACTGATCGAAATGTGAAAGTTATATGACCTAACGACAATACATTTGATGCTTGAGTTTAGTCTGACAATCATAAAACATTATCCTAGTGTATGGTTACATATCAGCAGTTGTGCAATATTTAAAACATGGTTATCCTCAGCTATTTTAGTACATTTATTCCTTAAGTTAATTTAGGTTCTGATAGTGACCGTTCAACCAACTTTCATCAATGAGAGCAAGGAGTTTGTTAGTGTTATAGCCAGAAGGAAGTGGACAGAAGAAACCTATCCCATACAGGTGGAAAACTAACCATCAAGGAATAAAACCTACATCGTTGGAACTATATGAATATATCATTTCATTAAATTTTGGAAAGGTTTACATCGGTAGTTTCTACCAATTAAGGTAAGATATCACACAAGTCAATGTACATGCACGATGATATAAATTTACCCAAATCGTTTGAGTTTACGCACTCGTAGCCATAGGCGTCTGTGTCATAAAAAGACCCGAATCATTCCCGCTGCAAAAAGGTTTGAGACGACCCCTTGAGTTCAACGCCTTCATAAGTTAATAAAGTATAAAGAATGCGGCTTGTATCTACCCCGATCGCTTTTATTTTGACTACTACGCTAACGGTACATGCATTCGATTACAACTTTTTGTCAACATGTATAATACATGTATTTGGAACAGTATGAATTTGTTAATATATCCTTAAATGACACACAATCTAATCACAAACTTTATGTGACAGAAACATTTTTGATTACTGGAAATACAATTTCAACTTATCTTTATCAGTATTGTGAATCATACCATAACATATTTTGTTTAGGGTATCATTCAGCCGATTGGACGTCTCTTGGAAAATCAACATCGTAATGTCAATCATTTCCCTAAGCAAGATGCAACATTTTCAACATGGTACTTACTTGTAGCAAGCGACAAAAGTACACTACTATCAACCCTGTATTCAAAGCTTAACGTTCAAGTCAAATGTCTCTTGATTGATGTGATGCTCGAAACACGTAAATTACAAAAGTACCAACTGAGTTGACTTCAATCAGACTGATATTATGTTAAATGTCATAAGAAATCCACACTCTTGTTATCTTTCATGTGAAAAGTTATGTTTCATTTGAAAATTTAAAATGGCTCGGCAAAAACAGATACAGTGGGAATTTGGAACATTCATTAGAAAGGAGAAACATTACCAAAATGACCCAAACGGCAGTCCCGGCAATCAAGTGTTGTCATCTTACAACTGCGTTCCCAAAATATAAGTTTGAAAGCCTTCCATTTACATAATATTATTTTAGACGGAATTATGACCCTTTATTTTGTAAGTAAGTATTGCTCTACATGCTTTGTGCCTCTCTTGATGTATAACAGCAACAACTCGTACGCTTTACAATTTTATGCATCAATAGAGGAACAAAACATGTAAACAATCCTTATTTTTACAATACAATATTTTATGGACGCTAATCTAGCATCAATTTCGGGAGATGGTAGCTTGTGAATTGAGAAATCAACTAAAACGGCACAAGATTCAATTTTGTTTTCGAAGCATTTACACCCATGCAATCAAAATTTTTCTTCACCGGAATCGTATTTTCGGAATTACCCTCACAAGCATATAACGTGACATTAAAAATGTCACCCGTTTGCAAGACACTGTATTCATTGACAAATGGTGGCATGTTATTGAGAGCTCAGAATCGGTTAAAAAAGTGTAACAAAACCATTTTGTAATTATTGGTATTTGACCGCTTTACGGGCGTCAACATAATATATTACACGAAATGATCAACAAGCGTGTATATGTTTATTGAAATAAAACCTTCTGAGGATAAATATTTATGTCTATTGAAGAAACTTACATTATGCGTATGCTTGATAATCTAGGCAGTTCGCGGACTCTAACGTAAATGATATGCGATATACATATTTAGAATGTCATTCTATGCACTGGAATAACGTTCTATATCTATTACATACGAAAGACCATTGGTACCACATTTGAAATTATAACGAGTATTTTTCTCGTAATAACAAGTTTTTAAATACAATATACAAATTACAGATATGGTCTTTTAATCTCGTAATTACGAGATTTTTCTCGTAATAACGAGTTTTAAAAGACAAAAAAACAAATTTCAAATGTGGTACCAATGGTCTTTCGTAATTACATACCCTTTTCTCGTTTATTTTACTTTAAATAAATCCGTACACGGAAGAATGTTTACGTGTTGTCTTGACCTAAATACATTACTCCACCAACCCTTTCACGAAATATTAGTATTACGTCATCACATTCCTCCACCTATGACGTCACATGGCAATAGAGTGCACACAAAACTGTGAGGAATATTGCAAGGTATTTGTTCCTAGGTTTAAAATTTATTTAATGACACTTGCATATCGCTTACATGTCTATTAACATTTCACTCGATTACAATAAAAAATAAAAAATAACTTGAAACATTCGTTGACATTCGGCAAAGTTCGCAATTTCTAACGTATTCAAACGTGAACATGTGAACATGGAGAGATGACGTTAGCGAACAGTTTAACGAGAGGGAATGACAGTACTCACTCAGAATCTGAATCGCTATCAATGATGGTACGTCTGCGTTTTGGAGGGACATTCATTGAATTAGTTTGTGAGGAAAAGTTAAAGTTACCGTAATATGAAACGTTCCCTCCGTGAATGTTGCTGCCGCTGAATAGACCGGAAGTAATACTTTGACAAACTTTGACAGCGGTTTTGTGCGATGATACAGAATCAAAAGATCCGGAGCCAGGATATCTAAAACTATACGCTCTTCGCTCCCCCCACCAGCTCCCCCAAGGTAAGTTGCATAGTTCGTGGTTACACTTTTTGTTTTTTTGACGGTATTCACATTTTTCTTACCGTCGATATAGTTTTTGAGATCAATACTGAGTCTTTTCGTTGCGATCGGTGAAGTGTAACTAATTTAATTTGTCAATATTTTTTATCTATAATTGTGAACAATGTAAATTTATTCTGATAAAAACATTCAGGAATGTCTGAATCAAATTATGCGCGTTTGTTTACATTATTAATATGGAGTTTCTAAATCTAAAAACAGCTGACATGACACCTCCTTCGCTGAGAAAGTAGTTCCGTGAGAAGTGCAATACGGAATAAAGTATGTAATAAAGTTGGAATTCATCACTAGTATCAGTACATTACCTGTTTTTATTGTATATAATATCAGTCTATGGTATGTTACTTCATTTACCTTTTGTGGAAATTACATGTTTTGTTTTATAAACATTTTCAGAACCTTTGTAAGTTTTTCTAATTTCTGACATATGTACATGTACACGATGCTTGTTGTGAGCATATTTGTCCACACTATTGCACTTAGGTGAATAACCTTTCTGTTTATAGGTAACGTCTGATGATACTCTTGACGGGAGTTCGAAACCTATTTCCAAAATAACATTATTACTGATTTATGGCCCTTGATTGTGCGATATGACTAGGAGTGATAAACCTGTCTGGTGCTCCAATTAGGACAGATCTTTCTTCCTTTTGGATGTTTCGCCGGCAGTGTTAATCAATTTCAGCAATTAATCATTAGCAGAATGGACCCCCTTGCATTTGCATATTCTTTATAAAAATAGTGTATAGGTTGCTCTAATCACTCAAACCTTGAATAACATGTATTATTAAAGCAAGCTTGGCATATATTTATTGTTAATGAATGTTGACCAAAGTGAATTGTATCTTTTAGCATATCAATGTATTCATCAAATACATGTCCATTCTCACTGATTACAGTTTTCTACATATGTAAAAGCTTAAGGTCCTGATACTGACAGTTCAATCAACTTTCATCAGTGAGTGCAAGGAGTTCGTTAATTAAGATTATAGCCAGTAGGAGTAGGGCAATATAAACCCATCCCACATAGGCGTAAATTCATTGCCTACAACGTTGAAATCCTGGAAATGTTACCTTAATTAGATTTGTAGGACAGTGAGCAACGGTTGTTCTTACAAATTATGACTTGGTTATGACAAAACTCAATGATTGAAAGCCTTTAATTGAAGCCAAAATGTACATGCATGATGTTTCACTTGACCATCTCCCTACAATGCTATAATTTGCTAACTTTTTGTATCGTAATTAGATAATTGATAATTTTCAAATTTGAACACGACTACAACTGCAAGTTAAAATCAAGGGATACCTGATTTAATTGGGCCTTTTGGTTTGACACGAATTACTCAGGACAAAACTCACAGAGCTTTTTATCATGAACTTAGTTAACATATTGAAAGGAATCAATTCCATTTTCATTTTTCGGCCACACGGAGACTGTAGAAGAAAAGCACTTTGATCTACGTGTTGTCAAAGTATGCCTACAGACAAATCATATGCGTTGACAGCAACAATATTTATTTGATGAGCAACCGAGTCTTCTGGGCTCCATTTTGTTATAATACATGATTTGTTTAAAAATATTGTCAATATTGAAAAAAATACTTATGAGACTAAATGTTAGTCTAAATAGTTAGTTAGAGCTCTGAAAAAACTTTTATTAAATCATATTTTGACTCAGGAGATACAATTGTATGCAGTGTATCTATGAACAATTCCTAATAGTCCTGCTCCTGGAATCTGTTGTGTATGGTCCTCAGTTAGAGAATCTCGACTTCATCTTAAATGAAATGGCAAGACGAAGAAATAAATATTTCAAACCGATTGCTTTTGCTGTGAAAAATTATTTCATAAAATCGTAGGATTATATGAATAGACATATACATTAAGCAATGAGCACCCCCATGATTTTTTAGCAGCAAAATTTGTCTGATAGGACAGAAGACAATGTGGCAGTAGAAATAATCTTACGAAATGATAAAACCATAATTCGCATCTTTTCGAAATTCACAGTAAAAATATGTTTTTTTTTATGTCAGGAAATAAGTAACATTATCCTGGGTAATTAAACTGGTAATTAGTAGCAATAATGTTTTTTGGGTAGTAAAATACAATTCCGATAATTGTGGATTTTTTATATCGTCAAAAGGTTGGTAACCATAGTTTTATCATTGCTGATAGTATATTGAAAAGATTATTGATTCTTGAAATATTAAGTTCTTAGACTGCAATGCCACATTGCACTATGAGTGAATAATTAGATTCTTTCGAGCACTATATATTAAATATGAGTACAAAGTCTACTTAGTTAAACTTTGACATTATATTCCCATTGCGTTTTAGAAATTGCTTTTCATACATCTCTCACTTTTGTCTTAACGAGTTAAAACGCACCGAACAGTTGTCATGTTTTCTGGAATTATATAAACGTGTATGGCATGTTAACATGAAGCCATAAATCATTTCCAGTAAATCAGATTCCGAATGTAGAACTTTGAATAAATGCTGACAGTTTCGATGCATCGTTTTGTCAGTATTTTCTCCATTGAAATATAATGGTATGATGGATTGTTTGATGGGGGAGGTAGTCATTTCTTTAACTTGTAGGAGTGGTTGAAGTTGAAGTGAAGGTATTGGTATATTTAGGTCGGTGTCCTGTAGACAGTGATGATGTCCTTGAATACTAGTACTTTTAAGAATGCGAATTTGTTGTTTCATAATCCTCTATGGGCAATTGTATTCGTTATACTGTAAGCTGAGATGATTGAGGAGTTGGAGGGCTTTGTCAGTGTTGATGATGTTGACATGGTTTTACTACCTTCTTATACAAGCATAGGTACTTGTTTATAAATTAATGATGTCATCAGGGCTGTAATATAATGTATAAAGTGGGGAACCCATGGTGAGTCCATGGTTGCTTTAAAACAAATAAAAGCAAAAGATTAGGGAATTATCAGTACTTGTAATGGATATCACAAATGATCACATGATACTTCATAATGATATGCACTAAAGACTTTATTACTCACAGTTTATGAAAATCAAGGAACTTCCGTTACAGTAATCGTAAAGGCAAGAACAAGTACCAAAATGGGCGAGATGGCATCTACTTTGTCCGCACCATCAAGACAAGCACGGAATCGAAAGACTCATTTCTCTAAAAACCTAAAAGATTCCTTTTAATTAAGTATTTTAATTCCTAAGCTTCTATCCTGAACTTTCATTGGTAAGCGCTACTGAGCAGTTTCAACTGAAGTGTACACGCAATACAAATTTTATGCATTATTATCAGTAGTATTACATGTAGCATTAGCATATTTTTGCGAAGTTTTCTGTTTTTAGAACTTAAAGCTGATAATAAGGGGGAAATTGTAGATTCTGTAGGGCTTGTTAGGAAAGAAAATATTAGTTTAATAAGGAATGAAATGGTAAACCAACACTGACTTTAAGAGGTAAATATTGTAAGGAGTAAGTCTGAATTATACCAAAGAAAATGGACAATGTATTAACCATCGGCTTAAATGTGTGTTCTTTACTTCAAAATAATCTTTTTGAGATTCTTACTTCCTCGAAGGTGGTGTCTTTTTTAAAACTAATTCCACAATACCTGGCAAGACCAAATGCACTGTATTCTGAACTATTTCAGAAATGTCAATTAATCATCTTATTGAATTTGCGAACTTGACAGAAAAGGTATTTCGTGTTTTAACGTTGCGACTAAGGGCAGGAGTATTTCAGCACCAATTAATCCTTCAGATATACAATGTGTTTATGCACGATGTTCTTACAGATTTAATTTAATGCCTTCTTTTTTAATTATAACAGATGATTACCCCTTTAACATTATCAATTGGAATGCAATGAGCATACAATCGAGACGATATGCATCTTAATTAGGCTTTTATATCACATTTGTGCCCCGTAAAGAAGGTGCTGGGACACGTTGAAAACTGATCATAAGGTGAAACCCAAGGGGATATTCAGAGTCTTGATTAAAATGACACCTGTCAAAGCTTTGAGGTTATGTTCGTGATATTGTTTGAATGCACCAACTTTTCTATACTTTGAAATTGACTTTCACACTTATTTGCCAAAAAGAGTAGGTTAGTAGAACGTGTTCAGGAATGTGTAATCACCGATCACTTCTAGTTGTTCCTCAAATAGCTAGTTTAGTTGACAAAAAAAGTTAAAACATTTTAAACTTGCATTTGAATGTGGCCACCAGACTAGGAACGTCTGTCTCTTTAAGGCATAAGGTTGGCCTTGACTACATACACATGTAGAACATTAATTTCCATGTTTAATTAATCTTAAACAAAGAGTTCCAACATATGACTGCAAATTATCTGGATTCTGAGGGGTAGTGGCCGGGATGATTGTCAAATATATGCTTCGCCACAGTCACACTTGATGTGATAAACAACTCAAGATGGAGCTTGTTTGATGGTGTTGGGTGGTTTACCAGTCGCGTGGAGAATGTTCTGCATTGAATGTCCCTTTTTAATCAAGGATAAGGAAAATCAGGGAACACAAAACATCAGTTCAAAAAAGGACTCAAAATCAGCCATCTCTGATCATATCCATGCCCATCCCACACACAACATCCTTTGGAACAACATTGAAGTACTGGAAACCAGCCACTCAGATTACAAGATCAGGAAGACCTTGAAATCTATATACATTTTGAAATATAATCCCTCTATGAATAGAGATCAAGGGTACTACATTCCATCAGCATACCACCACTTGATCAAGGCCAATCCCTCTCATCAGCTTCAGAATAAAGATACCCTAGAACATGTTGAGATCATTGTTTATTCAAGATAATTTTCAGGCCTTTTCAGGATAATAACAATTTAAATCTAGTTAACAACAAATCGATCTAGCAGTTAACAGGAAATGCTAAATGTTTGAAATTGTGATCAATCGTATAAATCTCTTGATAATGCTTAAGGACAGAACGTGTCATAAGAAGGCAATAACTGAAGTTAGAAGTCTGTTCACCATTTTAATCTAAACATCTTGTTGATCTGAACAAAATGACAAATATGCCCAGAAAGGAAAAATAGCTTCTTAAGCGTATTTTGTGGTTGAGTAAGCTTTAAATTATTTCTTATCAAAATAGCCTTGTATCGTCAGGTGTTTATCCAAGCAACACTTACAAGATTCAATCATTTAACAGGCTCCAGGGGAAGTCTTAGATTAATGTACCATCCGTTAGTCTAATGATCGGTACAATTGCGTTGCCTAACAGCAGCATTTGCCTCAAAATGTTTCACATTTGATGTTTTGTTTTTCCACGTTCAGATAAGTTTCCGTCCTAGAGAAAGTTATCTTTTTTGTAAAGTTGCTGTATTGCGTTTTCCTTTCTGATATCATTTATGATGTGTTAACATGATGCCGAACACTGTAGATAATTAATATCATTTAGGAAATTGGAGGTCGCATGACACTTATGCGGTAGAGTACGGGATTAGAAAAGGTTGACGACGTGGTCTGCGGTGGTTTTCCTGAGAAACATAATAAAAAATAAGAAACCCCTTTTATTCCCCCTAGGCACACAACAAAACAGACATTTTAGCTTACATACAGCGATATTTCATATTTGAATCATCGTCTCAAATCATAACGCATTTGCATGTACTTGTTCTTGAAAATTTCGAGATTATTTGAGTTTTGTTGACATGTATTGGCATTTGTTACTTATGCATGATTTCAAGCGAATTCAGTCAAGTATCTGATTTTTTTGGAACAGATGATAAACTACTCAAAATATGTTACGGTCAAACCTGTATTGTTTGCCTCACAAGATTATCAATTATAAATATTTAAAAGAATATAACATAAAGATAGTAATATTCCCGCCCCTATACAACAGGCTCAAGAACAGTATGCCGCCATGTTGTACAAAGTCGGCAATTACACGAAACTAGCCTTATGATACTGTTAGGAACCATTTTTAAATTGCCGCTTGACCTACTTCTTGATGCATTTGATAGACTAGTTGTACATATATTACTGTATGGATGCGAAGTATGGGGACATGAGAACACTGAAATAATAGAAAGAGTACACCTCAAATTTCTTAAACTAGCTACCGGTTTGAGGTTCAATACACCAAATTTCATGGTGTATGGAGAACTAGCTAGAGAACCTATTCAGCTCCAAATTTCGAAACGATGTATTACATCCTGGTGTAAATTGTTATTTTCACAATCAAATAAAAAGTTGCAACTTTTATCCTTCATTATATTACCAATGAAAACAAAATGCTCATTGATTACACCTGGCTAAATCATATCAAACACATTCTTTGTAATTGCGGACTACCGAATGTTTTTGATAACCCTCATCTCTACTCAAAACCATGGATCGTTTCTAATGTTGATCACGTTTTAAAAGACCAATTTCTTCAATCATGGAAAAGTGATATTAACAATTCTTCAAAAGGTGTTTATTACAAACTTTTGAAACCCTCACACAATTTCGAACAATACCTACTCCTACCGGTAGAAATTTCTAGACCTATTTTGATGTTCAGAACTTGCAACCATAAACTTCCAATAGAAACCGGCAGATGGCAAAATATCCCGAGAGAGCACAGACTTTGCAATTTATGCAATTCACGTGTGATTGGAGATGAGTTTCATTTTATTTTTAAATGTCAATACTTTACAGACCTTCGTAAGTCATGTTTGCATGAATACTATCAATACTGGCCAAGTATGTTAACGTTTCGTCAACTTTTCAATAGTAGAATATCTACTCTCAAAACACTATCAAAGTTTATAAAGATTGTTTGTAGCAAATTTTGATTGTTATATCTAATGAATGCAGTCACCTTGCTGTAAATTTTTGTTGTATTATTTGTTTCATCATGTACCACCGAAGGTGGATCAGTTTTGAGTAATAAACGAGTGACAGATAACAATCACAATCTATCAGGATAATACCCTCAGTTCAACTCAACGATCGCACATAGACGGTTCATCCTTCACATTGATGCCCTGTCACACGATTTGTAGGTTTATTACTGTGTCATTGAAACCGGGGATCCAGACATTCATTACTAAACGTTTATTGGATGGCGAAGTCTCTTTCGGTTTTGAACTACTTCATAGAGCTGGAATGTCTCCTCTTCGGAAAAACTTTTGTTAATCAATTCACAATGAAAATGGAAAACGTCAATTGTCGATCTAATTCTCTTGAAATATTGCTCACGCTTTCAACTATAAATCATCCTTGTCAACAACAAAGACCTCTTATCAAAGTTCTCATTTAGGTAATGATCGCACGATCTCTTTGTTGAAATGATAAATGAGTCAAATACTTTCGATTGTATTTAACATTAATGTTCAATCAACTATATACTTGGATGTTTTTATCATAGAAATTTACGTGTAGTGTAAAAGTTAACCCATCAAGAGTAATCAGGAGATGAAATATCCCACCAGCTTCCATAAATCACAACATCTATCTTAAAATTGCTTTAGTTTTCATTGAAAAAGTCAACAAAAAAAAAAAAAAAAAAAAATGACAATCCCACAACAACACATGCTGACGGATCAACAAACCAAGGTTCAATAAACAAGGTCTAATAGTCTCCGAGTTATGCTCTGGAAACACAATGTTTCCGAGAGTGCAGATGGTCGAAATATGATTAGACCCAACGGTATTACATAGCGATTGCAATTTGGTAAAACGAGGTTCACACACTTCAACAGGGTACCAAAACGTGACAGTAAAGGTAATATCATGCAAGATTGACTTTACACTGTTGGTGTTAATATTGGAAAACCAGAGACCATATCATGACTGATAAAAACATTAGTTTGAAGTGTGAAAAATACATATCAATCTTCTTATGAAAAATATACAATCTTTAAACGGTTAACCGATGCTAACAGAATATGATAGATGGATAGATATATTTTACTTCCAAAGGAGAATGTTTTATTTTAATTACCATCTGAACACAGAATTGAACTTGTTGAAACGGCCAAAAACAGTTAAAAGAGACCGGTAAGAAAGGACTTATTGTCCCCCACCGCAACGCAGAACGGGGGACATTGTATTCAGCGGCGTCCGTCCGTCCGTACGTCCGGATCCTTGTTAACGCGATATCTCAAGAACCGTTGCACCCAATGTCTTCACATTTAGTCACAACCTCACTTGGGGAATAACGCAGACACCAGTCACTTTTGGTGACCTTGACGTTATTTTCAAGGTCACAACGGCACTTTGTTCACTCTTGAAACACTTGTTAACGCAATTGCTCATGAACTGCTGCACCTAATGTCTTCAAATTTAGTCACAGCCTTCATTGGAGGATTACAAAGACACCAGTCATTTCAGGTGACCTTGACAATATTTTCAAGGTCACTACGGCCTTTTGGCCACTTTTGAAACTCTTGTTTACACAATATCTCCTGAACCGTTTTACAAGATGTCTTCAAATTTAGTCACAGCCTACATTGTGGGACGAGGCAGATACCAAATACTTTGGATGACCTTGACCTTAATTTTCAAGGTCAACACAGTTCCTTGAACACTTTTGAAACATCTTATGTCGTATGAACCAATTCATGAATTGTCCTCAAATTTGGTCACAGCCTACATTGAGGGATTACGCAGACACAAGTCACTTTGGGTGACCTAGGCCTTAATTTCTAGGTCACCACTTTGGCCACTTTTGAAACTCTTTACTTGATATCTCATAAACCACTGCACCAAATGTCTTCAAATTTGGGTTGAGACTACATTGGGGACTTACGCAGACACCAGTCACTTTGGGTGACCTGGACCTTGTTTTGAAGGTCACAACGGCACTTTGACCACTTTTGAAACGTGACAATTCTATCGCAATATCAAAGCGGCGGGGGACATTGCCACATTAGTGGCAAACACCTGTCTTAGAACAGTGATTGACGAAGACAGGTAAATCATTCAAATTTGTCAGTCTGAATGAAGTATATAAGAAATAATGATAAATCTATTTTTATCTTTTATATATCTTATAGTACATCACTCATAGGAGATATTTTTCACGAAAATAACATAAGATTGTAAACAGTCATGACATACATGTGCGACTAAACACTTATTTCAGCACCAAATGATTAGGTTAAGGTAATGACTTGTATTTGATTTTGAGTAATGAGATTCATATCATAAAGAAAAGAGGATGTTTGCCCATGGGCAAATCACGAGAGCAAACATCCCTTATTCTTAATAACGCCAATTGTCATATTTAATTTAATACCTCCAACCAGTTATAACTTCAGAGGATTGACTGATAAGGAACAATTTATAGGCAAGAACAGAAGCGACCGTAACATAACAAACTTTCTTTTTCTTAAAGGGCCTAACATATCGGCTCAATCAGTTCTGTTGCAATAGCTCAGTTGTCTAAAACATATACATGTTGCATAACTAAATCATGTATTCTTTTCAAACGCGAAAGTCACGTAACACTTTGACTTTTACAAAATATACACATTTCCATAGGTCAACAATAATTATTTGAAGAGGATTATTTCATAATAATGTCCTGCTGCAAATGGCGAATATGTTTGTAATCACCAGCTACCGAGGAACATTATTTAAATTATTCCCTTGTCATGTACATTGTAAGTCAGAAGGAAATTAGGATACATAGCTCGCAGAACAAAGGAGTAACGTAACTACAGGTTTATACTATAAGTGAAGTTATTGGTAAATTGTTTGCTGCATAATATGTTTGCTCATAGGTCAGTAAACCAGGCGGGACTAAATCACAGAATCAGTAGCAACAATTTGACTTGGAACCTGAACTAATCCTACCGATCATGGGTCATACTTCAGGCAGATAGAATAATCCCCTTCCTAATACTCTATCGAACCGACTTTAACGCTAAACGGATTTCCCTTCAGCAAGTAATAAGGACAGGAGAGAACAATTGTGCTTTTTATAGAATTGACTGAATTGTTTTAATCAATTGCAATTGAAGTAAACAAGCAATGAAATAACCACTATTTATTATAGTAAAATGGCTTTAGGAATGCGACGACGACATTCAGGTAAACATAGTCGATTTTATTTTGTTGTTGTTGAAAAATAAAAATAAATCCTTATTATTATTATTATATATATATATATATATAATAATAATAATAATAATAATAATAATAATAATAATAATATATATAAATTGCAATTGAGTGAACAGGCAATGAAATAACCACTATAAAGCATATTATAATGGCAAAAGTTGGCTTCACACTCTCCCTATTTTGACCAACGACAGAAACACGAATTAGAAAATTTGGCATTCCTACGATTTGACCTGAATATGGGTAATAAACAGTCATCATCGGAGCCACTTCCAACAGAGACAGAAGGCAATACGATGTTGAAATGATGACGCACGACCACAAAACGAACTCAATGCGACTGGATGCACGATCGTAAAAGGGATTTAGCTAAGGTCGAGTTTGATTGGCCCGGAATTGATAACAATTAGTATTGATTTGAATGTTTGCCCATGCGTGAAAGGTGACTGTGTGATTGAACTGTCAGTGGTATGCCATCGAGTCTACGAATTGCTGTGTGCCACAAAGTTAGAAAACCAGTCATGTTGTTAAGACTATTAATTTGTGGCCTCTTGGAACATATTCAGGCACTGGTCCTATAATATAATTTCCAGCTGCCTTGCTAGATAAAAATCGTTTAAAATTGGAAATGGTTCAAAACTTTCGAACTCAGCCTTTACGAAGTCAAAAAAATATTCAGATTATCTATGTGAATTAAACTTTTCTTGGTGAAATCGTGTTTCGATCTTGTCGTTCGTACGACAACAGCTACGAATCCATGTCGTCATTGTAGTACCTTCGTGTGATCGTCTGTTCAATGGGTGCGTTTTATATGCAAATAAAATCGAATTTACATCATCGTAGTGATCGATATACGAAGGCAATATGAACACAGCACGAATTCACACGACGATACCTCGACATCCATGCGAAGGGGAAGATGGAGACACGTATGCAACACGAAAACGGCATGATCAACAATGTGCTCTCTTCCCCGATGCGTTTACGAATGACCCGATTGTTAACGATCCTCTGCGAATTTGCACTTTTTGAAATTCGTGTTTCCATTTTTTGTCAAATTCGGTTTGAAGCGCCCATAAAGGAACACAAACACGACATTCATGTAAAGAATTCGACTTCAATGATATTATTTCCTCGGTTAATTAGCATAGAAAACATGTTGATTTAAACAAATTGACATTTAAAATTGGACCTATTTGAGAGAGATGATTTGAAACCTACTATAAATGAACTATTTAAAGGCTGTGATAATTTAAGGCTATGATAGGTTAATGAAACAAAACGGTGTGACTTAAACATTAGGAGACATCTTTTATTCATTTAACTCTCTCTTGAGATGAAAAAAAGATGAAATATTAATTATTCTCATAAAATAACTATGTAAAAATATAGTTATTTGAAATGCATCCCCTATACTAGAGTAGAAGACACATGTGAAATTTGAAAAGAATTATATGAATAGTTTGTTTATAAACTAGCATACAATTTATGATCTTACTAAGTACAAAATATGCTAACTCGTAAAATATTCAAATATTAACAAAAGCCCTTGAACTTTTACACTGCATCTCTCCTACTATGGTAGAAAACATGTTAAAATTTTAAAGCAATTGAATATTTTCTCAGCAATCGGTCTGACAAAAATGTCTTCATAGTTCGTATTACTATATACCCTCGACCATTGGCCAGGGCTCTAATAAATCTTTCCTCAGCTCTACTGTACTGAGAGGCATTTCATCACATGTTATTGATGTCCGGATTAGGAATTAGAGCTATCTGTTTATCAATTATTTCATGAGAAGAAATAATGTTATTTCCTCGTGTTTATGTAACGGATTGAGGTATCATATGTGAAATATAAATTAAATACAAAGGTAAATGACAAAACAAAGCACCAACCTATTACCATCAATAATTATAGACAGTCAATGATTATTGAGCGAGTAATGTGACTCGAACACGCATTAACGATGAGAAAATGTCAGATAAATTGTTATTGGTGAATAATGAAGAATTTTATCAAATACCACTATGTTGCAACAATATGCAAAATAATAAACCTCTCAGACAGGTCATAGAGTCCCTTTAAAGTCAATCTCATGCGTTTCAGTGACAGAAGTTTAGAATTCTTAACTATAATATTATAAAGCGCCTTTTTGAATGACAGATTTGATTCATCCCAAAATGTTCCATACCGTTTTAATAATTTTCCATGACCAGAAATATAATAATTCTATTAACTGATTCAAAATCTAGAAAACGCGAGAGGCAAAATCCGTAGATTTGTGATACACAGGGTTTTTTTCATGATGGACATACTTATAGAGAATAGATAGTTAATTATTTGTAATAGTGCTACTGGTTAATTTATCATTGCGCATCTGGCACTGTCAATTGTTTTTTTTTTAAAAGATACATATATAGTTAAAATACAGCCATTAAAATGTTTCTTAAACTGTGCACTTTTATATGTAGATATCGTTTGTTTTGACCTGTTGTGCCCTTGCACTGTCTTTTTTTTGTAATTATCCATGTGTTAAACTAAATGAATTATTTATTTTTCCACAGCGTGGATAGGCTATAGTGCTTTATTAAGATGTCATGAACTGAAGGTTTCGTATGGTCAAGTGTGCACATTCAACAGGATTCTACATAAAGTAAGAAAAGACTTAAGGGACATTTTATGTTCTTATTTCTTCGGCTTACTGTAGCGTCAAATCTTGTTCCAGGATAGAATAAAATGACATCGGTATACAATAACTTCATTCATATCATTTTCAGAATTTGTTAGTGAAAACCACCAACGAGCACGAACTATATAATGAGTGTAAGTGCAGATTAAGTGGTCTCTAATTAGGCTTACATGTAATCACATTGCCATAAAAAAAATAAAAGTGTTATCATATAACTTAACTTGACTCTCTGAAACCTAGCAAAACTATATCAAAGTAATTGTGTATGTCCTCATAATCCCTACTCATCATATGATTGATAGTTATTACCCTTAAGACAAAAAAAAAAATTCTGATTCGTCAATAACTAAAACCGTCGAGAACGTGGCGATGTATTTCCCGTACACCTGTGTAAATCACTGTATAATGAAGAGTATTGATAAATTGATTCTTGTGCGTGAGTTATTACCCCGAGTTTTAAGAATATATATCCAAACGTCATTTGAACTGGAAATTAAAGCATCAATCTTCTTAGTTTGTCTGAGGAGGTTTTCGTGTTAGCGTGTACTTCCAGTATACGTCTCAGTCAAAGATAAGGAACAAATATCAGTCTGTTGATTAAGAAGTGCATTCATTGTTCAAATGAGTATTATGAATACGTTTTGTACAGATATATTTTAGATTGCATGAGATGTGGTTTTTAGATATCAATTTAAATGAAAGTGTTTACAATATACTTAGTTTTCGGTTTCAGTATCAATGATTGTACAGTCAGATTCATCATTTCTATGCATAAAAAAGTATGTAAAGTTTGAATGTATAGCATGTCAATGATCAGAAATAATTTTTCAGGCGTATCATTTATTTATTAGAAATCATTGTGCACAGAAAGATCGAAATATTGATTAAAAAGAGCAACAACAATCTTTGATCGACTACATGTACATGTAAAAGTACGCATACACTTGTGTGGATAACAAGTCTTGGGTAACTCTTGAATAATTAAGAAATATGATTCCTCGATCTAGCTGTTTGCCTTTACTTTAGGTATTGAAACCACAAATATGTTTATTTGAGAATAAGAACAAGAGAATTGTGTGAGTGAGTTGGTGTTTAACGTGTTTTGAAAAATATTTCAGTTATTAAACACAAGAGAATAAGTTTAACTTAATTGAATGCCCATTTCGCATTCTGCTCTACAGAAGTATGAAATAATCTAAAAGACAAACGAGTAAGCATCCACAACGTTTTGAATGTCCATGTTTGTATTCCAGCACTTCAATAAATCAGATTTGTATTGATCACGTGGCTGTCTGTGCAAGACAACATATGTTTTCTTTGCCAATGGGGAATATGCATCTTCAAAAGGCGATTGTGTCATGCCAAGGGCTTCAAACAAGTCGTCGATGGAGTCATAAGTCTTGTTCTCATCATTAATTGCATTCCATATACATGTACCGCTTGAAATAACCTGGGCAGTCTTCACAGTTATTTGGCTTGGTCTCAGAAGTGCATCTAGGTCTGGATACCCATCAGCATTTTTCTGCAAGTCGTCAACAGTTTTGGTGAGTTCGTTTGAAGTGTGACAAATGAATGTTGCACATGATGGTCGTCTCAGAAAATTGAATCAATATCTTTTCCTCTTTTTTGAGTGATTCTTGCTGTGTTTCTGAACACTGCTCTAAATGTACAATATCATGAAGTTCCTCATCAAGAGCAGCATCATTATCCGGGTCATTTTCAATCCAAAAGACTGAAAGAGACAATGAGGTAAGGTGATTGTTTTTGCTGAAACTCGACACAGTAAACTACTTTCCTATTGGACCAGCTTGTGACATGATCACTACATCCAGAAAACTCTGAAAGCGTTCATTGAACATTCTTGCAGATGTAGCTGATTTTTTCTTAAATGATATTTAGCATTCCAATCAAGATCTTGTGCATGGCTGGAGTCACCAGTTCCACGAACAATGGTATCACCAATCTCAGTCCATCGAAATTCTGCAGATGAAAATGAACAGAACCACATCGATATTCCTATGGGTTGTATCATTGCGAAAATGTCTTTTTGAACATCCTGCAATAAGGGGGGTGTTTTGGGAATTTGTAACCTTCATCAAGTTTAGGAATCTCCTTCAGATCATCTCTATTTGTAAGGTTTTTGGAGGAAATTACATCGCCATTTCCCTGCGGTCAAACTTTTTCCTTTGATTTCACTTGCTCTGTTTCTGACAAGTATTGGGCATAGAATATGTAGTCACTATCTTTAGCAAACCTGCTGCCTGCATTCAATAGTCTAGTATTTCTTACTATGCCTTTCTTTCCGTCTTTTCCCTCATCCTTTCGATCCCTTTCTCCCTGATCTGTTTACTCTCTTTTGGATGGCAACATCCACGTGTTTAATAACTGAAATATTGTTCAAAACACGTTAAACACAATCTCACTCACTCACTAGTATTTAAATATAGCCCCAAAGTAAGTCTCTCGTCCGGTTGGTCATGAAACGTAGGAGACCCATTTTGAAACAATATTTGGAAGCACTTTGCTTCATTTGTCTCATCAGTTGATATTCTAGCAGGTGTTGCATCTTCACACGGTGAAATGATCAGAACACGATCTAAATTGTTGTCTAGACAAGTTTCAAGCAATAACCCATTTTCATCGTTATCATGCTCAGAGTGTTAAGTTCCAGAATCACAAATTCCATCTTGTTTATCAGATTGGGACATTTCTGTTTCACTGACCCCTATTCCTCTTCATTAAGGTTGATCAAAGCATTATCAATGTCAATGTCTCTGTAATATTTGTTATAAGCCTTTAAATCATGGCCATACTCATAATGGCCACTGTAAGATAACTTTAATTGACTCTGACAAGCTTATCATTTGATTCACTTCTTGGCAAAACGGAAAGAGTCTTTTGACATTTGATGGACCACACTGATAGTCGAGCCTTGAACGCCATTTTGACCCTTGGGCAATGCAGTCATTTTCATGAACAGGATGTTGTCAGATATCATATGCTATTCGATCTTTTGGATACAATCAACTTCCTGTGGAATTGCTGCAAGTCTTATATGCCAGATTCAGAAGGTGTTTTCCCACTTTTAAATTTTCTGTTGCCTGTATGACAACTCAATAGTCTCAATGAAGGACCTTCTTTTACACTGCATGGTGATGAACAAATTTCATTGCATGCGTGAAGATAATGATTTGTTATGCAATTTTCTGCAAGGCTTGGAGTTAATAAATAATTTGATTTCACTTGAACACTTGTTTAAATAACCTTCTATGGCTCACTGAACAAACAGCATCAACCTTTAATATTTGGACATGACACTTGTTCATTCAAGTCTTTTTCTGTCTGCAATCTCGGTTACTTTGTCTTATATTCTCACGGAACATTGGATTGTTCTTATATTTAGCTGCCATTGCAGACTTCATAGCCTGTCAGAACTCCGCATCTAATTTTATCATTGCTGGCAGCTATGACAGATTCGAAAATTTAAATTTGACCTGTATTTCGTAGTTCTTGCCGATTTGACAGACTGGCATAACTCTTTGTTTTGTTTATATTTTGCACAGTTTGCAGATTTGGCAGATTCTTTGTACGCTCCATTCTGAGCATATTTTTCAATGCTAGCAGTTTATTTCTCTAAGAAGTTCTTTCTTCACAAATCCTTGTTCTTCTCTTTAACTTGAGAGGGTATTCCTCATTGCTAGAATAATTCTCAGCAGCTCAGACACTACGTTTCTCAAAAGTAAGTCTCTTAGTCAGTGGTTTCAGATAAAAAAGGATCCATCAAAATGTGTCACCACAAAGACAACCTGACAGAAATTCATGAAACAGGAGGACCTGTCTGCTAGGGCAAAATTGCCATCTTTAATAAAAACTTCTTCTGACACAGATACAAAACCACTTGCATCCTTTCTGAAACCCTTTTTCATGGTCTCTATTCTCTTCCAATTTGTTTCCTTGGCATCTTGACAATTGACAAACTAGACGATTGACAACAAATATCAGTAATTACAAATCAAGTGAGCAAGGCGCCCTTCAACCAATTTGTGAAAATAGGGGGAATAAATGACAGGCATCAGCAAGTTTTAACATAATTCATTAAATTGTTAAATTTGCTCGCTCAGCTGAAAGCTCTTTTTCACTTTTGACTTTTTATTTGGACAGCAGAGGAAACGAAAACTCGTATACTGACAACAATCAATTGACATGACGCTGGTGATTACATCAAATAAATGACAACAACACATACAACACATCAAATTTCTAAATTATTTTTTTACTGTTTGTTACAGAAAACACATGTAAATGTGTGACGAGATCAGGCTATGGATGTTAGAATATAGTGATTAAGTAGGAAGAGTTTGATTATTACAAGTAACAAATATATTGCTAAACTTGTTGATGGTCTGAAAGAGCTGAACAGACTTACAGGCCTGAATTGAATTTGAAATCCTCATATTGCGAACAATAGAAAGATACACTCCTTTGTTAATTTAGCAATTTAAAATTTGATTAAAAACCTACATACACCGCCTTGATGATTTTTTTTGGAAAGCCTTTAACATATATAAATGATATATCAGTATTACATCTTCGAAAAAATGCATGTGAAGGTCAAACATTGTGTGGAGGTCAAAGAGAAAGTCTTGAAGACCTAAGTACTGCCGCGGCAGTCCTAGTTTATATTCTATTAATACGTGTAATTTCGTATTTGATTATAAGCCGAAGAATCAGTGTCTTGAACACAAATCCACCGAGATGACATTATTGCACCATGAAACATCAGGATTTCACTCACTTACTGACGTCTTTAGATCTTGTAACGGCTATATGTTTTGATAACAATCACAATCTATCAGGATTATACCCTTAGTTCAACTCAACGATCACCCATAGATGGTTGATCCTTCCCTTTAAAGGATGCCCCGTCACACAATTTAAAGTTTATTACTGTGTCAAGTTACCGGGGATCCAGACATTCATTACTAAACAATTATTGGATGGCGACATTTCCAATTTGTAACCCAATACTGTAGTTAATAACATCATTCAGTTCAAGTTCATAATCGTTGCAAAGTTAAACTGATAACTTTTTAGATGTGTTGGAACATGGGAGTAACCGTTGTGTATTGACTGATGTGTGATGGAAGTCTCTCTCAGCTTTGAACTACTTCATAGAGCTGGAATGTCTCCTCTTCAGAAAAAACTTTTGTTAATCAATTCACAATGAAAATGGAAAATTTCAATTGTCGATCTAATTCTATTGAAATATTGGTCACGCTTTCAACTATAAATCATCCTTGTCACCAACAAAGACCACCAGACCTCCTTTCAAAGCTCTCATTTTGGTAATGTTCGCATCGTCTCTGTGTTGAAATGATAAATGAGTCAAATACTTTCCATTGTTTTTAACCTTATTTTTTATTGTTAAAGAGACAGAGTACGTTGATATATATGATCACATATGTCAAGTTTTGAAATCGATGTTATTACACCGAAAACCACTTACTGTTACTGACAATAACAAGTTAAAGGTCAATTAGTACATTAGAGCGAAAATACGTCCATTTTAAGTCGGGATTTTGATCGAAAACCGGACAATGTGGTTCGAGTGGCGCGCGCAAATTCGCCAAACGTAATTTTGAAACCTTGTCATAAGCTGACAGGAAGATATATTCGATTTGATAGTGTTTATTAGGTATTGTTACTAATAGGTAGATTAATTGGATGCATAATTTCGAATATTAAACGTATTTGAGTTGTTTTCTTGATTTTTCCATAAAATCAAGCATTTTAGAGATATTATGTATAAATGGATATATTTGCAAGTCCAGTGATGAGATATGAACTTCAATCAACATATTAGATATTTTATAGCTTATCAAACCCAAATAGAATTTTAAGAAAGATACTCTGTGTCACTTTAAAGTGTCTGCTGCAAAATATGTCCGCCAATAGGTCGGTATACCATGAGGAACTAATCCTACGGCTCATTGGTCTAACTTCAGGCAGATAAAATAATCCATTTCCTAAAACTCTATCGAACCGATTTAAACGTTAAAAAAGATTAAGCGAGTAATAAGGACAGGAGAGAACAATTGTGCTTTTTATAGATTTGACTAAATTGTTTGAATCAATTGCAATTGAAGTGAACAGGCAATTAAATAACCACTATGTAGCATATTATGACGGCTTGGAATGCGAACACGACATTGAGGTAAACGTTGTCTATTTTATGTTTATTATTTGTGTAAAATAACAATTCATCCTCATTGGGTTACAGACGTTCTTACCTATCTTCTCTATATATTTTAAAGATATCTTAAAGAATTTCGACTTCAATGACATTATTTGCTCGTTTTATTAGCATATAAATCATGTTGATTTGAACAAATAGTCATGTAAAGTGGGACCTTATTGAGAGAAATGTTTTGAATCCGACTGCTGGCTCTGATACTTTTAGGCTTATGAAATGTTTATGAAACAAAACTGTGTGACTTTATCACAAGGAGAAATCTTTTGTTCATTTAACTCTCTCCTTAACTTCTAAAGTTACTAATAGATGAAATTTTATTATTCTCTTAAATTTGAAGAGAATTATATTAATAGTTTGTTTACAAGCGATCTCACAATTTCCTAGTCCTAGTAGAAAACATGGATACTTGTAAAATATTCAATCATTACCAAAATCACTTGAACGTTTGTACAGCAAGGGTAGAAGACAAGTACAAATTTGAAAGGAATTATGAATAAATTTGACGGAATAGTCTGTATTACTATATATCCTCAACTATTAGTCAGGGCTATAATAAATCTTTCCCCAGCTTAACTGAGAAGCATTTCAGCACATGTTATTCATGTCCGGATTAGGAATCAGGATTAATGATTGAATTATGTGTACATATAAATCAAAGACGAAGATATATGACCATAAGAGAGCACCAGCCTGTTTCAATCAAGGATTATAGACAGTCAATGATTATTGAGTCAGTAATGAGCCTCGAACACGTATTATCATTGAAAAAGGTCAAATACATTGTTTTGGTGTCTCCTCTAATGTTAAGATTTTTATCAAATTATGCTTTGTTGCTAAAAGTGAAAATAAAAAACCAAACTCTTAAACAGGTCATAGAGTCCTTTTGAAGCCAATCTCATTTCGTGAGATTCAGTGACAGAAGTTTAGACTTCTGAACTATATAAATTCAAAGCTCCTTTTGGAAAATATTAACTATAATTCTTACAAAAATGTTCCTTAACGTTTTAATAGTTGTAACCAGACCATGACCAGAAATATAATCATTCTAGGAACTGATTCAAAATCTAGCAAAGAAGGGCAAAATCTGTAGATTTCTTATATTAATATATTGGTTAAAATTTCATATATTAACTTGTTCATTGAAAATTGTACGTTAATGTTAAGCATTTTAGTTTGATAGTGTGAAAAACTCATTCCACGAATCAATCATCCATAGTCAGAGAACAAATTATGAAGAATAACATAAAGTCCATTGAAGGCCATTTTTTGTGTAAACACCTGAATCGCATACATCTTCCTTTAGTTTTAAATCAATTGAAACCATTTATTTTCATTTTCCTGACATTACCTTATATTCCCCTTAATAAATGTGCTACTGTCCCGTTAATACATCTTTGTTTAATGTAGGCAGGGATAATAAATAATACTATTACACTATTATGAAACTTACCATGTTAACAGGATGATGTATATAGAAGATATGTTGGTATAGTACTTGATCCAAATGGAATCACGACAGGTGTTATCCTTAACATATGATGCACTTTCTTTTGCCTGTCAGCTTTTATAGGTATATCATCCTGAAGGCGACAGGTTGGGATGATATATATAGAAGATATGTTGGTATAGTACTTGATCCAAATGGAATCACGACAGGTGTTATCCTTAACATATGATGCACTTTCTTTTGCCTGTCAGCTTTTATAAGTATATCATCCTGAAGGCGACAGGTTGGGATGATATATATAGAAGATATGTTGGTATAGTACTTGATCCAAATGTAATCACGACAGATGTTATCCTTAACATATGATGCAGTTTCCTTTGCCTGTCAGCTTTTATAAGTATATAAAGTTATCCGTAACTCGTTGCTGGTTCAATACCTAGTTAAGTCAAACAACTAGATCGATGAATCATATTTCTTAAGAAATCAAGAAAGTTCCCAAAGTATTGTTATTCACAAAATTATACAAATGTACATGTAGTACATCACAAATGTTTGTGTGTCCCTTGAATATTTGTGCATCAATAGTTTTTAATAAATAAATGAATAAGCTTGTTGAATTATTTCTGGAATAATGGACATGATCAACATACAAAATATAAATAAATTGTTATCTGCATAAGAATGATGAATCTGACTGTATTTCACTGATTAAGTAAACCAAGTATTGAGTAAACTGAAAACTAAGTAAATTGTAGGCATTTAATTTTAATTTGATATCTTTGCAAACTATCATGCAAACTAAAATAAATTTGTACAACACGCATTCATAATACTCCTTTAAACAATGAATGCACTTTCTCAATCAACGGACTGATATTTCTTCCCTATCTGTGACTGAGACGTACTTCCAGTATACGCTAGCACGAAAACCTCCTCAGACAAACTAAGAAGATTGATGCTTTAATTTCCATTTCAATTTACTTTTGGATTTATATTCTTGAGACTAGTGGTAATAACTCACGCACAAGAGATATATGTAAGCTAAGACTCAATTTATCAATAATCTTCGTTACACAGTGATTTACACAGGTGTACAGGAAATACATTGCCACGGCCTGGACGGTTTTGGTTATTCGACATTTTTATCTTAGGTATAATAACCATCTATTATATAGGGATATTTAATACATACAATATACGCCTATTTACTTCAATTTATCATTGCTAGGTTTCAAAGAGTCAAGTTAAGTTATATAAGATTATAACACTTCTATTTTTGTTTATGACAAACAAGATAAAGCTTAATCTGCACTTACACTCATATAGTTCGTGGTCATTGGTCGTTTGCCCTAACAAATTCTGGAATGATATTTATCAAGTTATTGTCGTTTTATTCTTCCCTGAAATAAGATTAGACACTACAATTAGAGGAAGAAATGAAAACATAAAATGCCTCGAAGTTATTTCTTACTTTTATAATTTCTTTTACATGTGCACACATGACCAAACAAATCCTTCATTACAGGACATTGCCATAATGCACTTTAGATAAACCACGTTGTTCGATAATTTAAACACATGGATAATTAAAAAAAAAAGACATATAGCAAGAGCTCTTCGGGTCTAAACAAACAATATCTTCTTATAAAAGTGGAAAGTTTAAGAAACATCTAAATGGCGACACATTTGTCAGATTTAGATAATCAATCAAAAACATCTATCAACGACCAAAAACTCCAATGTTCCTTTAAACAAGTGAATTTTCCAGTTGCAATAGGATAGATTAACAATTTGGGCCATTACATATAATTAACCATCTATTCTCTGTAAGTATGTCGATTGTAAAAAAAATCTATTTAGTAAAATTCTATGGATTTTGCGTCTCCTTTATAATCTAAACTTTTGAATCAGATAATAAAATGATTATTTCCTGGTCATGGAAAAATTATTAAAATGTTATAGAACATATTGGTATGAATAATAGTTAATTATCTTTTTTATTTCCAAAAAGTGCTTTACATATATATATAGTTCAGAAGTCTAAACTTCTGTCACTGAATCACATGACACGTAAGATGGAGGAGACACCAAAATCAATGTTTCTGACCTTTCAATCTTAATACGTGTTCGAGTCTCCTTACTCACTAAATGATTATTGACTGTCTATAATCCTTGATTGTAACAGGCTTGTACTCTGTCTTGTCATTCATCTTCGTAGTTGATTTATATGTACAGATAATTCAATCTGTGACATGAACACGAGGAAATAACATTATTTCCTCTCTTGAAATAATTAGTAAATAGACAACTCTGATTCCTGATCCGGACATCAATAACATGTGTTGAAATGCCTCTAAGTAGAGCTTGGGGAAGATTTATTATAAGTCTGAGCAATGGTTGAGGATTAAGTTAATACCGACTATTCCGTCCATCCGATCGAGGACCTTTTTGTCCCTTCGGTTGCTGAAAACTGTTCAATTCCTTTCAAATTTTAACCTGTCTCTTTTCGTGGAAGGAGAGATAAAGTGCGATTTTGTTAATTTTTGAATGTGTTACGAGTTTCCATGTTTTGTACTTAGTTTTTTTCTAAGATCATAAACAGTAAGATAGCTTGTAAACAAACAATTCATATAATTCTTTTCAAATTTCAAAGGTGTCTACTACTCAATTAGAGTGGATGCAATTAAAGTGTCTATATAAATACATTTTTTTAATGAGAATGATCAATATAACATCTATCTCATAAGCCTTAAACTATCAAAGACATGAAATAGTGCATTTATAGTCGGATTTAAATCATCTCTCTCAATTAGGTCCCACTTTAGATGCCAATATATTTATATACACATACAAAAGTGAACCACACCATCCTACCCATATGGATGTTTACATATTGTCGCTACAAGCAGCTTAAATAAAGTGAATCAGTGATTCAAGAATCACATCAGTAACGTGTGGTGCCACCACGTGCGCGAATAACTGCAGGGACTCTTCTTGGCAGAAGAGCGGCCTCCAGTTCCCTCAGGTTTTGTACAAGAAGGTCCCTTTTTTGTATCCGACGACCCAAAATGCCCCAAAGATGCTTGATTGGGTTTAAATCAGGTGACATTGCTGGCCATGGAATTACAATTACACTGTTACACAAATGTTACACCATTATTTTTTCAGATGTTGGTTTACAGCAAGTGAGGGATGGGATTATCGTCCATGAACAAGGGTCTTGTGGCAAGTCTGTGGTCATCGAAATGATCAATAACTACAGGATCCAGAACCTCCTGAATGTAGTGAACGCCTTTGAGTGAACCCTGTATAGTCTATAGTCACCAAATCGATTCTATAGTCGCCTCCCCAAACCATTTACCCCCTCCATATTGTACCCTTGGCAAAATGTTCCTGGGGGCAAGACGTGTATTCCTGGTCCTCCATATGCGGACTCGGCCATCAACAGCATACAGGAGGAAACGACTACGCTCAAGTCAGTGGTGATTTGTAAGCATTGCAATTGGACGCCTGATGACCTATCTGGCAGCTTTGAGGCGATTTCCAAGCGGCGATAAAGTAAAGGCTGCTTCACACTTAGCCGAATTTGACAAAAGATGGAAACACGAATTTGAAAATGTGCAAATTCGCAAAGGATCGTCAATCGGGCCATTCGTAAACGCATTTTTTGGCCGCCGCAAGAGTTTTTCTGGCTTCGGCGGCAACATCGGGGTAGTGTGAAAATTGTTGCTCACGCCATTTTCGTGTTGCATCCGTATCTCCATCTTCCCCTTTGCATTGCTATCGAGGGACCGTCGTGTGAATTCGTGCTGTGTTCGTATTGCCTTCGTATATCGATCAGTACGATGATGTCATTCAATTTTATTTGCATGTAAAACTCGCCCATTGAAAAATTGATCACACGAAGGTAATACGATGACGACACGGATTCGTAGCTATTGTCGTACGAACGGCAAGATGGAGACACGATTGCACCAAGAAAATGTATATTCCCATAGATTATCAGAATATTTTTGACATACAAAAAAATTTTCCCGCAAAGTCGATTTTGCTGCCGGAGCTATGAAAAATCTATCGACTGTAATACGAATGAAGCACTTTAGTCCCGGTAACTTTGCGATTCATTCTCGATGCATACAGCGCCAGTTAACAAAGTTGATTTTTAAAGGTTCATGCTATTCCCAGGATTCCGGATGATATACTCTTTCCAGCTGACTACCAGAGGTCACGTGATGTGCCTGGTTAGAGGCATCGCATATGCATCGTACTCACGTTACGACGTCGTGCTGCCACCATGTTGTCTTCGTGCAGACTTCGTAAAGGCTGAATTCGAATACTTTAAATCATTTCCAATTGTTAACGATTGTTATCTAGCAAGTCAGCTGAAAATTATATTTTGGACCATTGCCTCAATATGTTCCAAGAGGCTACAGATAAATAGTTTAACAACATGACTGGTTATCTTACTTTGTGCCACACAACCGGGTTTCACGTGCATGTGATTGCGTTCGTGAGACACGTTTTTTTTCAAAAAGTAAAACCTTATTTCATCACCAAAAGAACACTCCTTGATGTGCCATAATGAGGGTCAAATTTTAGTTTCAGCATATACTGAAAATTAAAATTGAATTTGAGGGTGCTTAACTTTTTTTGGTGTGTATATTAAGATGTTTTCTATGCTTACAAAACGAGCAAATAAATTCCTTAAAGTCGATCTTTTTAAGATAACTTTAAAATATATAGAGAAGATAGGTAAGAGCGTTGGAGGCTAATCAGAATTAAATGTTATGTTACACCAAATAAAGAGACATAATCGACAACGTTTACCCTAATGTCGTGTTCGCATTCCTGTGGCCATTATAATATGCTACATATTGGTTATTTCATCGCCTGTTCACTTCAATTGCAATTGATTCAAACAATTTAGTCAAATCTATAAAAAGCACAATTGTGCTCTCCTGTCCTTATTACTTGCTGAAGGGAAAATCTTTTAGCGTTAAAGTCGGTTCGATAGAGTATTAGGAAGGGGATTATTTTATCTGCCTGAAGTGATCAGTAGGATTAGTTCTGATTTCAAGTCAAATGGTTGCCACTGATTCAGTGATCTGGTATACTGACCTATTAGCAGATATATCTTGCAGCAAACACTTAACCTTTAATTTTTGAATCATTCTTTTACAGGAAATGATAAGTGTACATTACAAGGGAAATATGAAAAGCTCAGTATCAAAAGAACTCTGGAACAGATTTCAAAGGGTGAACCGATGAAGCGTAAATGGAATATAGTTGAACCTTAATAAGATATTCATGTTTGTTTTATAATTCTAGAAAGATGTATCAAACTATTCATCAATAACCTCATGTATGTCATGCACAAAAAGTAATCTTCTGTTATTTGAGGTTTCGTTGTGATGAGTGTCCCAATGGAACATGACAACCTCGAACAGAACGTGTTGATTTCTTAATCATTACTTGCACAAAGCAAGCATGGTCCATAGTGTGAGAAATCATTTCGTGTTTCAAACTCAGACAATCGAGCTAGCATTGCGCTCTTCAACTTAACTTTTTTTCTTTATTACTAACTACTTTAAAAGTTCAATCACTTTTTCCAAAAGAAATGGATCACCTTAATGGGAATTGCCTACGACTTAGTAAAACAATTTAACCAAGTTTAATAAACAACATTCACGTGCTTGAGGAAAAATAATAGTACATGAGCAGGCATTTGGGAACATGATTCAAGGTGACAATAGCTTAAGCAAATAATTGGGTCTAAAGCTATGCTATTTTCAATCAAATTCAATTTAATTGAGGAAATGGAGAAAGTGTCATGGGACACTGCTTCTGTTAAGGCAGTCACTTTAACTACATTTTTCAATCTCTGAAACATTATGTTACCAAAATAGAATGTTGCGCAATATTTAGACAGGTTGACCAATATTCTTGACACCCGGAAATTCTTTTCGTGTGTTTGTCTATTTTCTCCGTTACATTGTCCTTCAAAGAATTGAACACCGGTTTCGAAAATATCACCAATACAGTTTGATGTTTCGATAGATACATTGATTTTAAAACGTGATGAAATCAATATTTTTTTGCGTGATTTCCATCAATATATCCATCAATCTAAACTAATCGAAGAAATATATCACAACTTAAAACGGTTTGGTATATAAACCTTAATTTTGTGATTTCATCGAAGCCTGAAATGTCTTAATTCGTGCATATGAGTTAATGCCAACAGTGTTACATTTTGTATTTCAAGGTATTTATCACGATATTTGACTTGTTAATACATGTGATACAATTTTCATTGTTATTACCAAATCATGTAACGTTATCACCAGCTTTAGTTGAATAATGGTAATACTATACCACAGGTGATACGAGTCCAAGGTTTTGACTCATTGTAACTGACAATTAATCCACTGTCTAAGGAAAAATGAGAAGAATATGTCGATTACATAATTAACCAGCTGGTGAGTATTGTCTTTAAACACGTTAAACAGTCAGTTAGTAATAACCTTAAACACTTTTAAGAGCTAGAGAGTCACTGCTTTGAATACATAATACAGCTCGCGAGTCACAGGCTTACAACTTAATACAGCTAGTGAGATGCAGGTTTTAAACTTAATACAGTTAGTGAGTCACAGGTTTATAACTGAATACAGCTAGTGAGTCACATGTTTATAACTTAATACAACTATTGAGTCACAGGTTTATAACTTAAAACAGCGAGTGAGTCACAGGTTTCAACGTCATACAGCTATTGAGTCACAGGTTTATAACTTTATACAGCTAAAGAGTCACAGGCTTCAAACGTCATACAACTAGTGAGTCACAGGTTGAACATTTAATACAGCTAGTGGGTCACAGGTTTCAAATCAAACACAGCTATTGAGTCACTGGTTTATATCTTAACACAGATAGTGAGTCACATGTTTATAACTTTATACAGCTAGTGAGTTACTGGTTTATAACCTAATACAGCTAGTGAGTCACAGGTTTTAAACTGAATACATCTAGTGAGCCACATGATAACAACCCGATACAGCTAGTGAGTCACAGATTTACAGCTTAATACAGTTTGTAAGTTGTAGCTTTGAAAAACTAATACAGCATGCTTTGAAAAATTCTTATAATATGTGAATTAAGAATTTGAACATCTTATATATCTTGTGAGTCCTTATCGAGATGAACACTTTTGTTAATGTGAATTGTTGATGTGTTTCGTTGTAATTGGATTTAAAATGAAATTTTGTTCAAAGAACTTAAATGTTTTATCAAGATTATTGAAATAATGAATCACACTTGTTATCACATATCATTGTCAACATCAAAGCCCGAGGTATCATCAACATCTTCCGAATAGCTATTTGTCACTGTTCTTAAAATGAAGAATGAAACGAAAAGGTGCTGGTTTAATACTCGCTATCATTCAATTGGTTATTGATTTAGTGAAGATAATGAAATCGTTCTAAAATTACATCTGCCATGGTCCTTTACGACGTTTGGTATTCGAGCTGTCGAACATGTTAAAATCTTATCCTTTTGAAATATCATATTCAAACTCACAAGAGACGTGTATGTAAGGGAAAATGGAAACGTTTGCTAACGATACTACATGAACACATGTTGAAGAAGATTCACTTGAAATAAATGAAATGATTCAACATTCATATTGCTGTCGAGGTTTCAACACAAATTTTGGAGTCAACAACGTATGGATACTTACATGTACAAATCCACGACAGATCATTAAAATAGCATTTTTGTCCTTTCAGTTTTATATGCACTGTGTACGATTATAATTGTCATAATCGACAGAATGCCACCATAGTATTAAAGCCGTAATGCTTGGTGCAGATTCGTTTACAAGTGGTCAAAGTAGTCGGTGGACGGAATCAATACAGACACATCTGAATTTATGAGATATAAGGTACAGAAACCTTAAAAGTTGATCAAGGTGTTGCAGTATCATTTAACCTTCTTTATGTAATAGAGGTACTTTTTAATTAATTAAGGTATTTGGTTGTACAGTCTGAAGTAAGATTCTCAAAGGAAAATACAAGGAATGAATACGTTTGAATTATCAAGATATGTGTGTAATAAACTGTTCATAGAGAGAAAGTACATACCAAGAATCCTTTTGAACTATCAAGGTATTTAGTCTGGAAGCATCAATTAACCCTTTCTTAAACAGAAAACAGAAGGTAGCAATTTTGTTTGACAAGATGAATTGACCCTTTCCAATAAAACATACTTTGCACAGAAAGGTTTGAATAATAAAGTCAATTGATGTGGTGACAAAGTACATTTGAATTCATCAGGTTTGCCGTTCGTCAGCATCGATACACTATTAATGAACAAAAAATTCACACTTAGTCAAATTTGCCTCGAAATTACATTGTCAACGAATCAATAACACTATAAATAGTACTGATGACTTGCAACTGATGACTAGTTTTTTATTACAAGAGTTCCTCGACAAACGTCTCGCCTTACAGAGGAAATCTAAATGAACTACTTGCATGCAGAAAGGTTAACATTTCAAATATATCGTTCGATTTTACAGCAGTATTGTATTATTACTACAGGGCACGTAGAAGCAATGGAAGGGTCCACGGTGAACTGTTGAGTTTAAGTTTATGATATATTATCTACACATGTTTACGAAGATGTTGATAAAGAAATGTAAATCCATGACATTAAAATTGTATCACAAAACTAAAGTCACTTGTTTGCTATTGTGAAAATTGTCTGTATGAAATACAACTTTAAAATCTTCATTTATCTATTCTGAAAGGAAAAAGTTAATGCATCAATTTTAGAACATACGTACTGTAATCTGATGTTTAACATTACCTACTTTGCTAATAGTATCATTCCAAAGTTCGGGACATGCAAACCTGACTTACACACAGTAGATAGAAGTAATCAATCAACAAATAAATGTTAATGGTCTGATCACAAGCCAAATAACTAAATTAGCATCTTAGCAAAGCAAATCCTACATAAATCCTTTCCTTAATGTTAAAACATAATTTCTTTTTTGTCCATTTTCTCCATAAAGCATCAATGCAATAGTTTCCAGGTTAAATATTCAATCTACTTGGTCATTTTACTTTAAGTTAATAACATTTGAAATCGCAGAAGCTTAATCACAACCTTTGGAAATGCGGCCACACAGGAATCTAATATGATAACGTAATTTCATGTTACAATTGATGATTACCAACCAGATTTCTTTTATAGAAGTCGCAAAATAGTTTAAAAGCCGGGTATCTTCTGTCAATAAGCTGCTTTAACTTAAGAGCAGACTTAAGTCTTGAAATGCTTTTACCATTTTTTAATATCAGCTGATATAAAAAACAAATACGAATTTATAAATGTTATATACTCTTATAAAAACGTTATGTTGTGTTTTTATGTTCGATTACAGCGTTCTTCTTTACTGTATTCCACGTATGAACGTTTGAGGTTTTCAAGTGAACGTTTTAAATACTCAAATATAATCATGACATACTCAAATGTGAAATTTCCTCTTGAAATTTACTTGATGTGAACATTATTGCGTTTGCATGTTACACAGTTCTTTCTGGTATTGTTTTTGTTTAATATTAGTCTTGATTGATGAAGGCTAATATATATTTTGGGCGGGATGGGATGAATGACTTGCGACTGCGTTACGACACAATTTATGCTGTAGCATGTAGAATCGAAGCTGGTTATGTGGCTCTACTTGCGATGGTATGATAATCCTCAATGTCAACATCTCGCCCACCAGAACATGATTAAAACTAAACACTTGCCTCAGGGGGTAATCTCTTCTATGGCCAACTCACATGCAGTTTTTCAGATTGGTCCAAAAATAATCATCATTCTTTACAGCAATGCTTGGTGAAGAGAACAAGGCCTTCAAAATAAGTGAATGCAAAAATCAGAGAATCTAGTTCATCATTATTATATTTTCACAATATATTAGCAAGTATAGACTCACTTTTGTATTGATTTAAAATGTGTTTTGTTCCCACATCGTTACCATCATTGAATTGTAAAGAACCTTGAAACTGCCTCTGAAAACTTTGTGTTGTTTCATGACACTGCTTTACATTGAAGTCAATATGTATTCATGTGCTTTTTGTATACATGTAAGTGACGAAAACTTTACATCTTCCTTTATGGCGGGGAAAAACAAAATCATATATCAAACAGTTCCTAACCAATACAAATGTAGAATGTGACTTTTACATGGTTATGCTATAATTCACAATTAACTATACCTATTTCTTATCACTAATTAAGATATATGTACCTACATATAATTTTTAGTATTGTATATCTATCATTTATCCAAGACAATTTTCAATATAAAAGAGCACAAAGGAAAGAATCTATCGTCTCTTGAGATCTGTAGAAATGACAAGAATATATTAATAATAAGCAAAATAATTGTTCCCTGTGACAATAAAATAAAAAGACATTAAAAAACGTAATTGAACAGTATTGAAAATTGAAGCAACGTATACAAGATGAAGTAAATAAAAAACTTCATGTCCATCTTAAGAAGGACATCAGCCGACACCCAAATGCGAGTTCTAAAAGAAAATGAACAGATTTCGAATGCAATTGATGATGTTTATGACCCTCAACCAAGAAACGTTGTTTCAGTATACGTTAAAGAACATGTAAATGATAAAAGGTGCTTTTATAACGTGATTTGCTCACAGAAAGTCCAACATGTTTCTGAATTAACCAGAAATGTCTTCAGGAACATACAATTGAACATTTATATATGTCACAAACGAGATAATGCTTTTACATGGCGTGAATTAATTTTTTGTTCGAACCCCATCAATAAACATAACAATATATGCATTCAAAATGCCAATTAATAGATCGAAACGATCATCATTCATAGTTCAAGATTAACAGGATTCAAATTATTATTCAAAACAAATTGCGTTTTCTTGTAAATTTAACGCATCAATCTGTATTTTCTGTTGACGTTTAATACCAGAAACTTTCATTGCTTTTATGTATTCTCGTGCAGTCTTATTGAGATGCTGCGATCTTTTCAACTTCAATGTTAACTGCTTCAGAAAGTCAAGATTCATGACTTAATGTTTTGCAACATGAAATTGAAGACTGGGTTTTATTGGAGTTTCAGAAAGCCTATCGGAAATAAGCAAAAACGGACAATGATCCAAATCATACTTAAAATACAAACAGAGTTTTAGGGCTGCATCTGATTTCACCTATTCGATTCGATTCGATTCAAAATGGTTTAATCATACATGTGCTTGCAGTGAAGTGGTTGGGTATGATGTTTGTAAGGCTAAAAGACAACACTATATCTACATATCCTTAAATAATATTGGAAATTCATTTAAGTACTCCACTGTGTAAGAGTAAAGAGTAAAATAACTGTTAGATTTCATCTATGCATGAAATAAGGATAACGACACATTTTATGCTGAATAATAATCAACTTGGCGTGTTTCTTACTTGTTTAATGTTTAATGAGTGAGTGAGTTATTGTTTAGCACCGCTTGGACAATATTGCAGTAATTTCCTGCGAGTAATGTTTAATGACCATGCCAATTGGCAATTGGTGAAACCAATATCATCAGTAATATCAACCATACAAGCGTGGTTGGTTAAACATTTCAACATGGCGACATGTTCATTGATGTTATGTCAGGTAGAACTTGTTTGTAAGGGCTAAGTAGAAATTAGACTGATGTAAACATTTGATTACCTTCTTTAAAGATTTTAACATGACATGTCTGAAACTAGTTTTGATATACTGTCTAATTATGACATATATTTTTGTTCATGGTCGGTCGGTTCAATTCGGGATTCCCATCAAAATACATCATGATAAGCGATAAGCTATGATTATGTGTAATACCAACGATAAGTATATGGTATATATTCGGTGTTGTACAAGTTATACCAAAAGGGCTGCGCGCTAGCAAAACGCTGTACACGTTATAACATATTTATGTAAAAACCTACGTGTTATAAGTTGTATAGCTTTTTGTGCAACGTCATAACTCTTATACTTTATTTTTAAGGTAAATACATTGGAAATGTGATACAACAGGAAGATTCTAGAAATAAACATTCAAGAAAAGAAAACATAAAAAGAAATAGTCTTCATGATTACCTTTTTCTATTCCAATGCCATGATAATGTATATTTTGATTATGCTCCAGTTATCGTGGTTGTAAATACTTGAAATCAACAAGTTCAACTGTTGTGATCATTGAACGAGAAACATCAGACTCTTCATAACAATAGCTTTTATGATATATTGCAATAGTGACTGATTTTTAGTTTCTAAAAGAGTATCGTTCACGTACATTATTTTTATTGTAATGAATTTTGTGATTATCGTTAATCGATCCAAGTTATGGAGTTAATTCGAAAATATGCAAAACAAAAAGGATATAAACAAGGCCTTCATTATAAGAATCATATGCATCACAATTATTCATTGATATCCTGTGAATTTACATTGCATGATGAACCTATGAAAATACATACAGGAAGGATACAGGATTGGATTTTGTAGTATATTTTGAAATAACTCTGTGTCATTGTGAAAACACCAGAGCCTGTGACCATATCGATACTGTGCTTCCACAGATGTTCTCTCTTTCGGCCGCGCTAATGCAACGTGTGTGCCCAAGGATGAATTTTTTCTTGATGTCTTTATGATTTGTCCCTACTACAGATGGTATTCCTATAAACGTCAATGTCAACTTGAAGATAATGTAAAATAAACACTTGCTTCAAGGGATGTTCTTTTTTTAATAATCATGTTAAAAATACTTTTTCAGATAACTTCAGAATATTGAATCAACATTTGTAAGGAGGAGTCTTTGTAAGGACTGCAGGCTATTCCTAATATTTGAACAGGCAGGCAGAGAACTACTCTATCATTATTCATAGTTTCACGAAATTATTTGGAAATTGCATGAACTTTAATTGCTTATTAGAACAGTTTCAGGGCTTTGCATCTAATATCAAGTTTACGTTGCCAGTAAAACGAACGAAGAAGTGTATAGTTAGAGACGTCACTGAGACGAGTCGGGATTAATGTTCACTCGTATAACCAACAAGTACAAATAACGTTAAATTGCGAATTATTTGTTTGTATTCTTTCAACAAGACAAGAATAAAATTATATTTGCTCTCAATGTAAAGCAATATTCTGAGAGAATGGCTTACGCTTTCTTTTTTTCGATAGTATATATTCCCGATATCAGACTGTCCATTTAAACTCTCATCGTTGCAGCTTTTAGTATTAACCAACAATACTATTTTTACGCTTTAAAGTAATAATCTTTGTGGTGTATATTTGTAAAACAAGAGTCATCAGAAGATGACATATCCCACCGGTTCCACATGATCGTAAGATGTAAACCTTTGAAAGATAATTGTAAATTTTTCAATATAATATAAGCTAATATATATAAACTTTCATGAACAGAGTCCAAATAAGAGCCGTTTCCATGGAAATAATAAAAAATAAAATTTTCAGAAATGTGAAAATATCAAAAGGCACCACTTCAGTAGGTGGGCAATACACATGTAAAGTTTCAGAAAGATATGTGGACCGGTTTTTGAGTTCTGCTCCGGAAACGAAACCTTTCATGAACAGAGTCCATATAAGAGCCGTTTCCATGGAAATAATAAAAAATTAAATTTTGAGAAATGTGAAAATATCAAAAGGCACCACTTCAGTAGGTTGGCAATACACATGTAAAGTTTAAGAAAGATATGTGGACCGGTTTTATATATATGAAACCTTCATGAACAGAGTCCAAATAAGAGCCGTTTCCATGGAAATAATAAAAAATAAAATTTTCAGAAATTTGAAAATATCAAAAGGCACCACTTCAGTAGGTGGGCAATACACATGTAAAGTTTCAGAAAGATATGTGGACTGGTTTTTGAGTTCTGCTCCGGAAACTAAACCTTTCATGAACAGAGTCCATTTAAGAGCCGTTTCCATGGAAATAATAAAAAATAAAATTTTCAGAAATGTGAAAATATCAAAAGGCACCACTTCAGTAGGTGGGCATAACACATGTAAAGTTTCAGAAATATATGTGGACCGGTTTTATATATATGAAACCTTTCATGAACAGAGTCCAAATAAGAGCCGTTTCCATGGAAATAATAAAAAATAAAATTTTCAGAAATTTGAAAATATCAAAAGGCACCACTTCAGTAGGTGGGCAATACACATGTAAAGTTTCAGAAAGATATGTGGACTGGTTTTTGAGTTCTGCTCCGGAAACTAAACCTTTCATGAACAGAGTCCATTTAAGAGCCGTTTCCATGGAAATAATAAAAAATAAAATTTTCAGAAATTTGAAAATATCAAAAGGCACCACTTCAGTAGGTGGGCAATACACATGTAAAGTTTCAGAAAGATATGTGGACCGGTTTTTGAGTTCTGCTCCGGAAACGAAATGATTACGGACGGACGGACAGACGGACGGACGGACATACAGACGGACAGGGCGATGACTATATCCCACGGTATTACATACCGGTGGGATAATAAAATGTGTAATTAGCTTAGTCTAATTTTTAATCGGTTTGCGTTTATTCTTGTGCGCTAGTCACATCAACAGCTTCAAAAAGAGAAAAAACTGAAGTGGAGTAAAATCTTTCCAAATAACCAGAAACGGGTCTTAGATTCAATGATTTGTACCGTCAAAGATGAAGAAGTAAAAAAGATCTCGTTGTATCAATTTATCATTCATGTTGTGCTCTTACAACGAAGTTTAATAACTAATATGAATTTAAAAATCTATACCGAAACGTCGCTTCATTCTACAATAAAGAAGTTGATAATCCATAAAACTCCTTGTCTCCTTGATACTTCCAACATCTAAAATGCCTCTCAAACAACTTAATATAAATTTATGAAAAAAATAAAAATAAAATAAATAAATGAATGATGTAACTTTGAATTGACATAGTACATTTGTATTTTGTAAAAAAAAATTTTTTTATATACTATAAAAGAGCTAGTAAACAATTTATTTGTTTTTACACCATTTAGAGAAAGTACTATGCAGAATAAGACTACATTTGATATAGTTATTTTGCTGCGAAATAAACCTGATTTTGGAATGAATTAAAAAAACATTAACATATTGAACCTTTTGTCAATTAACCATTCTTTCAATGTTAGGAGTAGAAAAATATCTATATAACCAAAAACGAATGACAATTTTATGACACGACTTTTGGACGCATGATTAAATTCATATTAAATGCTGGCATAATTTGCAAATGTAGTTTCAACTTCCATGATACTCTATATTTTTATTTTATTTAATTCCTTGATGTGTCTATGTGGGTGACATATATACATGAATGTGAACTTTTAGGAACAGTTATGTGCACACTACATGCTACAATAAATGTCTGTGAAGCTCTGTGACTACCGATGAACACTGTTTAGAGAGTCATTCATACTCCCTAAGGAGAGTTATAGTCTACTGAACATCAGCAAATGGACGCTGAAAGTGTAGCAAAGACAATTAAATTGGGAAACATAGAACTCGAGGTTGAAGTATCAACTTAATGTCTCCTGGATGTAGGCCAAGCAAACTTCAAAATAATGTCAGAAGGCTTTTTAGAGTCTCCTAGGACCGTAACATTCTTGGAGTTCCTACTTTAGAAACAAATGCCGGGGGCATCGTTTTAATTATGACATGAGGGAATATATTTTGTAGCATCATTCAAGTTACTACTTTCTGGAGCGGTGTGCCCGAGCTACTTTTATAGCAACTGTGCGCAAAGGGTATTCAGACGTTATCTTGAAGACATTGACAAGTTAAATGAATATACATGTAAACGAAATAGTCTATCTGTATAAAGACATGAGATACATTCTATTTTATTCGGGACGCATGCTTAACAAAGGGACATGTTTTGTTGTAAATTAGTTTATTAATGCGGCTTAATCTATGGTGATGACGTCACTTTTGTTGATTACAGTTGATTATTTTTTTTATGAATGAACAGTTCTGTGAATCTCCTGGCTTTGACGGAGGAGGGGGGAGGCTTTGTTTTTGGTTTTTACATTTTTAAATAATATAGTCTTTACTAAATTTGAACTAAAGTACATGCGATCAGAAGCTTCCTGCTTCGGTAAACAAAACAGCAGCAAAAGACACCTTTGAATTGAAATCGTATTGATTAACAAGATGAAGTTGTATGACATTTGAGCATGTTTTGGTCATGTTCCCACTTGAATACCACAAAACCTAAAATTCACATTCTGGTTAGCCTCAGAAAGGATCTAGGTATCTTGGCTGACATTTATACTGATTACCAGCAAACTTATTATATTACATTAATTTCTGTATTAAATGTTTCGTAACTGTCAAATGTATAAATGCTTAATAATGAACCCTGCGGAACTTAATAATTCAAATCGGTCTTAAATAAAAAGGTACGAGAATGTTGTGCAGGAGACAAAGTTAAAGTGAAATGAATCAGAAAGAAATTTTTAAACTCAGAAATGTAAAAATGAATACAAAACCAAATTGAAAGACGTTTTTCTGTAAGAAATCTAAGTAAATCATGGTATGACATAAAACTGATATTAGTTCAAACTGTAGCCGTCAGTCACACCTAGTAATGATCTAACTTTAAACAAATTCAAATGCGTTAAACTCATTCTACCTCAGATTAGATTATGGCAATTTTTCAAAAGAGGGATAATGTATGGGAATCGCTGCCGCCGGGGAATATGTTAAATATATATCAACAGAAGATGTAATAAGCTCATTTGCTAAGATTATCCCATATAAAACCTGATTGATTGATAACTTATTTGGGATTTTTCTTTTGGAATGTAGAATGCACCTGGTCGCAATCTTCCAAAGGTAATTTAAAATATCGATCTATTCTCACGAAGTTCATTATTTTTGGAAAAACTCTATTCCAGTGCCTTAACGAAAGAATATCAGTCTGTTAAGAACAACATGAGACCGGCGGCTCTTACTTCTATTGCCATGTGATGTTTTGAACGCACAATTCAGAACTTACTGTTAGGTTAAGTCAACTATTCAACCTCATCTAATTATTGACAAACATAAATTGAATGTAAATTCTATCATTATGAGATGAGTAATTCCTATCTAGTTAAGAGAAGACTCTGAGTGAAATGGTTCATGAGATATCCCGTTAACAAGAATCCGGACGGACGTACGGACGGATGTCAACTTTTCATGTCTGTCGAAACACATGTCTTAATTCTGATGTTTTATTTGATGTGGAAAAGATGTGTTTTATATTATCCAGCCATGAAATGTGTTTTTATCTGCCATAACCTGCCAAATAATCTTACCAAAAAGAAGGTCTCATTTTTATTGTTGTTATGAATTATTGTATTCAACGCATTTTGAATTGACTGTTTTATATCTTTCCAAATATTATTTTACAAGTTTATTCTCTCATAACTTCACAGGAAGTGTCTCAAATTTTACTAAGACGCTGTATTGTATTTTGTAATTATGAGGTGAGACTGAAATAACACATCGGTCTATCTGGACGCAGGCTGCGAATGTGAATGCTGAGCCGTTGACTCAACTTTGAAACTGACATGGGCATGAGCCTTTACATCGTGCTGCACGTGCAATCTGCTGAAATTTACATGGGGAACCGTACAAACTACCACAATAGATTGCATGACCATTTAAAAAATATATATTGCCATAGCTTACAGAAAATACGCATTAATGTTTACATATAAATGTAGTATCAACGATTTTAAAAATGTGATAAATACAATGAAAATTATTCTCGCTATGTTTCTACCCAGTAGAAATTGATCTTTATAATTTACGGCATGCAAAACATCCTGTATTCGTCGAATTTCAAGTATAAAGGTAGCAAAATCAATTCGACGCTTCGGTATTGTGATTTTAACTGGTAATCAGCTTACATAAATCAGCTTACATACCATCGGAACGTTCCAAAATGAGAACGAATGGTTAATTTAACACTTTATTTTTAGAAATGATGAATTGATGTCGATTTTGAATGCCCTACTGGTTTTATGGTTAGCTAACTGAGCCTGAAACCAAATAGGTGAAAGCAAATTGTAAACTTTAAACATTAATCTCTGAAATCAAAATATCATTTTATAACTGTTGGGTGTTTATGATGAACACACGTTAGTATGAAACATGAGTACTCAAATAAAACAAAGGAGCTAGTGTGAAATGAAGATATCTTCTTCCATTGATATGTGTTCAACATTGAAATTGATTGGTTTCATCATAATGGTTACAGTTTCCGTTTGAATTACGTTGTTTGATATGGGCACTATATTGTAAAGCTTTTTATCGGTCGTACAGTCACCGAATTGAGATGTATCTATTAGCTTTGACAAGATCGATTTCATGATTTTGGATGCCTTTAATTTTCTAATAATCGTTATTTTGACTTCAAATAATAAAGACGTTAACTCACTCGCAAGATGTACAACACTTGTGCCAGTTAAAAATATATTTCGCTTGCTATCGCTCCGGTTAATATCATTTTACAGTCACTATGCGTGGTTGTTGTACTTGTTTTTGTATTAACCTTAATATATACATTTGGACTCCTACTCCTGTCTGATAAAAAACGTTATTTTCTTAGAATACTAAGTACTTTATTATAGGATATTTATCAATTGTTCAAATAAAGTTTCTAATCATTTGGATATTTGTAATCTGTTTAATACATTCTGTGATGTCGGGGTCCAAATGCAAGTTTTGTAACACGGAATGGTATTTCTTGAACTGATAAAAATTGATTAAACTTAAAATATAACGTTCTGTCGATGAAATTCACTGGTTACAGCAGTCTGAACCCACAAAATCAAAATTTTTTGGGACAAAAATGATTCAGTAAATTGTCTTGGTGTTGATCTCTCAAAATCAATGGGAATTATTAATTTTATGGTTTGAGTTCAAAATCCATCTACCAATATTCAAAGTTGACGACAAAGGGGTCGATATTTCGATAGCCGGCTAAGTCCTTGTTAGGTATGATGGTTTTGATATGTAGATGTCACCTTGGTAACGACCATTTTGTTTTGGACTTACAAAAAATCTCTGACGAAATAGGTAATAAATTCTACGTGTAGAAGTGTACTTGCCGACAAAAAGAATTCAGACAAAGTATCCGAATATTCACACGGTAAGGATGTCCGGTTGTATATTCAAGTCCTGCTATTGCTCTGAATACATTATTCAAAAGTTACTAGTTAATCTTTCATCATGAACGCCGAATCAGATTGGCTGAATACAAATGTGACATTTATAGACTAAGCTGATCATTCGATACATAACATAAAACAATATATACAATTATGCTAGAGGATAATAATGTTCCATTACCAACCTCATGAAAACGGATAAACTAATTACAAAGAATTCATATTACTTCTTGGCTTTTCATAAGAAATATTATAATAGCAATTCAGCATTAATTTTGTCAAAGTCACGTGTTTTAATATGATATAGTTTCACGATCTACTTCTACTAATTAAATTTAATAACTTCTCAAATGTAGCAATATATTTGAACTCGCAATAATTCCAAACCTCTAAGCGTGACTGAAAATAAAGATCTGTCATTTAAGAAAAGAATATTTTGGCGATGCTTTTATTTACTTTATTTTACTAAAATGTTGTAGTTTTGATTACATTTAACATGGTGGTATCTATTTCTAAAACTCAATTCGAAATGGAATCTATATTGTATATGTATATTTGCAAAATACCCTTTAATTCGCAAACGACGCTTTCAAAATGACACATATCACATGATTAAATGCATGAAAAATAAGTTTTGCCAAAAAAAAATGCCACAAAAACAAATTAAAAATGAGCCATAAAAGTTACATATATATTTACCCTTTATCATAAGCAGGTCTGAAATTCAGTATTGGTGGTGAAATGTGTCAGTTTGAGCTATATATATATCAGTGTTTACTTGGCATTATTTGGCTTTTGCATTTGATAGGTGATAGCAAATGAGTTGATGTTGTATCGCAAAGTTTAAAGGTCTCACTGACTAGAGGTAGTCAATGATTTGCACCACGTGAAACCTTGCAGCTAACAACAATCTTTGTAGGGATTCATTAACACAACTTTCGATTCCTTCAGCCCACGTATTGAGGTCGCCCAAATATTGACAATAATCGTGTCTCTTGCTCCAGTAGCATTAATTAACTAAAATAAACAGAAACCTCTTGAAAGACGTGGGAGGTGATTAAGAGTTCCTGTGACAAACACATGGACATCGTAGGTGTGACATTCTTCATTTCAAATGTGTCATTAAACATCGACTGATGCTTTGTATTTTAAATTAATACAAACTTTCAGATCGATGTGAGCGATTTTTTCGTTGAAATGCAGGTTAGAACATACATAGACTTGACTTATGGTTTGTATTTTAATGAATACTCATTTATGCTTAAATGTAAGATTTTTGTGATAAATGTCGGTAAAGATACATTATTGAATGGCGATCAACAGGAAGGGTCGATGAAAAACATTTGGAAATGGATTATAAGGAACATTATGTATCGTTTAGTTATATGCATTTTCAATAAATAATTGGTTGAAAGCAAGATCACGTATTACTCATCAAGACATATTTTACGTATAGTATAATGATAATGGTATATTATTGCAATAATCTATTATCTTCGCCCCTCGTCCATTCTCTCCCCACAGAGGCAGATGAAGTCATATTGATTGAGCCTCTGTTCTAATGAGACTAAATCCGTGGGTTCCGGCAGTTTCCCATGGTGGAAAAAAATGTACCATAATCCATTTGATTTTTTTAGTAAAAGAAAACGATTCTTTCAAGGAAAGAGCGGTTCATATCTCAATGTCTTTGTCATGATTTTTTAACCGGGGTCGCTTATTACACAACTTACTTGGATTGCCTTAAATCAGGCATCTCCCATTCATAACCACAATTTCGGCAAATTAGAACAGATGCTCAACATAACTTGATCTCCCTCTATAGGTAGAGAATGCCCCTCGGCTATAAATTGACCGAAATAAATGGACGACCAGCATTCTTCAAATCATGTCATGCACTGCAATGAATTGTATAAATTAGAAGTGGCGATGCAGTAATGATTTAAACTTGCAAGCTGTTGTTTTTGTAGATGTCATTGTACATGGTTCATTTGCACTACAACTTAAAAGCTTTTTATGATATACTGTGATTGTGATTAAGAATATAACATTAGAAATTTACCTTTACACACAAAGGTATTGTAGCTTCTCTTTGTTATGTTACTATATGTCATGTTTGCAATAGTGTGATATCCGGTGAGCCGATTTGCATCTTTATTTATGGGGGTGGGGTGGGGGAGAAATTCATGAAAGAAACCAGCTCATTATACAATATCATTGAAATAAATTGAACTATATGTGACGGGATAATGGATCATTTAGATTTGACTAATGCCAAGACTTATTTACTATTGGTTTTTACGCTGTAGCTAGGGTATTCATTGTTGTTTTTATTTACCGTGAGTATACGTCTGTGATATGATTCAAATGGGTTGTGTTATGATCATTTATCATATACTTGCTTATAAATACAGAGATTTTGAATGCACGATACACCCTTCGTCAAGCACCCTGTATCAGCCCGCAGGGCAGATAACCTGTATCAGCCCGTCGTCAAGGGCAAAAACCTGTATCAGCCCGTCGTCACCTAGGAACCCTAGGCAACGAACGCAAAAAATAGATCGAAGTCGCGAGGAATTTAGAGTTGTCTCCCTTTGTACAGCTGACGTTAGAACGTGGCCGACATCGCGAAAACGCTGCAGTCACTTGCGGATAGGATTTGTCAGTTTGATTATTAATACAACCTTTCTTTCCAGTTTAGAAATTCAACCAGAGATTAAATGAACTGAAAAGTCGTAGGAGGCGTAGGCTCGGGAGCTGAATGTTTATTGGTATTGTGTTTGTTATCCAAACGTATAAAATCAGCCACATGTTTTGTTATGAATTAAAGTTTAAAAATGTTACAATTATTTTTGTAGTTTGTTTGGTAAGTATATATGATAAAAATAGTATGACATGGGTATTTTCATATCACAATCGGTATCAGCCCTTGACCAATATCGGGGTCTCGGGCTGATACCGAATGTGATATGAAAATACCCATATAATACTATCTATTTACATCATATACTTGCTTATAAATATGAATGTACGATACACCCTTCGTCAAGCACCCTGAATCAGCCCGCAGGGCAGATAACCTGTATCAGTCCGTCGTCAAGGGCAAAAACCTGTATCAGCCCGTCGTCAAGGGACTTGAACCTGGAACCCTAGGCAACCAACGCAAAAAATAGATAGATGTCGCGAGATTAACACAATATCTTAACAATTGTAATCAGCTTTATGTTATGTGTAGACAGACCATGATTTTTGCCAAAGCAAATACTATCATTATTGTTCTAAGTTTTCATATCAGTTATATATGTCTAGCTAATAAGAAAGTGACATTTGAACTATCTGATAATCCACTCTTGAGATTTTCCTAGCCAGGCGTTGTTATTTTTCAATTCCAGTCATGTTTATGTGCGTTTTCCATTATGTCTGTGAGATGTTACAGTGGTCATTATTGACCCATGCATAATCGTAGGATTAGGTTTGAGAGGGAAATTATTTTCACATAATAGTAAAACTTCGCTGCCATAAACAGACGGATCAACGAATAACTAATCCTGTCAGTGCTCCTCTGCATTTCATTTCATGGTTTTGATGTAAATATGTACAATAAAAACAATGTCATCATATAATAAGATTTTTTCTATTCAAATGCAACGGTCCCAGCTAACAAATCTACGTTGTATTAACGTTGTCACAACGTCCACTTTTCGTTGTCATTACGAACTTTCTGACGTTGTGACAACGTAATTGTGTAGACTCCCAAACAGATTGCTACAACGTGGTTTTTCTACCTGAATACCACGTTGTAGGGACGTTGAAACAACGTCATGTTTTACGTTTTTATTAGGTAAATTTCTAACGTTGCCACAACGTCATTTTGTAGACTCCCAAACAGGTTGCTACAACGTGTTTTTTCTACCTAAATGCGACATTCTTGAGACGTCACATAGACGTCATATTTTACGTTTTCCTTACGTAAATTAAAAATGTTGTCACCATGTCATTTTGTAGACTCACAAACATGTTGCTACAACGTGATTTTTCCGCGTTAATATGGTGTAAGTACATTTCCACATTCGTTTTGCATAAGCAGTATTCAAAAGAAATAATACCAGGCACTTGGTTTGACGTGAAAGTAAAAAAACAATATGTACATGTATATTTAAATATCAAAAATTTAGTTGAAATGTTCTTACAATATTATCAAAAACAAACAAATTATACAATCATTCATATGGGCAATTATACCAAAAAGGTGTATTATTATTTAAAACCTGCCTGGCATAAATTGTATTGAATACATGTACACGGGAAAACATTGAACTGAAACAATTAATCAGAATAAACAGATAATAAATAACAAATCAGATGTTTATTCAATGTTGTTTATTTAACATTACTACAAGAAAGGTGAGTGAGTGTCTTCAATACTCTTCATCTGTCAAACGTTCGATAATGAATGTCATCAAGACCAACCTTTGGCACCATTTGTTAATAAAGCTTCCTCCTGTGAAAATAAATTAAAAATGCCAGTCATTAAAGACAGATTATCATTACCATAACAATACCACTCTTGCATATAAAATCGATAACACGTAAAAGTTGTCTTCGTTTCAATTGAATCAACTGCTTTAAAATTCATAAAGTAGATAATAGGTTATTATTTGTAAAATCATCTAAAACTGTTACACTAAATAATATCAATATACCCGGGAGTGACTCAAGTCCTGCATCAAAATCAAATACTCAGAATTAGGGCTAATCAATAGAAAATATAAATAACCATTTAAAGTTTACCACCGAGTAATGCATCAAATATTCGCGAATTTCTGACAGGGCATATAAAGATTAAGCTGTGTTTGGCGAAATGCATATTTTGATCGTGGTATTTTTTTAAAGAACTTTTACAACAAGTCCCTTTGACTCAATATTTTGTAGATTAATCACTGTGAACCATTTTAACTCCAAAATTAATATCTGGATGATAAGTTTGAATGGTATTACCTGATAAAAACCTCGATTGTTCCATCCCTGTTCAGTTATTATGCGCCGTCCCTTGATCTTTCATTTCTCAGACAAACTGTCAGTCAGCCAACTGTAAAATGGAAATAACCAAAATTAAACAATTTCCTTTGTTTATTAAGACAAAATCAGCCAATCAGGGGCAACGGGCCATGTTGCACAATGGATAAAAAATGTCCCATTAAAATTCTGAAATTTACTATTGATGTAAAGGAAATGGCCCACTAGAAAAAAAGAAAAGCACCGAAAAGCATGAAAATGGCACGTTGTAAAAGATGTTTTTCCTAATCCCTGTATGTCACACACAGATTTACACAATAACAGTGCCATGAGTTAGGAATTGATAGCTGTAACAATTGCAGAGAGTTGTTATTATTACTGATTTGTTATGTAGCTTATACTAGTATTATACTACAATCACAAAATGTTATATCAAAAAGCATACAAGTGACCCAAGGCAAGCCGCAACATTCAGTCATAAATTAGATTAATACCGTGAAGCACAAAAGCAGTAAACAGCTTTCTAGAAGAATTTTATTGAGATTGTCAAATATTCACACTCTTCTAGCACATTTCTTATCCATTTTGTAAAATAAACCAAAAACTTAGAATTCAATTGTAATGAACTTTATCTGCTAGTTTACTGTAAATATAATGCAGTTGTAATTAATTACAAATCATAAAATTTATTAAATATCAACTTTTTTATCGAAATCATGGGATTTATTACACATCTTCGTTGAATTGTAAACATACGTTTGGATAATTGTTAATTTCAAATTAGCTGTGACTAGCTATGATAAAATTCCTATCGTAGTATGATATTTTTTTATTCATGTAACGCCGTGGTTATTCGGTTCTTCAAAGGGAACATCCCGCAGCGAAATTAAAATCATTTTACCCATACAAATTAAGCTATCTTAAAAAACTTACTCAGATATTCAATAATTGAAATATTACATAATTTCTGTACTCTATCACGTTTATGTCGTGCAGAAGAATAATTTTCAATGACTTGGTACAGGCTTTGCACAATTTCTCAAAAAAACAATGTTTTAAGGCCGATTTCAAGGCTTTCCTGGGCAAAATTAAGGTCAATAATTCAAACCGATGAGATCAAGCATGAGTGGTGTTCATAATTGTTGTTTAATTGCATATACATACAGTGGAAACGTGACCCATAATTACATATGATATACAAACAGTGGAAACGTGACCCATAGAGCACCATAATAAACTTATTGACATATGCACACCCATGATTACAATTAATTTGATTAAATAACTAAAATAAAAGATGAAAGATTAAATAGAAATTATTAGGATGTAGCTGGGATGATTCATATCAAATGTGCAAAAATTTATCAGGATCCGCAGAAACTAACTGCATTTTATTTACGCTACACTAATATAAGCAAGTCTATGAAAACAACGTCAACGTCCGAATTAGATCGAGAAACTCTACCTGCAACCCCACTGGATATGTGCGAGGCTACAGCATTCTGCGACAGAAGTTTCGGTCTAGAAATTTTATGATGATACAAGAATACTTGTGTGAATAAACTGTAGTGTTTTGAGCATTACTAGCAAAACGAGGCTTGCAATTATCAAAACAAACAAGCTTGTACCGAGTGAACTTTGAAACAGCTGATCGTCAATGATCAAATAGTTTCCAAACTCCTCACTACTCATGTGACGAAACAACGTCATAGTACAAGTCAGTTGAGCAATGCGGTTCGCGGTGAGGAGTTTGTCCGTGTTTTCTTTCTAGTGCCTTTGTCACAGGATTTTACATAAATGCATGAATACTGTAAATCGGTTATTGTCGATTCGAACTAAAACATAAATTACAGTGAATGTAGATGAAAATATTGCAATACAATAGAAACGAAATGTACAGTACACATATTTTCAGCCTGAACTGAACTGTACGGTGACTGCAATTTTTAAAATTCAAGTTAGGCCTAGACTCTACATCGGCTACTCTAATCTGTTTCGAATGCTTTTGTTGAAATACCAGGTATTCAAAGCTTTATTTAAACTTTCCTAATGTTTTAACGAAAATGGGTACTTACCTTCGATAGGGAAAGTAAATCCTTTGCCGGTAAATTAGAAAAACACTGTGTTGCGTGTAGCGATTCTTCAAGTTGACACGACATCAAACATGACGACGATAATGACGTCATAACTAAAAATGATGACGTCAGAGGATTTTGTGTTGGCGCGTAAAGACAAAAATAGATTACCTAGTCCACAAGTCAGCAAGCTTTAAATATTATTTTATTTATTCAAGAAGAGTATTGTGTTCAAACATTATAAAAAGTAATGCATCATTGAATTAAAAATCTTAACTTTACCTAATCAAGTCTAAGATATTACCTCCACATTTAGCAAAATCCTTAAATTTTATTTAATCACATTCAATTGTCATCAATCTATTCTAAAATTTAAATTAATTTGGGGCCTTAGGCCTATTGTGCTTTAAAGGCCAGGGCTATTTAATCTGTGTATGTCGGAACGCATGAACTAGTAAAATATAACAATGATTAACCAGAAAAATTCAATTACCGGTACTCAGAGAAAAGATAGGGCTAGCTTACGTCGCTAGGACGTTGTGAGGACGTCTTGACATATGAATTACGATCTGAGGACGTCGTGACAACGTAACCGTAGCGATTATGTTGAATATTCTTCATCTTTGCGTGTTTTCCTTGATAGACAATATTTCATTGTATTTATAATCGAATGGAGAGATCAAGCAAGCTAAGCTTACAAAAACATAAGTGATATAACTATCATTTCGGACTCTAATTGAATTAGAATGTCATTACTGTTTTTACGACAGAAATATTTTGTATTTCATTAATCAAAGGATTTCTGGGTTTAAAGAAAACAAAATGAGACATGTAGGCCTACAGCTTTAACTGTATGTCAAATGAGTAACGGGTACACTTTTGGAAATGCATTTTAAGACTTGAAGTGAGAATGCATGGTTGTGGGCTAACTAACTAATCGAGACAGGGAAGTACCCGATAAACTAAAAATTGTTGCAACTGAAATAGGAAAGATTGATATTTATTGACTATTTGCCCGGCGTTTATAAATATATTGCGATTTGTGGTTGCCTTGCAAAACTAAGACCATGAGAGCAACTCCGTGAGTTGTGTGGGGTCCCATTCTTATGACCAACTTTATAAAGAATCTCATTTGACCAGGAAGTATCGAGTGTCGAAAGAAACTCACATTTTAAAGCTAAGCGACTTTTTATAGTAGGCCTAACAATAAGAAGGTTTGATTTGCTATTGTGATCGAAAACCGGACAATGACGCGAGTCAATTAGTCAAACTTAATATATTTAAAACTTATCGAAAACAATCAGAATGGCATTAAGGAGTTGATACTGATCGATTAGTTATATAACTAATCTATTTAAATTTGTGAATTTATGACTATAATAATATAATATTTGACTGTTTTCAGATATTCAATGAAAACAAGTTTTTATCCCATGATTTGTGTGTTGGATTATTTGATATATAATGATTTTTACCATATACGTCCATATTAAATCAATAAATCGAATACTTATAAATATGTAATGAAATATATAATTAAAATTCATCTTTCTTTTGTGATTACATAAACTTTGGCATAGTTTTCCTTCTGTAAACGTTATCAGGACGTTGTGAGGACGTTAGACTTTACGTGACATAACAACGTTAACGTTACGTAAAAAGTACGTACAATCTATCGTTGTAACAACGTTGGGGAATGACGTTATATTTCACGTACTTAGTACGTCTCAGATACGTATCAAAATAACGTAACCAAAATAAAGGGTTTCACTAGACCGTTGGGCAAATATAACTGTAAGTCCTCTCTCGTTTTAGTATTTCAAGGGTTAATGTGGATTTATTTTTCATATTTCTCAATAACTTTCCTTGATTTATGTGCTTTAAAAACTTCGTAATTAGGACGTTGTGAGGACGTTAGACTAGACGTCACAATACTACATAATAGTTACGTAATAAGTACGTAGAACACAACGTCGGAACAACGTTGAGAAATTACGTTATTTTTTACGTCCGAAGTACGTACCAGCGACGTCCAAAAACTACGTTACCAAAACACGACCTTCCTACAACGTCGTATCTACGTCCTGTGTTAGCTGGGGTACTGGATGATCTGACTATGGTTGTGAACGTTACAGCCTGGTTAATAATTTGAAACAACACCATGCACGTAGCAATTAAAGGTTTCCGGGATGCGTTAATGCGACAGTTAATATTGCATTTCATACATTTAAATGAATTTAACACAATTAATTATGAGAAATTCGAAATGCAGTTTAAGTCAATGTTACCGAGATTTTGGAAATTTTGTTTCTTCAGATTTGCTCAAATTAATTAATATTTTTTGCCAAACGTCTACAGTGTACCTAAGAGGGCAAACCATTATTTATTTATTTTTTGAAACTTTGTATGTTCACATTAGGACTCCTTTTATTGCTTATTGTACATTTCCCTTCATTTTTGTAATTATTTGTTTTCGTGGGATACCTACATTTTAGTAAAATATGCCACTGTCCCTTTAAATAGATTTCTGGTTTTTTGTTAGATTAACATAAAAGAAGGATTTCATTTTGTGAAATTCTTCCTGACTAAATATATTTACTTTTATTTCGCATGTATACCTGTGAAAGATTTCCTATATGTATCATCATTTTTTATTTAGTCCCTATTTCTTAACAACAAGTCATATCTTCAAATAACTCGTTACGTTTATCATGTTTAAACTACATATATACAGATCATATATGTATCATGTCTGATACAAGTGTAGCATTTTCAAGAGAGACATTGGGGCAAAATATGAAATTTCTTCTGTAATGTTTTTCAAACACCTTTTTTGAACACATTTCCAGCACTTTTCAATATAGTCAAAGTAAGTCAGCATATTGATAACTTGTGTTTTATTAAGATACATTTCGAAATGGTAATCGAGAGTTTTTAAAATGTTTTGCATTTTGGACCTCTATGTTGTATATATCCTTTCCAAATACATTCCTAATATAATTAGTACAATTTTTAAGTCTGGGATGGAACAATCATTTTTCTTCATTACATATTACATGATATTTACACTGAGTTCAAAACAAGTTCAACAAACTTTCCATTTAAGATATTTCGTCATTTTGTTTCCGGAGTTAGGAGCATGTAAACATTTTGAAAAAGAATTAAGGTACAATTACAAATAACAATGATGAGATGAGAGAGCTGTCATTAAAACCCCCGGGTAATTGTTCATAAAATAATTGTATTTAGTGTTGTCAAAATATAAAGCAAACTAATGTGTCAAAATTGATTTAAAACAAAACTTCCCTTTCCTCTAAGCGAGCAATGGCATTTCCTGTCAATTTCTGCCGTCTTCAACATTAACAATCGATTCATTTTCAGCTTCTTCCCTGTATAGCGCGGAAATGCTTCGATTTTGGAGGAAATTAGTTCAAAATTGAAGGAAACGCAAACGCAGTTTTATCGTGAAACAGAAAAGTGAACTTCGAAAGAGTTGGGGGAAACAATCAGTATGTTTGGAAAATCGACTTTTGTTCCAATAGTTTGTATGACGAAAAACAGTTTCACTTATGATTTTTACATCGCATAAGAAAATGATAACAATTGAATCTGGTATCCTTCATTGGAAAAGACTGATGACATGACGTCCAGCGACTGTCCCTCAAACTGTACGTAAACTTTCCACTTAAAAAGGATATTTTGTTGTACTCAAATCATGTGTAAAAGTACAGTGCTGACGGGTAAAGATACGCACCTAAATTTTGATACGATCAAAGTCATAATAAATAAAAATATTTGCAAAATTCAATTATGCTACATCAAAAAGAAAAGTCCTAGCTGCATTAGGATGTAAGAAATCATTTATTGTCAATAATGGAAAGATTAGTAAACAGCAACAGAAGTGCCCTACCCCCCCATTTTCTCAAAACATCGTGTGACGGCTAAAGATACGCATGAGCAGTAGAGCCTGGCTGATACTTCCTGTTGTGACAACGTGTTATTTATAGATGACCCAGTTGCATTGTGGGTAAATCAAGAGGCATTGTGGGAGAACTTTGACTATTTTTAGGTGACCCAGTAGCATTGTGGGAAGCCGATAGTTATAGTCTTTATCAAATATGTGCTATTGAGGTATCATTTACTTACCTTAAAGTCAGAAACAGCACTTTTTGTATGATTATTTTCTTCCAAACTATGAACTTCAATAGATTGTCAAAAGTATATTTTAACACTACAGTCACATAACATATTTACAATATTCACTCCACTTAATCAGTTTATTCATCATTGATACACCTGGGACATGAGAAGGCTTGTCCATCTTCAACATGTCTAATGGGGCTGCAGTATTTCAGGTGAACCCATCCTTGACAATCATCACATTTTGCCCAATTTATTATTTCAATCCTTCCTGATTTACCAAATCCATTTGGGGCAAATAACTTGCAAACACAGCAAGGTTCATCTTCATTATCCTCTTCCTCTGATTGGGAATCATAGAAAGTCAACCACTCTTTTCTTCTTATGTCACTGGGACCTGCCTCCTGACTGTCAATAACTTCAGCATTGATTGTTGTTGGCTGGGCACTCCTTTTTGTATATTTCCTTTTAGATGATTGCTTCTCACTGTCAATTTTCTGTGTTTTTTTCTTGATTTTCTGGTCACTTGATGCTTTTCTTTTTACTGGTGTCTTTGAAGAATCTTTAAGCTTTTGTAGAAATTCAACTTCTGTTATTGCTGCTCCACATTTGGGGATGATATACTGTCTTTTATTTGAGTTCATGTTCTGAATGGCTGTGGAAGCAGTGTCATCAATGTCCTTGAGAAGAAGTTTGATGTTTCGGACGCTTAGTCGCTCTTTTCTTGATGATGGCGTTACATTTTCGGATGACATGTCCTGTCTTGTGATGACACTATCTGGGTCAAAAGGTACAATGCCAGTTTTTCTAAACGCACTTTGTAGATTTGCCACTGTGACTGCAGACTTGTAGGCTGAACTGATCAAAGAAGGCAAGTCATCTCTGCAAACTTTCCTCCCAAACTCAGAGTGAGAAAGCTTGTGGCATTCAGTTGATATGGCAGCCTTAAAGGGACTGAACACACCCACATCAAGAGGCTGTAGCTGATGGCTTGAATGTGGTGGCAATACAAACATATGAATGTCATTCGCTCTTGCTTCCTCAATCAAATTCACAGTGATGTGAGTGGAATGTCCATCATAGAGAAGGATGCATGGTCTTGTCTTCACATGTGTCATGAAGTGATTCAAAATAAAATCATGGAAAGTCTCAGATGTAGACCAGCCATTTTTGGTAGTGGTAAATCTTGCCTGAGGGAGACATCCTTGTGTCATACAACCCAACAACCTTTGACCTTTGTAAATGATGTAGGGTGGGATGGTCTCACCAAGTGCGCTGCCAGCCACGATGACAGTTGTTGTGGCACCCCTTCCAGAAACAACAACAAAAGGTTTTTCCCCTTTACCTGCAAGAATTTTAGGCGGGGCATAGTCAAGGGTTAGGCCAGTTTCATCAACATTCCAGGTGTTTTCTGGCTTGTTCTTTAAACCATATTTGTTGAGAATTGAACCTAGTTCATGAAAGTAGTGTGTAATGTTGTCATCAGAACTTCCTACAACTCTAGACATTTCTCTCTTTTTGGGCTTTTGGATAGACAATTCGGGAAACCTTTTGACAAATCCATAATACCAATCCCTTTTTGGTTTAGTTGATCTGCCTGTCTGTTGCATCATGTTTTCTGCAATTTCAAGGACTTGCCATCTTGCATAGCCATACCCTAACCTTGCCATATTCCTCACATGATGTGATAACTGGCATTCTTCAGCCCTTGTAAAAAGAGTAGGACGACCCCATTTGGAATACAGCAAATCTGGATTTTTAATTCTTGACCTTAAAGTTGCCTCATGCACACCAAACATCCCTGCAGTCTTTCTTATTGATTGCCCAGAGTCTTTAAAGTAGGTGTAAGCATTTAGTAATGCTTGATTTGGTGCTCTACCACCTGAAGACTGTTGAGTCATTTCTGAATATAATAAAAAAAATATCATTAAATCTCTCAGATTTAACTTAAAAGATAAAGGGTCTAGTTCTTGTTATTTTTCTATCCATAATGTTTATCATTTCAGAGTTTATTTTAGTGTTTAACTTGTTCAATGTCATTTGTTTTAAATAAAGAAAGCCTAAATTATGAAACAGACTATAGCTTGGCTGGAAGGTCATGTGACCTGACCTGACCTAGATCTAATTTGTAAATGGCAGCCGAGAGCAGTGCAAAGCATGAGGGAACTTTCAGTGGTTATGCAAAGAGTAAAAAGGTGGACTACATAGCTTTGATGTAAGTTTGAAAGTTTATCATACATTATCTTTTGAAATAAATATATATGGTAAGTCACAGACAAGCAATTACAGATGTTGAAAAATATTTTTGCCGGTAACCTGTCATGTTACGGTAAGTTTCAATGACTGAGGATTTTTTTTCTAGATATTTCTGATTATGACTTCGATATTTACATAATTTTTACTTCCAATTATTATGTTTTAGGTTGATTTTTTTAAACATATTTACCTTCAGGAATGGTCCTTGTGCTTCTTGTTTGCTTAAATAGTCAAAAACTCCGATGTAAACAATGCAGACGATAATTAGCCACGTGCAATCTATTTACGGAAGTGACGTTTGTTTACGTGCGTAGCTTTACCCGTCGCGTATCTTTACCCGCCATGGCTGTACCTTTGACATTAAGAAAATGTATCAAATGTATATTTGGTGACTCAGTGTCTGAAAGGTTATGGTCTGAAACCTATTTTTTTTATCTTTTTCTCCAACAGAGAGAGAGGCCAAATAGAATGAAATAATGGAGAAATATACCATGCCGTGATTTCAATTGTTTTCAAAGAATTAGGGGATAAATCCATTCTGTTTTTTATTTTGAGGTTGTATGTCGTGCATTCTTTACCCCTAAATATAATTTCAAACCGAGCTTGCGAGGTTTGAAATGTTTATTTAGGGGTAAAGAATGCACGAAATACAACCTCAAAATAAAAAACAGAATGGATTTATCACCATTCTAACATGACTAATTAGTAAAAAAAGGTGGAACTATTTTGATTTGCGCAAAAGCAATGTGATTAGGTCAAACCGGTGCAGACCGGTTCCACTCACTGGCAAAACAACGGTACAGTCCACTTTCATAAAGAACACATAATAAATTAAAATGTCGTTACATACAGAAAAAAACGTGTTTAAATAGACTCATCTGTAATATATTGAGCATATTATCAATAGAAAACACATTTCAATGTCGTCAAAGTTTCGATTTTTTACCTAAATACATGGGTCGACCCATCACCCCTACAAGAGCGACAAGGACTGACCAAATCAAGGGACGTTACTCTGAAAAGTTGTTCACTGCGGTGAACGGTTTCAAACATAGTGGAAGCTGTCAAGAAAGTTGTATTTTGTGTCATGGTTGGGGAAACTGTGACAGGAGAAGTGGTCACTTGTAAATTAGAGGTAGGGGCAGTGACAGCATTCTGCGAAATTAAAGAATAAAGTCTCTTCCGTTCATTTGACGAATTGCTGCCGCTGTATGAGAGGTGTGCGATCGTTGATTTTGTTTATAGATCTGTGGACTGTGATTAATTTACATCGCGAAGCAGTAAGAAACACTTCAAACAGAAACCAAAAACCTGGTTATTCGATTAAATTTTGCAGGTGTTTCAAAATGTCGACAAGTTTCTGATATTGAAATTTAAAGTGTCGTCGCCAACATGTCTATTGTAAACAGAAAGTCGCCGAGTGCAGATTGTATACGCGTGCGCGGAGGAATGTGAAGCGGTCGTAAATATTTAGAGGTGATTATCGGCGAAATAATTACTCCAAAATGTTTATGAGTAACCAATCAGAACGCAGTATTTTCAAACTAGTTTTCGTGTCATGTTAGAATGTACTATAAAGACAGGAAAATGAAAGTGGGTGCTCTGAAGACGGCTTCAATAAAAGAGAACTGCTGAACTTAACCCACTTTCTTTCTCTATTACAAATTTCTAAAAAAACAATACAATCAATCAAATGATAAACTGGATTTGTATTCTTGATGTTATTAAATCTTGCAGGTTATACAATTGATGCAAATTTATTGCACTCTCATATTTCATACACATACATTATGGCATTTACCAAACATACTTGTGAATTAAGTCTATTTAAATCTAATTAGGAGATAGGTATGAATAACCCGGCTTGTACATGTACTTTCAACATAAAATTTTCAAAAGAAAAAAATGAACAAGAGGAACGCATTTATCCTATTTCCCAACGTACATCACATCCAAAAAGAAACGAATAAAGGACAGCAAGTTGAGAGTATTTGCATCCTAAAATGAATCTTTATTATTGGACACATTTTTAGATCCATTCTTTCAATGTGATATAATGTTTAAAACCAAACGAGAACATTTCAATTACGATGTACATTGAACAAGTGAGGTAAAAAGTGATAATTGATTCAGAGAGACAATTTCCTTGAATTACTCACACATCACCTCAAGATATCTTACATCACTGAGTCAGTGAAAGGGAAGTGATCCTTTCACCATTATCTTTTACAATTGAAACTTCATTATTTCACTGAATCAATGTGTAAGATATATATGTACGCATTTACATTGTACGACAAGACGCAATAATTGCTAAGAGGAGAAGACCATATAATATCATAGTAATCAAATTTGAAATACTAACCTACTGTTGGAAATTAGTATTGCAACAACCCGTCCCCCGATGTAAGAAGAGAATGTTTGGGAACTTAAATGTGATTTTGACACATGGAAATTGCCTTATTTAACCTAATGCAACATATTATTTTCTACTTGTTGTCACTGATCAGCGGATTTAATTTCGTAATTCCCATATTGATATTCACTCAACATGTTCATGCTTTTATGTTGGAGCCACTGATCTGCCATCACATGATTTAGTAGCCTAATGTGATTTAGATTTATTCATTTACTCAACATGTTTATGGTTTAAAGAGACAATAATTATCTTTCTGAAAATGTTATTTGGTTTTGATAAGTTACAAATTATTCATACTTGTATAAAACTTAAACGTCTACTCTCTCTTAAACAAATGTATATATAGATACTATATTATCGCTGATTGAGGATCCGAGATGCAAGCTTTAGCAAGCTCAAACTGAAATGGTGAAACAAAACATTTAAGATGTTGTTGATAAAAAACAATAATATCTTTAAAGCAACATCCCATCCAATGTACACTTGTGACAATGTAATGTTGAAGATGCTACATTCGAAAAATTGATTGTGGTACAAAAATATTTTCATTGATATTCAATTTATATTTTTACAGGAATTATATATCAAATCAAATTATAGGAGTTACACTGCAAATCTGCATTGTTTTGATCCCGAACCACCTGGTATCATGGGACTTTCCTTTAAGACTTGTCATCAGTTTCTGACATACAAGCAGAAACTCTAAGAACCGCTTGATCACAACATGTCAGTACGGAAGTGTATATTCCTTTTAAAATAATTAAGTAATTTAACTAGTAAATTTCATTGATTGAAATCGACACCGTTGTAGTCTATTATGATACATCAGTTTACACCAACAGTCCTGTACACTAGTTCAAAACGGAATATGATCTTCCCGTGAGATTACTTATACCATTACGTATCATTCTGATGCGTGAAGAGACATTCATAAGCAGATCCAAATCACTTTATTGAAAACATGTCCCTCAGAGGACTATTACCTTAAAATGATTATTTTCAATGACCGTAATGTGTGAATGCATTGTCTTTATTCCGTGAATTAATCAAGCTAGATATGTATGTTGATTTAATCTTCAAAGGAAGCAAATAATGCATCAATTTTATATCACATAAAAGCGATTCTGATGTTTTATAATCAATTTGCACAGTGTATCAAGCCATAGATGATATTAACTATACACAGCAAAATTAAATAAATTGTGATTAGCAAGCAAAATAGAGTTCAGCAAACTTGGAGTGTTGCACTAAAATGTGGAAGTTTGATAAGATAAACAATTAAATTGTGTTTCGACAATGTCTATTTCCTAACACCATTTAGAAGATTTAGGTTCTTTATTCGGACTTTGGTGATTTGTCACACGTGTTAGAGTAATAACTTCTCAAGTGTGGCAATGGATTTGGACTGTCATAAAAGAAAACCTACTTCATATGTATACATGTATCTTTTGCGATGCTTTTGAGTTACTTTATTTTTGCTGAAATTTGTTAGTTTTGATTGAATTTTAAATAGTCCTTTCTATTTCGATACCTCTATTCGAAATGAAATATATCTTCTATTTGTATATTTGCTTTATTACATGACAGCTACAAAATGAGACATATTTCATCTAAATGTAAAATGCTATGATGAAAAAATACACCATATATGTTACCATATACATTGAAACTATACTCTTAAGCAGGTCAGAAATTCAACATTGGGGTGTGATGTGTCAATTTGAGCAACGTATTTTTCAGTGTTCACTTAGTCTTATTTTGACTATTGCATACTGTAGATGATAACAAATGAGGTGTTGCGTCGTATATTTAAAGTTTAGTTAAGGAAAGTAAAGGTCTCACTGAGTAGTGTAATCAAAGAAGGGAATCATTTACACTACGAGTTTAAATTCCTTCAACCCACGCATTGAGATCTCCCAAATATTGACAATTATAATGTCTCTTGCCTCAGTAGCAATAATTAACCCAGATAAGTTGAAACCTCTTGAAAGACGTGGGCGATGATTTGTCGTTCCCGGGACAACAGGATGCAAACATTGTGGGTTAGTCTAACAATTAGCCTTTGAAATGATTTTTTTTCAATACAACTGAAATTGAATAAATATAAAATATTAAATGAAAAAAAAAAGAATAAATATAATGAAAAAGAGACTGAGATTTCTTCATTTTCAGCCTAAAATTTAGCTCTCAAGTCTTATTATAGACTTGCTTAGGCTTTTATTTAATTTTAGGGTCTGGCTTACAGACTAATTGTAGGTGTGACATTCGTATTTTCAAATGTGAACCTTAGCATCGACGGGCATTTTGTATTTTAATCAAACTATAAGATTGATTTGAATGATTTTCGCATAAATGCCGGATTGACCTTGACTTATGGTTTTATTTAAATAAATAATCATGAATGCATATATTTTCACAAAAATGTTTTGTTGTAATACTGGTAAAGATATACTAGTGAATGGTGTATATGTTCTTATTACTGGAAGGATCGATTTCTTCAAGACTTATTTTATGTATACATGTACCATCAAAGATTAATGCAACGATAAACATTCCCGTTTCTTTATGGCTGGAAGTTGACATAGCCGAAATTAAAACAACGACCTTGGATTCTTCAATAATGTCCTGCACGAAAAGAGGAAAAAAGTCTCCTGGGATTGATTTAGATATGAATTAAATCAGAATAATACTTTGGTAAAGACGGAACTGCAATGGCTTAGCTCTTATGCAAACTACTATTCTTACGAGTTCATTCATTCATAACTTTTGTTATTAATTGCAGAGTTGCTGTTGCAATGCACCTGCAACTGCAAATTCAAATGAAAAGAGCGTTGCAGCTTAATTGTCACACGCAATGCTGAGAGTTACGTAAGCTATAGCAGGTTTCGAAATGTATTGAAAATATGTAAATTTTGGGCATTTTTACCTGAACAAAGGCAATTTAAAATATAGTTGTGAAATAACGGCAGAAGGACTAGTTGGGAAAAAGTTAGTTTTTTTAACATCTGTAAGAATTATTTACATAAGTAGCATTAAACAAACGCCGAAAAACCTTTTATTTCTTTTTCTGTGTGCAATTTAGTGTAGTAACTTCATATCATATATGTAAATACATACATTTGCAATGTTTGTTCTTGTGTCTTTAAAAGTAACTGACAGTAGAGACAATCAATTTAGTACACGTGTGAAATCCACTGGCACTTTATGTTAAAGTGAGGTAAGACAATAAGTATTTCCAAAGTAAATAATTTGATAGGTTTCTACCTATTCATATATGTCCAGCTAATATAGCTAGTATGATTTAAACTTTCTAGTAATCAAATCGTGAAAAACAATGCGTCCCTTTTCTATCATTTCGAGGTGGCTATTTTTCAATTTCAATCATATTTATCCGCGCTTTCCAATAGGTCTGACTGGATACGTGGCCATTATTGACCCAAGCAGAATCGTTGGATTAGTTTTGAGAGGGAAATCAATTTCACATAATACTAAAGCTTACCTGCCATAGAAAGATAGATTTGCAGAGAACTAATACTCGAATAGCCTGTCACTGGTCCTTTGCATTTCCATTATATCAATTGTTTTGATTTAGATATGTACAAAAGTACATATTACAATAGAAAACAGTGTAATTAAATGATAGTATTTCCTATTGAATAACCCAAAATTGCAAAGGTACTGTATGATCGTTGTGTGTGAGCATTCAGTCTATGCTGATTTTCCCATTATTTGATTTGTTCTCCATTTTATACATCTTTAAATCACTGTTCACAACATATGGATATATTTTATAAATCAAATGAAAAAAGGATTGACTTGCATCTAATAAAAGAGGTATAGAAAACAATCTACAACAGTCAATTTTCAAATGTTCAGATAAGAAATATGAGTACTTCATTGACATGGTTTCAGTTTCGCTATAAATGTGAAAAGTTGATATTTGATTCAGTTCGACATTTCCTAGATGGCTTGTCAACTTGAGACACCTAACATCACAATAGCTGCAATTATTTACACCACCATTAAACACATTTCAAATTTCCTAATTCATAACAAGATTGCCGAAAGGAGGGCAAGCTGCCTTTTTGAACGAACGGAGAGTGTCATTACCTGTCAAAGGCGTATATGTAATTTGACGGTTGACCTTACCACCTCCCTTTGCCTATAATCATAAACCCAATTTTGACACATTCCAATTCTGTTAATTCATATCAAAGACTATGGTTGTTGGAGTACTGTGAAGGTTACAGGTCACTGACCAGCATGAACGTCAATTTTACGTATAAACCAATGTAGAAATATAAGGTTTCTGAGATGTGTCTGTACACAAAGTAATATTGCGTTTCATACACTTTAAACAATTAATTGATACAAATGCATTATAAGATCATGTAGAGATTGTTGACAGGAATTGAGGTAAAATAACAAATGACAACGATAAGATGAGAGGGCTGTAATTGACAGTATCAACGGTACTTGTTCATTAAAGAATTATATTAAGTGTTGTCAAAATATGAAGCAAACTGATGTGTCAATTCTTATTCAAATATCAATTTTCCGTTCCTTTTCTTCTTGATAAGCATACATTTTCCCCGTCCCTTTTTGTCTTTTTCAACACTGAAAACTATTGATTGCCTTTTCATCTTCTACATGTATTGAGCGGAGATGAAGAATGTACTGTAAATGCATCACAAATGAAATTGACTTCTCTGAAGAGGGCTCCATGCTGAATTCACCATCTATTGCCAATTCCTAAAAAAATGCAACACAATCAATCAAATGATAAACACGATTTGTATTCTTGACGTTATTAAATCTTGCACATTATACAATGCAAATGTATTGCGTCATTAAATCTAACACGCTGTGATTGTTATAACTTATAACTTATACGCTGTGATTGTTATACCTTAAACGGCATCTACATGTACCAAAACTAACATGTGAATAAAATAATCTAATGAGGAGATAGGTATAAATAGACCGGCTTCTACTTTCAATATAAAATTCTCAAAAGAAAAAAGAACTAAGAAAAGGAAAGCACTTATTTTATTTCACATGCACTAAGTACAAAACAACAAGGATGTACATTTATCAAACAAAGAAAGGAGAGCAAGTTAAGATTAATTTCATCCTAAAAAGAAATAAGTCTTAATTTGTAGGATTTTTGTAGATCCAATCTTTCAATGTCACACATTACTTAAAACCAACGAGAACACTTCAATTACGGTATGCATTGAACAAGCCATTGGCTCTGTAGCTCATCAGGCTATATCATCAATTATGCTGTAGAGTGTGGCCAATGTGATTCCCCCTTTGTAGAGGCCACAGAGGCACCAATCATTAAATTAAGTATATAGGCGACAAGTTTCAGTTTTCTAGGCCTTATACTTCAGGAGAAGAAGATGAAAATAGATTTGAAGGACGTTCCTGTGGCCCTTATTAGGGGTCACAGGGCCACCAAAGCTACAACTTATAATCCTCACTAGCCAAGGAGTCTGTACACAAAGTTTCAGCTTTCTAGGACTTATGGTTCTGGAGAAGAAGTCGAAATTCCACAAAGTTTACGGACGGATGGACGGACGGATTGATGGACGGATGGACGGACGGACGGACGCCGGACACCATGCCATGCCATTAGCCAATCGCTTAAAAAATTTATCCAGAGAGACTTGTTCCTTGAATTACTCACACATCACCTCAAGATACCTTACATCACTGAGTCTTTGAAAGGGAAGTGATTCTTTCACCATTATCTTTTACATTTGAAACTTCGTTATTTCACTCAAATGAAGTGTAAGATATAAATGTACATATTTATTTTGTAGGACAAGACGTTACAGTTGCCAAGTGGAGATGAACTCATAATATCACTGTAATTTATTTTAGAAATACTACCAAACTGCAGGACATTTTTTCTGCAATAACATGATGTTAGATGAGTAATGTTGTTTGAAAACATTGACGCTTTAAAGTTATTTTGACACTTGGAAATTGCGTTATCTAACTTAACCTTCGCAAAATATTATTTCATACTTTTCCTTACTTGTCATTGACCAACATAACTGATCTGATTTCGTAATTCCCATATTGATATTCACTTAACATGTTCATGCTTTTAAGTTGGCGCCACTGGTCTTCCACCAGGTGATTCAATACCTTAATGTGGTGTATCGGTCGCTTCACGCAGACCATTGGACTAATGCTAGCTGGAGCTTTTATGCTCCTGGTAGGGTCCAGTCTAAGTAAACCTAGCCTCAATGTTACTCGCTATACTACCATTTTGAGTCAAACTAGGTGTAGCAAGGGTTCGCGTCAACCGACATATCGAATTGCCCAATCAGGGCTTGGCTTACTGTGCCGCTATAGTCTGTTTTCGCACATATAAAGTTGGAGGGTCATAGGTCGCCGAGAGGTTGGCTGACGCGACCTCTTACAATATCTCGCTAGACTCAGTATGGGAGTATAGCGAGTTTTATTGAGGCTAGATTTACTTAGACTGGGTAGTCACCAAAGCTGGCCAGAATGACCAGATCAGAGTCATTCTTAAAGCTGCTGTCTTTCTCTCACTATGACATCCATTCCGTCTGTTCTCTTATCCTTTCGATCCTCTCTCTCAGTGATATTTCTACTTTCCACGTGATAAATCCACGTGGTTAATATAAAATATTGTTGAAAACAGGAACAAACCAATAACTCACTTACATAAGTGAATACCACAATTTAGATATACACAATTTATATCAACTATTCACCATAAGTCATTACATTTTCAAAGAAAAAGATCACGCACGACAAATCTGCATCGTGTTGAATGTGAATCCTTTGATTTTCATTGTTGACTCATACTTTTTTCCGACATCAAATTTCAATAAGAAAAGCTTTTGATCACATTTTGTCAGTACGACGTACATGTATGTTACTTTTATTACAAATCTTCACTGTGTTCTAATATTTGATATTATTTGAAGCACACATAACAATTTAGTAATTTGAGGGGTATATCTTATTTATTGTAATCGACACCAATGCATTTAAAAAAGCTTTTGTTCACATTTTGTCAGTACGACATACATGTATGTTACTTTTATTACAAATCTTCACCGTGTTCTAATATTTGATATTATTTGAAGCACACAAAGCAATTAAGTAATTTGAGGGGTATATCTTATTTATTGTTATTGACACCAATGCATTTTTTAGAGGAGACAGTTGTTTAAATCCAACCTGTTTACTAGTTCAAAAAGAAATGTTATCTTCCCTTGACATTACTAATACGATTACCTATCATTTTGATGCGTTCAGAGACATTCATTTACACCTCGCAGTCAATGAGATAGAAACATTTCCCACAGTGGACTATCAACTTAAAATGATTATTACATTTACTGCACTTGGCTGAAAAGTTTTTTTATTCCGTGACTATAATCGACCGATAGATATGTTCATTAAATCTTCACACATGAGAAGCAAATAAAGGACCAAATATATATGAAATAAAAGGTGTTTGGTGTTCCATAATCAATTTACATAGTCAATCAAGCCATGATATTAAATATACAAAAGCGGGATCAAATACCATTATGATCTGAAGGCGCAAACAGAGTTAAGCAAGCTTTGAGTGTTGCACTAAAAACATCTATAACTTCGACAAAATAACAAAAATAAGTTGTGTTTCGGTGAAGCCTATTTAGAAAATCCATTTAAAAGATACATTGTTACGTTTATTATATGTGTTATGAATATATTTTTTAGATAAAGTAGGTTATTTGTAATAGGTGTTGTGTAACCAGTTGATAGTTTCTTAATGAATGTTGTGTAACCAGAACAATTATTCAACGAACCTCACGTCGCTTAAAATTTTCAATTCAATGATATTCATTAATTACATTTCCATCTTGATTTCCATCCAAATTTTGGATCTACTTTTGCTTTAAAAATCGAAGTCAATAAGGTTAGTTTATTTCTTTCTTTTTAAAGACTAAAGACCATCAGTAGGCCTGCACGTGCATTGAACAGCTCAACATTTCTTGGTTGTTTAATATATGTATACTTTTGATTAGATTTTGATCGTTGATAATTTTTACTAATAAAAAAATGCTTTCGGTTTGAACAAATTGGCCATTTATTTAATTATACATCCTATTTGTTAAAGTATCCTACTCGTCCTACACTTAAACATACTATAACATAAACTGTTTGATTGTGCAATAGAATCAATTTAAATAGGAAATGGCCTCACGCATCAGCCTAACATGAGAATTCAAATTGTCATATGTAATCAGAGATTTGGCAGAGGGCCAAGTATGGATGGACTGTACAACTATAAGTATAAAAGACATAAGAGAAGCAGCCTTCCGATGGAGAGAACGATGAGTAAAAAACTGTCTGCGAGTTGTGTTTAATGTTAAAAGTTCAAGAAGTTAACGTAGTAAATTCTAAAGATATGTAGTTGAATTGCAAAGATGATTCGCTTATGAGAACGTATCGTTCAAGTCAATACGAAAATAATTTTTTATATAATAATATAATAATGGATGTTTTATAACAAAATGTGATAACATTACTAATTGAAACGATACGTGATACCACTGAATTGATAAAAAGGTTGTGTCATAAAACCTGTACATTAGTCTTCACCAATCATCATCAATCCTTTTCCATTTTATTTTAGTGAAAGAGAGCTACTGTCATGTTGGGAATTTTAACTGCTGAGTCACACGCCATTGTTCAAAGTGGTCCCAGAAATCGGGAAGTGGAACATGGTGTGAACTAATCTCCCCTTTCAACAAAACTTCAGGACTTTCATCAAAAACTTTAACCCCTCCCCCTCAGTTTAGGTGAAAATGTCGAGTGTGTTCATCACACCAACTTATACAAACATTGTCATCTCTGTGAAAAGGGGCATGAACATTGCTACGATTTTCTAAACAATTACAAAGACTCAGATTTGATAAAATCTTTTACACTGTATATTCAAGAGAAGTTAAAATTTATGTTTGATTATGTTCATGTGTAAATACGCATATAAATCATTATTGACAAATATTTATTTTAATCAAAAAACACGAATAGAAAGAATTTTGGGCGGACAACTACACCTGAATAACACATATATTTTCTATTTGGGGGAAAGTGACCAAAGTCTACATTATTACCCTACCTCATTACGAAAAAGGGTTCAAGAGAGTTCCACTTTGACATTGAAATATATGAACGTTAAACATATTCAAGTAAGATACTGCAGATAGCTTAGAGCAGGTTGATACTTTATTCATCAGGAAGAAATACCGAAAAGATATGCGTGATTATATGTAAAAGAGGGTCAAATTTTTACCAAAGCTTCGTCTCATATGAGGGTCATGAAAGGTCCAAACAATGGCTATCGTTTAATGACATGGTAGTCTTGTGATGATAATGATTACTGTCTGTTAGCAATCTTCATAGAAAGCTTTGTCCTGAGAAGTTAGCAGAGAAAATCTCTTAATCGAATATTTATCTTTGAAGTTAAGGTATTCAGGCATTCAACAAAGAAGCAGGAACAAAATTCATGGGCATACAAGTGACATTTCCGAAGTGAATAACGAGTATGCCAATAGGAAATTAGCCGTTAAAGCATCAATAAAAGCTGACAAAAGATAAATAAAAGACCATTTGATGATTGTAATTAACGACTCGAGATAAGATATCCTTTGATGTGAAAGGACAAGATCAAACGTCAAATGAGGAATACAATACGAGCGATAATGAAACAATTAAATTAAGATTTGATTAGGTTGTGCATATCATTTCATATTGTGCATATGATTTATGAGTAAAGTGAAAGTTTACAAGTGCGGTGTTTCAATTTTAATTACATATCAGTTTAATGAAATGAAGGCATTTAATTAAAAAGATATTGTATTGTCTCTTCTGTATTGTTTTACATTGATATATAGGTTTCTCAAATCTGTAGTAATGACCAAAGACAATGTCAATTAGTGTAAATGAATTCGTGATTGGGTGAATTAATGTTCTTTATGGTGGACACATTGGCAGTAGCACGTTTTAGGGGGGGAATATAAGGTGATGTCAGAAAAATGAAAATAAATCGTTCCAATTAAGAGACAATGTATTTAAAGTAAATGAAGCAGTATTAAATAAAATATACAATGTGAACTTCAGCCAATCGATTCCTTTTCTTATACAAACTTAATTAAAGGTGTTCACACAAAAATGGCCACTAATGGATTTTACGTGAATCTTTATAATTTGTTTTTCTCATTGTGGATGATTGGTTTGTGCAATGAGATTATGACATAATAAAAATAATACATTTAGCATTAATGTACAATTATCAGTGAAATATTGAAAATATAAAATTTTCAAAAACGTGCTACTGCCCCTTTAAAAATGGGTGATAGTTGATCAATACAAAGATTAAGTGCTTGAAGGGATTTGAATGTCAATGTAGTAATATCAATTTCCGCTGTTTAGATTCAAAGCTCTCGTTAGCAAAGAGGAGACAACACAGACATCTGTCAGTTTGTGACTCTTGAACATGATATTATCAAATCAAAAAAACTGAAACAATTACGTGAAAGGAGTTCATATTTGCGTTGAACCTAATTGGCAATTGTAACCTTGCATTTGATCTACTTAAAAGTTTCTGAGCACTGAATAGATTATAGAAACACCTATATTGTAAAATGTGTTGGGAATAATATAAGCATGTGACAAGTTGAGACATTGCACATGTTTATCAGTTTATTTCCTATTCGAATAATCAAAACTCATATCCCAATTATCTTCATCTATAGAGATTAAATTAGAAACAGGAAAATAAAGAATGATTATCAACACATTATTATTATAATGTTACATCACACCTCAAACGTATGTTCACTTAAGGATCTTGCGATCCTTACTAAAACACTGTTACATTAGTTATTTTTCTATATTTGTATATTTCGTATGCATTGAGTCTTCAGAGCTGAATAGATTTACATCTATCAGTGGGATACTGAACGTTACAATAACATAACTACCATTTGTGTGACCTTGTTTTTGCCGATGGTTCGCTGAGCTTTCTGTAACCAGTCTGTTCGGGAGTATGTCCTAAACTAATCGCAAGCATTGTGTCTGCAACACCAAGTTGAGCTATGAGTGTAAAAATAGACGTTATTTCATCCATCTGCAACTGATGAAAACAGTTAGTCCTCGGAAAGCAACAAAAGGGTTTAGTCAACCATTATCTAAGAAACTAGTTCATGTGATATGATGCGGGCATGCAGTCGTGCAACCAATAGGGATTGCAATTTACTGGATGAAGGCCAGGTGGCTTTATTTTTTGGTAACATTTATAAAGAGGCCAAAGGCAAAATATTCTACCTAAAATACAAGGTTATCTCCGGACGAGGTAATCCTTATTAAAAAACAGCTGGACGAAGCCAGAGTCCTATAACTATTATCAATGTTACTGGCCACTTTAATGCACATTCTAGCATTTGGAAAAAATAAATGTACCCTCTCAGATTGTAGAATATTTTGACATTAACAGGTTTATGTTTATGTTATGCAATGGTGTTATACAGTTTGTTATAACCAAGCATCGCAACATGTTTAGTTATTTTATATTATCCCAGTAGGCAAGGTAAGGCAACAACAAACAAATTTTAGAGAGGACTATTCGTGAAATTTGTATGGATCAATGCACTTTACAGAGATCTGCAGCTTTCTAGGAAGGCATCATGCCATTTAATAGACATCTAGCAGGGAGAGTGAGGGAAATCTAGTTTGTAAACCGTGTATATCGTCATTTTGATGGGCATGTTTTATTTGATCTGGGCCATAAATAGAAGCTATCTCAGTAATAGTATCTGTTTCGATTACCCCTTTGTATCCATGTGACAATTAGCAATTTGTTTCCTTGAACACTGCAGAGTTGGAGAACATAGTAACAACGGACAGTTTTCTGTATAAAATGTATATTGAACATACATAGCATCTCTCTTTTTTTTTTTGGGGGGGGGGGGGGGTATTTTTATCCATAAATATATATTATTAGATCCATATTTCTTTATCTACAAATGAACAACATGAGTGTACAGCACTCTCCCTATATATACTGCTTTACATTCATATATGATCTCATCCATATGATGTCACATGAGCAATATATATTTGGGTAACCACCTTTGGACTTTTGGGTAATACTCTGAAAATTGTTCCACAGTAGAACTTCTTTGCTTCTATTCCTGCAGTAATAGCTAAAGGTTGTTCCCAAACACGAATTCGGCCATCTACAACAATATGCAATAGCATCTTACACTCATCAGACCAATGGATCAAGCGCCATGACGCCAAATTCCAAACCAACCTCGCTCTACACTATACCTTAAACGTTCATTGAATATATCAAGTGTCATCCAATAAAAAGCCTTCAAATTATGGCTGTTTTCACATTATATCGCCTCTGGTGGCACAAAAACATGAAACTGCTGAACTGAAATAACCCTTTATTTGGAAATGTACATTCAACCTATTATACCAAAGCTTTTATTTTATATTGTCATCTCTCCTTTCTTGTCGAGAAAAAACCCAAAAGTATGATTCGTTCATTTTTTAAACTTATGCTGCAAAATAGTGGGATTATTTTGAACACAAAATTATTCGAACTTATTTTGATTTCTTTGTATTTACTGCTGATATATTAGATATAAGATAAGAAGACTTTTTAAAACAGTAATGAGTCATACAAATATAAGGTTTCAATGGACAAACGTAATGTATATATTTAGGTTTCAATTTTCATTGCAATCAAACATTGGCTGACTTTCTTAAAGTTAATTTCAAATATTTCAGGAACTAGAAGATTTGTGTTCATTTTTGATAACTATCAGGATGTTTATATCCATGTGTTATATGTCCCCCTTCATTCCTGTTATTTGATCCATCTCAATTTAAATGTTTTCAGCATCATATCATTGAAAATGTGGTTAGTTTAGGTATATACCTTCAACAGGCCTAGGGGCTCTGTTACTGCAGCATCGACTTAGCATATACTAAGAATGGTTAGGATTCTGAGCAGGTACACAAAGTGTAATAACAAAAATGGCAAAACGTTTTCAGGGCACTATATCACTGACAGATATCTCAAGGTGAATATATGCTTCTGCTATAAAACTGGTTATTGCAAACAACTATTTAGTATATATATTGAAACACATGTTTATTATATAACTTTTAATCAACATGGTCTTTTTGAAATATTCTATCACGTTCACGTTGGTTATCCATCATTAGACATTCCTTTCAGATCATGTGTATAACTGTTGAATTTTTAAAGAGAAGGTTTTGCTTTCACAAAATAATATTATGTTTGCTTTTCATTTTAACCTTTGCTTTCACACATTGCTCTTACAGATGATGGTTGAATAACCTATTTTCGTAGGCAACGAAGCTAAGATGTAATTACAAAACATTGTGAAACCTTTAGCAAAACGTTTTATTTCCGTACATGTCTTTACACTTGTTAAAGGTGATTGACGTTGATCACATCATGGTAGCACACCCTGGAGCTATTCTGATACCGTCATTGTGTGCCTGTCTATTGTGATACAACACAACTTGTAAAATAATAATGGTATCTAAATATAACTACAGGAATAGTTCCGAAGAGGATTTGCTTCCTAAAGGTGAATATATTAACTAATGACTGTGAAGGATATTTATGTATACTTCGGAAGTGATATGTGGCTTTGTGCCTCATGATTGCTTTCTACTATATAGGCAACACAAAACTCTTATTCCGACATACTTAAACGTAAAGTTGTTAGTACCTTCGTGTTGTGGGCAAGGCTTGGTATCGGGCATTAAAAGTTGTCTGAATGAAGGTTTAAACGGTAGGCTTAGTTACATAGTTATCCATAGTGAGAATACTATTTGCAGTATTTTGAAACTGAAAGACCTGTAAATACAGGGAAACTTTGTAATAAATATTTGGGTTTATAATTATGACGTTGTACTTTGTACACAATAAAATACGAGAAATAATTGGTAGTTAAAGCAGTACCTGATGGTTTTGTAATTTTAGTCCTCAGTAATATAAAATTGTCAGAGTGTCACTTAAACCAAGGGCCAGTTTTCTAGTGTATGTTATATTCTAGGAAGAGGCGGTCCAACACCTGTAATTTGTTTTGCAAGAGTAAGATATGTGAGACGCTTAATTGTGTGAATAGCGTGTGATTACAATTTCTTTGTTTATACAAAAGCACGATGTAAATGCAGCTTTACATTCTCCCATTCCTTGTTCAGTGCATGTACAGATGTATATAGTTATAGACATGAAAATATGTACAGTAATCAGAGGTTGCTAATATCCTCAAGCTAAAACAAACACCAAGTGTACATCAACTTATAACCGTATGTAAAAGCCTAATCAATGCACACGTTATTGCCTTTACAATCTACACCAAGTAGCATTTTTAATTATGGGGAATCAGCCTGTCAATTACTCTTTGGAATTGTTAAATATATTCTAATGTATTTTTTATTGATTAATCTTACAAATATAAATGTTGCATTGTACATCTCCATTTCCGCACGTCACATATTGAGACGGGGCTGTAATTAAAAGGTTTTGTAAACTATCTTCACGGACTAATTTTTTAGAAGCGTTTATGAAAATATTTTTTTACCAGATTAGATAGCTGAACACAGAGATAACTTACTACTGAACTAAGCTTTTTATTCAAGTTCAATGAATAAGCATGTTGGTCGCTTTAGTCAGATGATTAAAGACCCTTTGCAATCTTCAAACAGCAGTGTTAATAGTTGCAGATTCCAGGTTTTCTCACTGAGATTAAGTATAATTGAAAAGATAATTCCATTTTGATACATCTTGCTTTGAAGTGAATTGACATTGATGGGATGTTTTGTGAAGAAATTTGAATTAATTTTGCTTGATTTAAACATCAAAAATAGATAATCATGCATAAAGCTAAAAGTTAACAATGTTAATCGCAAAATAAGCTATCGAGGAAGTTAATTTCAAGTAAATGAAAACTCATTTGCTGGGGTTAAATCAGTCTGTTAAATATACAAATGGAAAAAAGTTAAGCAGATCAGATGATTGATATGTGGAAGTCAAGCTGATAACACAATTGTTATTTCTAATTTCTGAAACCCATTGTCTATTGCCCAGTTTTGACACTACAGCCGTAGTTATTTTGGGTGAAATTTCAGTACCATTACAAATTCAATCGTAATTTCATTAAATGTCTTCATTGACGATCTTACTTTGAAGAAATTATTAACAAAATCAACATTGCTATGTTAAGAGTAACTTTGCCATAGCATCATTTTTTTTAAATTTAGGGGGTGTTTAACTGTTTCCGTATGTATATGTGACACTTATATGATTTAAGGTAATTGAAACACTACTTAAAATGAACGAATTTCTAGTAACTTTAAAATGAGAATGCGCATCATGACAATATTATTTAAGCATAAGAATGTTTAAATGATAGAAAATTATTTCATTTGATCTGACTTTTGTCCATTAAGATCTTTAGGTTAGGTTCTTTTTAAGACTGGTGTTTTTTTACTATTGATTTGTTTTTTTTAAATATGCCCAAATGAAAAAAATAGCTAATTGATAAAGCGTTACATCAGTTTCTTTACTCCTTTTTAATTTGCTTTAAGTAACATGGCAATATTACATATTTTGATGTAATTTAAATGTGGAGTATTAGGGATTTAATTTGTCTGTCAACTAATAACTTTTTAAAGGTGAATTATTAACGAAATACAGCATTCACCCGTAAGAACAGTATAGTTCAATACAGTACAGTACAGGAAAGGTGAAATAGGAAAATCGATCGCAGGAAATCTAATAACCTTTTCATGACTCAGGATATGATCAAACGTTAAGCGGGAAATAGATGAAGAATGATAACTGATACATTACTTTGAAATCTATAAGATCAGATTTGATAAAAGTGTGTACCATAAAGTCAAAATTTATTAAAACGAGGATAATACAATACAGGGAACCATTCCAAGTGCCCTGTTTGAAATATTTGATTCCTTGAGAGTTTTAATCAAAGAGGCTGAAGTAGACATTTGGCTTTTTGTCAACAACGTGATATTGGATTACTTCTTTGGAAGGCTTACTCGGTGAGCATGGATAATTATGTTTCCCAGATTTTGTATTGCTATTCCTTTGAACAATGGATTAAATTCTATTGGTGGTAGAATTAACATGGCTTGCTATGGTCACTTTGGAATCTAGCTAATGGGTAGAAGTTATTCATTGCATACACAAGTGGTTGGGTTGATCTCAACATTGAGAACGTCGATGCACTAATATCATCTTCCTGTCAATCTACTTCAAGCCTCTCGTCAATATTCTAACACGACACAACCATCTGTCACTTTATATGAAATGGTGAAGTGAATAATATTTAGTATATACAACTAAATGTACCTGAATGTACCTGTTAATAAATACCTAAAGCCTTGCATTGGAAAAGCAGTTAAGGTTCGTGATTGCCTATTCAAGCTCAAGATGCTAATCACACATGTGACATGCATATGTTATTGTGGCTTATTTTGGAAACAAATTATTAGCACCAAACATTACTTCTTTGAGAATTGTTTTTTTAAAGGTTTACATTACTAGTTAATGTTCCCTGCACTAAAACCATGTTAAAACCATTTGATAATTGAGTTAAATTGACCATGCACTTACTGTCAAAAGATTCATCAAAAATTTATTAAGTCAAAGTCATACTGTCATGGGGTAATCTGTCTCATTCAGATGTTTAGCTTTATTGTTATCGAATCCAAAGAAATTGCTAAACTTGACTTCAGCATCACACAGCGTTTAGCGATTGTCAGTCTACATATTGAACACCTTGAAATGCTTTGATCACCAAGCTCTTTCTAAAATACAAATACTTAAAGACTAAACCCTGACAGATTTTTTAAAAGACTTTTTCTTTCATTAGAAAAAACACAACCTGAAAACTGAAAACATGATGTGCATGGAGTTTTATGAAAATTGTTTGTGTTTTGAACTGATTTGCATCTTTGTCAGATTTTGAGGAAAATCGGATACCAAGTTTATCAGATAGCTTTATTGCATCGATAACACCCTACATTGTATGATGATTTTATTTCAATTGACACCAATGTATTTTTAGAGGAGACTGTTGTTTAAATCCAACCCTCTTGTGTACTAGTTCAAAAAGAAATGTTATCTTCCCTTGACAATACTAATACGATTACCTATCATTCTGATGCGTTCAGAGACATTCATTAACACCTCCACTGAGACAGAAACACACCCCACAGTGGACAGTCAACTTAAAATGATTATTTCAATAATCGTACTTGGTGAATAGTTTTTTTATTCCGTGAATATAATCAAACAAAATATATGTTGATTAAATCTTCACACCAAGAAGAAGCAAATAAATTATCAAATATATATGAAATTAAGTGTTTTTGGTGTTCCATAATCATTTTACATGGTCAATCAAGCCATGATTCAATTTATATAAACGAGATCAAATACCATTATGATTTGGCAACGCAAACAGAGCAAAGCAAGCTGCTGTTGATGCACTCATAAAAGTGTATGTTATGTGGAAGTTCGAAAAAATAAACAAGTAAGTTGTGTTTTGGTAAAGTCTATTTAGAAAAAATACAACATTTAGAAGATAAATATTAACGTTTATTACAAACGCGTTCTAAATAATGTTAACTTTATTAGATAACATTGGTCCTTTGTAACATGTGTTGTGTAACCAGTTAAAACTTCTGCAACGAATGTAGTGTAAAGAGAACAAGTTATTAAACGAACCTCCCGCCGCTTTACACTTTCAATTCAATAATACGCATTAATAACGTTCAAATTCAATAAAATACTTAATCCACTGTTACTTCAAAATTGAAGTCAGACAGACCAGCAGTAGATCTGCACGTACATTGAACAGCTTTTTTATATATACACATATATATATATAGATATACGAAAAATCCAGCACAACTCTCAGGTGTATATGTAAATAAAATAAATTAAAATTACGGATTTGGGAACATAAAAACATTCATATTAGCTAAAAATTGCCAAAAGTTCATAAAAGTGTACATATATAGGAAGGTTGCCATGCAAGTCAAATTGCCGCGCCCTACGGATCTAAGACTAAGACCAATGTTGCCTAACACAGAGACTTTGTAGATATCATTTAACCATTTACAAAACAAGTGATAAGTTATTTAAGAGATACAACAGATTTTCTTAACCAGCTCCCTTCTGAAACAAATCAAAATACCAGGTAAGTATCATTTATTGTGACTCACCTTTATTCAAATATCCCTTGTGACTAAGGTATAGAAGCAATTCATTGTTGGTTGGATAAACACTCACATGAGTTACCTGAGAGGATTTCAAAAGATTTCATTATAGAAAGTGTGAAATTTATCTTTAAAAATAATAATTTTCATTTTAATGAAAACTTTTACAAACCAACAAAGGTGCACAGGAGAGCCATGGGCACCAAATTACGCTACACTTGTACTAGGATACCTAGAAGAGTTATTGTACCATTAGTTTGGAAATGAAATCGAAAACGATTTAAAAAAAGTTGGGAAAGATTTTTGGATGTCTGTTTTATATTATTGACACAAGATAAGGATTCCTCGGAAGACCTTAATTATAAACTTCAAAATTTACATCCAAGTTTATATTTTACAATTGAAGATAATACCCAAAAGTTGTTATTTAAAAAAAATATTTAATACATAAACCATGAAGATTAACATCTACATGAATAGATATATATGAATATAAATTGGAAAAGTTTACGAGTGTTAAGTTTTATATAATCAAAATGTTAATATTGACATGGAGCCAATTAAAACTCAAGCATGTTTCAATATTATCTTCATTAGGTCTAACAGAATACAGTTATTATATACACTTATATACGTTTTGTTACTTATGTAATTAAATTTCAATCATTGAAATATTGTTTTATCGTATGGATCTACCCCTGCCTATCTCGGTCCTATGCTGTCTGGATATAAGTTCCTTCTTGTAAACCCAAGGTTTACAACACTTGAAATACTTGATAGATTAATTTAGACGTATAACACGATGAATAGGGAAAGAATATAAAGTGTTGATACATGTAACCTGTTGTGATATGAATTGATAATCATTAGAAATGTCTTTATGCATCAGCCATACATGAGAATTCAAATTGTCATATGTAACAAGTGTAGGAGTCAGTGATTTGGCAGAGGGCCAAGTATGGATGATATGTACAACTAATTATATAAGACATCTGAGAAGCAGCCTTCTGATGGAAAGAAAGATGAATTAAAGGCTGTCAGGCGACATCATGATTAAAGACTTTTACAATGTAAAAAAGAGTCGTTTTTATTGTCGAAAGTTCAAGGAATTAACGTAGAACATTTTTAAGAGATGTAGTTGAATTGCAAAGGTAATTCCCTTATGAGAACTTATCTTTCCAGTCAATGGGAAAATAATTGGATGGTTTGTAAAGAAGTGTGATAAAATTACTAATTGAAACGATAAGTGACACTAGTTCAGATGAATTGATAAAAAGGTTGTATCTAAAAACCTGTAAAATAATCTTCATCAATCATCATCAATCCTATTCCATTTTCCTTTTAGTGAAAGAGAGTTACTGTCTTTTGATGTTGATCAGATCGTAATAGTTGAACCACAAACAACAATGTTTTTAGTGATATCAGAAATGGGTAAGTATACAAACATTGTTTTCTCTGTGAAAAGGGGCCATGAACATGACAACGATTTTCTAAATAATCAAAATAACTCTAAATAAATTGATTGAATTGATTGAAATGTCTTGTACACTGTATAACAAGGAGAAGCTAAATGGTATTCAATCTTGTTCATGTGTAAATACGCATCATTATTGGCCCGTATATATTTTTATAAAATCAAAAATTTAAAGGATTTGAAGTGGAAAACTACACATAATAAAACACCTATATTTTCTATTTGGGGGAAAGTGACCAAAGTTTACATTATTACCCTACCTCATTACGAAAAAGGGTTCAAGAGGGTTCGACTTTGACATTGAAATATATGAACGTTAAACATATTCAAGTATCATACTGTAGACCGCTTTGAGCAGGTTGATACTTCATCATGAAGAAATACTGAGAAAGATATGCTTGATTATCTGTAAAAGAGGGTCAAATCTCTACCAAAGCTACAACATGTCATATGAGGGTCATGAATGGTCCCAACAATGACTATCGTTAATTGACATGGTAGTCTTGTAATGATAATGATTACTGTCTGTTCGCAATCTTCATAGAAAGCTTTGTCCTGAGAAGTTAGCAGAGAAAATCTCTTTCTCAAATATTTATCTTTGAAGTTAAGGTATTCAGGCATTCAACAAAGTAGCAGGAACAAAATTCATGGGCATACAAGTGACATTACCGAATTGAATAACGAGTATGCCAATAGGATATTAGCCGTTAAGGCATCAATAAAAGCTGACAAAAGATAAAGAAAAGACCTTCTGATGATTGTAATTAATGACTCTAGATAAGATAACCTTCGATTATAAAGGATAAGATCAAACGTCAAGTGAGGAATACAATACAGCCGATAATGAAACAATTAATTTGAGATCCATTTAAAGAGGTTTGATTACGTTGTGCGTATCATTTCATGTCGCAATATGATTTATGAGTAATTTTCAAAGACAGTGAAAGTTTCCAAGTGCTGTGTTTCAATTTTGATCAGTAGGATAAAATGAAGGCATTTAATTAACAAGATATTGTATTGTCTCTTCTGTATAGTTTTACATGGATGATATTTGATACAAACACAATGTCATTTAGTGTAAATGAATTCGTGAGTGGGTGAGTTGATGTTCTTTACTATGGAAAATTGGAATCTTTAAGGGGCAGTAGCACGTTTTAGGGGGGAATAAAAGATGATTTCAGAAATATGAAAATTAATGGTTCCAACTGAAAGACAATGTATTTAATTTAAATGAAGCAGTATTAAATCAAATATACAATGTAAACTTCAGCCATGCGATTCCTTGGGAATTGAAATTATGACATAATAAAAATAATACATTTAGCATTAATGTACAATTATCAGTGAAAAATTGATAATATAAATTTTTTCAAAAAAAAGTGCCACTGTCCCGTTAATAATGGGTGTAAGTTGATCAATATCAAGATTAAGTCCTCAAAGGGATTTGAATGTCAATGTAGTAATATCCCTTTCCGCTGTTTAGATTCAAAGCTCTCATCAGCAACGAGGAGACAACACAGACATCTGTCAGTTTGTGACTCTTGAGCAAAACAAAAAACTGCAACAATTACGTGAAAGGAGTTCATATTTGCGTTGAACCTCATTGGCTATTGTAATCTTGCATTTGATTTACTTCACAGTTTTTGAGCTGTGAATAGATTATAGATACGCCTGTAATGTAAAATGTGTTTGGAATAATATATACATATATTGCACTTGTGTAATCAGAATAATTCATTTTTGAATAATCAAAAGTCATTTCCTAAGTATCTTCATCTATAGAGATTAAATTAGAAACAGGAAAATAAAGAATGATTTTCAACACATTATTATTATAATGTTCCATCACCCCTCAAACGTATGTTCACTTAAGGATCTTGCGATCCTAACTTAAAAAATGTTACATTAGTTAATTTTCTATATCTGTATATTTCTTATGCATTGAGCCTTCAGAGCTGAATCAATTTACATCTATCAGTGGGATACTGAATGTTACAATAACGTAACTAGTATTTGCATGACATTTGAATGTAACCATTCTGTTAAAGTGTATGACTTTAACTAATTGCAAGTATTATGTCTGCAACACCATGTTAAGCGGGGAGTGTTTGAAATAGACGTTATTTTCTCAGTCTTCAACTGATGAAAACAGTTACTCCTCAGAAAGCATCAACAGGGTATAATCAACCATTATCTAAGATAGTAGTTCATGTGATATGATATGGACACGCAGTCGCTGAAATCAACAGGGATTCCTACTTACTGGATCGATGAAGGCCGGAAGGCAATGGAAAATATTCGAAAATATTCGACTTAAAAAACAATGGACAAAGTTATCCTTATAAAGAGAGTTGGACGAATAAGGAGAATAAGTCCAATAACTATTTTCAATGTAATGGAGATTATAGCATTTGGAAAATTGTGCTTTTTTAGATTGTAGATTAGTTTGACCTTGACAGGTATATGTTTATGTTATGCAATGGTGTTTAGTTATTTTATGTTATCCATGTAGGCAAAGTACAGAAAGTATGAACGGGTTATAGCAAGGACCTTTTAACATGAAACTGGTATTGATCAATGCACATAATGCATCTTTCTTAAATAATAATAATACTAATACTTTATTAAGAGGACAACAAGGCATACAATAGACATCTAGCAGTGAGAGTAAGAGAGAATGTATTTTGTCCATCATCCATTATCACACTTTGATGGGCATGTTTTATTAGATCTTGGTCATTACCCTTTTGCGTGAGAATACAAGATTGGTTTCCTTGACCTATGCAAGATTTGAGAACACACTAAGCACAGATTGTTAATTGTATATTGATGTCAGTGTCGTACCAGTCAATATCTACCAAGACATTGTATCTGCTCATAATCATAACCTAACTGTAACGTAAAAGATAGCACAGAAGTGCATCGATTGACTCTCCAAAAGTGAATATATGCTTCATCGATATAAAACTGGTTGTCCCAAGCTATAATGCAATATATATATATTGATTCATCGATAATTCCACCTATTGTTTGAAGCTTCAACATTAATTTAAAACATCATATGTACATATCTAAACACATTTTATGATTTTCAGTTTTTATTTGTGTTCATTTACATGCATTTCAGATCCCGTGCATAACTGTTGAAATTGAAAAAGGTGTAATTACAAAACATTGTGAAACCTCAGCAAAAATGTTTCATTTCCGTACATGTCCTTACACTTGTTAAAAGTGATTGATGTTGATCACATCAAGGTAGCACACTTTACAGCTATTTTGATGTCGTCAGTGTGTGCCTGTCTATTGTGATACACTACAACTTATTGATATCCTGCAAAAGACTCTCGTGGGAATAATGGTATCTTAATATAACTACAGGAATAGTTCCGAAGAGGATTTGTTTCCTAAAGGTCAGTATGTAAACAAGTGACTGTGAAGGATGTTTATATATACTTCGGAAGTATACAAAACTATTCTTCCGACATGCTTTATCGTAAGGTTGTTAGTACCTTCGTGTCTGGGGCAACCCTTTGTAACGGGCATTAACAGACTCTGAAAAAAGGTTAAACGGTAGGGAAACTTTGTGGAAAAGATTTGTATTTATGATTTTATATTTTGTAGACATTACAAAAACGTAAAATTATTGGTATTAGTCCAAGCAGTACATAATGCCTTTGTTGTTTTAGTTCTCATTAATATCAAATTCTCAGAGTGTCACTTAAACCAAGGGCCAGTTTTGCAAAGTATGTTCATTCCAGGAAGAACGATCATGATTTAAAAGAGGCGGTCTAACACTTGTAATTGGTTTTGATAAACTTTCTAATGAGTAACAAATGTGAGACGCCAATGTGGTAAGCATGTGATTACAATTACTTTGTTTATACAAAAGGATTATGTAAATGAAGCATAACATTCTGCAATGTACAGATTAGATACTTATATACATGGATGTATGTACGTCAGTGGTCAGAGGTTGATTTTTATTTCCTGATAATGATGGATGAGAAAACAATCCAGTAAATACTTTAATTAACATTTAAGATTACCTCCTCAAGCTGAAAAACGCATCCAATATACATCAGATCATAACCATATGTAATAGCTCAATCGTTACAGAGGGTATTGTCTTTACAAGCTACACCAAAAAAACAGTTTTAATAATGGGGAACCAGCCTGTCAATTACTCTTTGGGTCTGTTCGATATATTCTAATGTGTTTTGATGATTTAATCTTCATATATAAATGTTGCAGTTTAAATCTTCATTTCCTTACAATTATGCTTCAGCAGGTCATATAAAGAGACATGTCTGTAGTTAAAAACGTTTGTAATCTATCGTCACAGACTCATTTTTGAAGCGTTTATGAAAATAAATTATTTACCAGATTAGATAGTTGAACACAGAGATAGTTAACTAATGAACTAAGCTTTTTAATCAAATTCAATGAAATATTGCTCTTATGTGGGCATGTTGGTCGCTTAAGGGAGATGATTAAAGACCCTTTGCCATCTTCAAACAGCAGTGTTAATAGTTGAAGATTCCAGGTTTTCTCTTAAAAGTCTCACAGAGATTTAGTATAATTGAAAAGATAATTCATTTTTGATACATCTTGCTTTGAAGTGAATTGACATTGATGGGATGTTTTGTGAAGAAATTTGAATTAATTTTGCATGATTTAAACATCAAAAATAGATAATCATGCATAAAATCTAAAAGTCAGCAATGACAATAGCAAAATAAGCTATCGAGGAAGTTATTCACAAGAAAATGAAAAGTCCTTTTTTTTGTTAAAATCAGTCTGTTAGAATAAGTGACAATTATTTGATTTAAGGTAATGAAACACTTCTTGCACAAATTTCTAGTAACTTGAAATCAGAATGCGTATCATGACAATATTATTTAACAATAATAATGTTTGAATGATAGAAAACTATTGCATTTGATCTGATGGGAGTTTTTAGGTTAGTTTTTTTACTGGTGTTTTATAATTGAAGATTTGGTTTCTTTAAATATGCCCAAATGGAAACCGAGAAAAAAGCTATTTGATAAAGCATTACATCAGTTCCGTTTACTCCTTTTGAATTCAATTTTAGTAACATGACAATATTACATATTTTGATGTATCTTATTTGTGGAGTATTAGGGAATTAATTTGTCAACAGATAACTTTTGAAAGGTGAATCATTAACGAAAGGTAAGGGAAGGTAAAATAGGGAAATCAGTCCCAGGAAAACTAATAACCTTTTCGTGAATCATGATATGATCAAACGTTAAAGAGAAATAGATGAAGAATGATAACTGACACATTACTTTGAAATATATCTGATAACAGTGTGAATCATAAAGTCAAAGGTTATTAAAACGAGGATAATAAAGTAAAGGTATCCATTCAAAGCACCTTGTTTGAAATATTCGATTCTTTGAGAGTTTTAATCAAAGAGGTGGAAGTAGCCATCATGCTTTTTGTCAACAACAAGATATTGGATTACTTCTTTGGAAGGCTCAGTTGTTTAGCATGGATAATTATGTTTCCCTGATTTTGTACACCACTGGATATTAACAACTTGAACAATGGAATAAATTCTATTGGTGGTATAATTAAGATGTCTCGCTATGGAAACTTTGGAATCTAGCTAATGGGTAGAAGTTATTCATTGCATACACAAGTGGTTGGGGTGATCTCAACATTGAGAACGTCAATGCGCTAATATCATTTTCCTGTCAATCTACTTCAAGCCTCTCTTCAACATGCTAATACGACCGAGCCATCTGTCAGTTTATATGACATGGTGAAGTGAATCATTTTTTAGTAATACCTAAACTGTACAATACCTGAAGCCTTGCATGGGAAAAGTGGTTATAGTTGGTGTTGGTCTGCAAACTTATGGAGCTCAAGATGCCAAACAACCATGCAATATGCATACGTTGATGTGGCTTATTTTAGATTAAATTATAAGCACCAAACATTATTTCGTTAAACAAAACTAATCCCACCAGGAGGGTAGAGAACTGCTCTACACACAGTCAGGTTTGGGTACAATAGTTTACGTGTTTGGTCTTTCATTGTTGTACCACCCATTCTTGTAGGTTTCACCGCAAAGCACTGTGTTGCGGGCTTTCTCCCTGCAATAATTCTAGCAGCCGCGATAGACGTGAAATACTCTCGAAAGCGACGATAAACCCCACACAACCTCACCTCACCTCTAGCAAGCTGATGAAGCATTTTGCGATTCAACTCATAACACAATTTGAAATTACTGTTTTCTGTTATGTTTTAAGTCATTTCTAAACAAATAACCTAATAATTCATTCTCAATATATTTATTGTTAACTGTTGTTGTAAACATTTACTTACCTTTAACCAAAATTTTTTTACAGGACATCAACAATCTAAAAAACTGAAAAGGTACTGATATAGACATTTTCAAAATGTTTAAGTGGATAGTCATAGCATCCATCACATTTGAAACAAACCTGTGTTTCAAAAAGTACTTAAGCACGGTACATTCTCAAGGAATGTTAAAGTGAGAGTTCTATTTCCTACTATTTCATTAACCATTTCAACTGGCAGGAGCCAGAACTGTGCATCATCTTCCATCTTCTTCTATCAAGTTCTGAAGTGCATGGTCTATCAAATACAGAAGAATGACGGGTAAACAAACCTCGTGAGTGACGCCCATTTATACTCCCCAAGGGCATTTTGTTTCAGGATTCTTTTTTTCATTGTTTATCACTTTTAAAAAACTTTAAGCGGTATGTGTGGTACAAATCATTAAATACACTACAATTTTTAACATATATATGAACGCAAACATAATGTACAAGGGACAGTGGTATTATTTACCACCGGTAAATTTGGGAGGTAATATCTGGGAGGTAATATCGGTGGTCTGGCAAAAGTCTACAGAATGTTTAATAAAACAAGGAAAATAGCTAACAACTTTTTATGAACTTGTTCAGGGTTCAAATAATCGTGTGAATGCCATTTCGATGTATGTGTCATCAAACATGACGATAGATGTATATAGATTGGTAATTATTTAATCATCTTGGCTTTATTCTAAGCAATCATTATATGTAATTGTATTAATATGTCGTCTCGAAGACACGAACAAAATCCCATCTTTTTAAAGTATGTAGTGGCTTAAAAAACACAAGCGCAATGCTTATTCTATCATCTCAATCTTTAGTATTTACCAGAGTTTTTCAGTCGTTTTACGTTCTACATCAAAATGTATATGGAATGGAACAGCGGAGTGATATGAATCCTCTTTCATCCTTTGAAGGGGTAACAAACTTCAAGAAAGATCACATGACCATGTTCTCAACCAATCATCGTTCGGGGATATGTGTTAATTGTGAAATTATAATATACTATATGCACGAAAATTATCAAAATGCACAAACCGAAGCAAAAGAAACTGATATAAATTATATAAGAGATTCAGTGACAAGTGTCTAGATGTTAATTTATATGACATTTCTTTTCTTATTCTTCAACGTATTATGGTTACTTTTCAGAAAACTGTAGCTTTATTTCACGACTGCCTGTATCTTGTCTTATCTTATTGACAAGAATAACTACCAAAATCTGACCTTAGTGATGATCATGATGAGTGTTATGTGAGCGATCATCGTAGAGTCGAAAGTCTTTAATATGCTCCACATTCACATAGGTTCATATACCAATATACATTGATAGACAATCAGGATTCATTTCAAAGATAATGGTAGTTTGAATAAGTTCATAAACAGGGTAGGTGTGTTTTCAAGGACTGCCGGCTGAAAGAGCGGTGAATATAATACATTAGTATGCTTCTTTCAAAAACAAAACGAATAAAAAAACGTGCAATTTTTTCTGTCGTTGTTCTACAACATATTACATGGTGTACATGGTATAAGTAAATATTTTCCTCTAAAACATATCAACATATTGTCATTAACCTTCGGAAACAATTGAAGTAAGCTGAATTTTTATATGAACTATCTTTAATATTATCACATTCAATATGCTGTACATAATAAGACCTACATTGCAATTTTTTCTGAAAGAGTATTTAACGGAGGCTTTGCTTTTACAAGATGATGTTTACGTTACAAAATGACCTTTACTTTAACTTTAAAAACCAATGTTCGTGGGAAGAGAATCTAATTTCGGTGAGACGGTGTAATTGTGAAACGTCAAGAAAATGTGGCATTTCTGTACCTAGCTTTTTAATTCTGAAGGGTTATTTGCAGTGGTCACATACAGTCACACATCCTACAGGTATTTTGAAGTCATCAGTGTATGCTTGTCTTTTGTGATCTATTGCAATTTGTCATATAACTGCATTTTCTCTTTTCCAAACTTGACAACATGAAAATAATGCCTTCTATTCCTGAGCACTTTCATATATGGATGTCGCAGTAACTTCATTAACGTATTGAGCATGAGTTTATAGAGATGACATTTATGTGCACTCTTCACCCCAGCATATTTTTGACATTCTTAAATGTTACAAATGATGTTTACACTTTATGACAATTTTTTTATCAGATTCGCAATTTCAAATTAAAACTTTCATGTTGTTATCCCTGGAAAATGACTTTAACATTAAGTACTGCTAGTCAAATACATCTCATGGTACTCAAAATAACTTTCATAATCATTTTGATATTGAAGTAAATTAATAATTTCTAATATTTGTTATGAATAATAAGATCATATAATCATATAACTGACAAGCCTAAGACGTAACAGATTTTTGTTAAGTGAATCTCTCTGTTCTCTAAAATAGTAACAGGAACTCTACCGAAGAGAAAATGCAACATAACGGTCAACGTGTAAACAATGAGGGGGACCAGTGTATACATGTATATACTTTGAGAGTGACCAGTTGCTTTATTCTCCTAGATTGCTTTCCATTATTTTTGTAACACGAGACTCTTGTTTAGACATGCTTGCCCGGAATGTGGATATGTAATGAGTTCAGGACATGAACCCAGTAGAGCTTTACCGAGCGGGATAAAGGAGAAGCCAACTAATATTGTACTGATTTACAAAGAACTATCTTCCCTACTTTAATAACAGTAGTGCATTTAATTAGACTGAGTGAGAATGTCTAATCCTATCATAATGAACAAGAAAATTGTTCTTTAGGACATTTTCATTTCATTTCACAAGACGTTGATGTTATTAAGATATTTATTTGAACCAAAAATATTGCTTACTAAAAGTGTTTTTATGATAGGAAAATCCAGATTGTCATGTTTTTCGTATGACGTCAGTCTATTGCTTCATGACGTCATGATTTATTTGATTTAAAGTGTCATTTCACACAGTGAAATAACTAGCCTACCTCACTTCTTGTGATTCAATGTTAATCATTAAAACGTCATGAGCCTAAAATAAAAAATTGCCAAACTAAAAAAATTGCCAAAATTATTAACAGAAATGTCTACTCTTTTTATTCAATTGATTTATTATATATTGGGTTCTCAAGGACATATAACAGTGTAACTTTGCTTCCTGAATAAAAAGGACCACCCTGTAAACATACAAAAAATTATAATAATGTTTGATGTTGGAAACGATCAGTTGGTCTTGCTTTCTCTGATTCTCGGTAATATTTACAAAGAGTTCCAAAGATAAGTGCATGTTTATACTGCATAGAACAATTATGTGTTGACAGTGGAACTCCAACAGGTGTTATAGGTTTTGCTAAGACATTTGTTTCTGGATGAGAAAACAAATTGTGCGACGTCCTGACGTTAAGCGTGTTTATATAGACATTAAGTGGCATCTCGTGCTATTTATATGTGTATTATTGAGTGTTGTACGAGGTCAATTGTTGCTGAAATCAACCATCGCCTGGGTCGTATAGGGTGTTTATTGCATAAACATGATATATATACTTATCGGCCAAATATCGACCATGCTGTCTGGATATAAGTACCTTCTTGTAGACCAAAGGTTAACAACACTTGAAATACTTGATAGATTATAATTAGATGTCTAACATGATGAATATAAAGTGTTGATAACCTGTTGTGATAAGAATTGATTAGAAATGTCTTTATGCATCGGAATGAGAATTCAAAGTGTCATATGTGACAAGTGTAGGAGTCAGTGATTTGGCAGAGGGCCAAGTTTGGATGAAATGTACAACTATTTATATAAGACATCGGAGAAGCAGCCTTCCGATGGAGAGAACGATGAATAAAAGGCTGTCGGCGACATCATGATTAAAGACCCTTGCAATGTAAAAAAGAGTCGTGTTTAATGTCCAAAGTTCAAGGAATTAACGTAGAAAATTCTAAAGAGATGTAGTTGAATCGCAAAGGTAATTCCCTTATGAGAACTTATCTTTCAAGTCAATGAGAAAACAATTGGATGGTTTGTAAAGAAGTGTGATAAAATTACTAATTGAAACAATAAGTGACACTAGTTCAGATGAATTGATAAAAAGGTTATATCATAAAACCTGTAAATTAATCTTCATCAATCATCATCGATCCTATTCCATTTTCTTTTTAGTGAAAGAGAGTTATTGTCTTTTGACGTTTATCAGATCGTAATAGTTGAACCACAAACAACATTGTTTTTAGTGATATCAGAAATGGGTAAGTATACCAACATTGTTTTCTCTGTGAAAAGGGGTCATGAACATGACTACGATTTTCTAAATAATCAAATTAACTCTAAATTGATTGATTGAATTGATTGAAATATCTTTTACACTGTATAACAAAGAGAAGCTAAATGGTATTCAATCTTGTCCATGTGTAAGTACGCATCATTAATTGGCCCGTATTTATTTTGATAAAAACACAAATTAAAAGGATTGAAGTGGAAAACTACAAATAAAAAACACATATATTTTCTATCAGGGGGAAAGTGACCATTACATTATTTCCTCCATCTACAACTGATGAAAACAGTTAGTTTTCAGAAAGCATCAAAAGGGTATAGTCAACCATTATCTAAGATACTAGTTCATGTGATGTGATATGGACATGCAGTTGTTGAAACCAACAGGGGTTGCAACTAACTGGATCGATGAAAATATTCGACTTAAAAACCAAGGTTATCCCCGGGACAAGATTATCCTTATAAAAAGAGTTGGATGAATAGAGAATAAGTTGAATAACTATTTTCAATGCTTCTGGCCACTGTAATGGAGATTTTAGCATTTGGAAAAATGTGCTTTATTAGATTGTAGATTATTTTGAATTTGACAGGTACACTCAGGGGCAAAAGAAACGATACCATATAAAATACATGATAAGTTAATCTACGATTGATAGTTACGGTTGAAACAGGGTTAATTCATGTATTCAAGAGCTAACTGAACTAAGTTTTTAATTTCAGAGCTATATCTGTTAACACTTTTGAAATACAAGCCTTTGAAAAACGCTGTTAAAAAATCTTCTTAACTAGACGAGATAGGATAGTGAAAATGGCCCTTTTTCATGAATTTAAACCAAAATACAGCTAAAATGCGTGAATAAATTAACATCTACAAGGGTTATTTATATTGATACTATCTTAGATTTTATAGTTTTTAAAATTCATAATTATTTTATTCTAATTCCAAAGATTATGACCAAAAATAACATCGAAAAAGTTGTTTTTTGACCCCTCGTGTATTTGAACAGTCATACAATTATAAGTATAATTCTTTGATGCTTGAAATTGTGAGTACTTCTTCACAACTGATGTGCCTATCACAAGAGCTCGTAGTCGCATTTCATTTACAACAGGATTTTGTTTTGTACTCTTTTGAAAAGTTGGTATCGTTTCTTTTGCCCCTGAGTGTATATGTTTATGTTATGCAATGGTGTTTTGCAGTTCTTGATAACCAAGCATCGCAACATGTTTAGTTATGCTATGTTATCCAAGTAGGCAAAGTACAGAAACAATCGAACGGGTTATAGCGAGGACCTTTTAACATGAAATTGGTATTGATCAATGCACTTAATGTATCTTAAGAGAGAATTTAGTTTGTCAATCATGCATTACCACACTTTGATGGGCATGTTTTATTAGATCTTGGTCATAACCCTTTTGTGTGAGAATACAAGATTGGTTTCCTTGACCTATGAAAGGTTTGAGAACACACTAAGCACAGATTGTTATTTGTATATTGTTGTCAGTGTCATACCAATCAATATCTACCAAGACATTGTACCGGCTCATAATCATAACCAAACTGTAACGTAAAAGATGGCACAAAAGTGCACCGATTGACTCTCCAAAAGTGAATATATGCTTCATCGATATAAAACTGGTTGTCCCAAGCTATAATGCAATATATATATATTGATTCATCGATAATTCCACCTATTGTTTGAAGCTTCAACATTAATTTAAAACTTCATATGTACATATCTAAACACATTTGATGATTTTCAGATTTTATTTGTGTTCATTAACATTCATTTCAGATCCCGTGCATAACTGTTGAAATTTAAAGGGAAGTTTTTAATTTTGCTTTCACAAATGAATATTATGTTTGCTTTCTATTTCAACTTTTGGTTTCACACAATAAACCCATCGTTACAGAGCATATCGTGCTCTAACAGATAATAGTTAAAAACCTATTTTCGTAAGCAATGCGCCCAAGGTGTAATTACAAAACATTGTGAAACCTCAGCAAAAATGTTTTATTTCCGTACATGTCCTTACACTTGTTAAAAGTGATTGACGCTGATCACATCAAGGTAGCACACTTTACAGCTATTTTGGTGTCGTCAGTGTGTGCCTGTCTATTGTGATACACTACAACTTATTGATATCCTGCAAAAGACTCTCGTGGGAATAATGGTATCTTAATATAACTACAGGAATATTTCCGAAGAGGATTTGTTTCCTGAAGGTCAGTATGTAAACAAGTGACTGTGAAGGATGTTTATATATACTTCGGAAGTGACATGTGGCTTTGTGCGCCATGATTGCTTTCCATTATATAGGTAACACAAAATTCTTATTCCGACATGCCTATACGTAAGGTTATTAATACTTTCGTGTCGGGGGCAACGCCTGGTATCAGACATTAACATTGGTTCTGAATAAAGGGTAAAACCAGAGGCTAAGTTACATTGCTATGCATATTATATATATTAAATTATACACTATTAGCTGTATTATAAAACCGAAAGGCCTGCAAATGAAGGGAAACTTGGTAGACAGGATTTGTATTTATAATTATGACTTTATACGTTTTAGACAATAAAGATACGAGAAATAATAATTCTCAGAGTGTCACTTAAACCAATGGCCAGTTTTCTGGTGTTTGTTTATTCTAGGAAGAAGGACCATGATTTAAAAGAGGCGGTCCAACACGTGTAATTGGTTTTGCTAAATTTCTGATGAGTAAGAAATGAGATGATTATGTGGTCAGGTGTGATTATAATTACTTTGTTTATACAAAAGAATGATGTAAATGCAGCTTAACATTCTACTATCCCTTGTTCAGTGCATGCACATATGTAAATAATTAGACATGGAAATATGTACAGTAAAAGGCTGACTTATATAAGCCGATAATGATGAATGAGAAAGCAATCCAGTAAATGCTTCATTTGACATAAATAATAATATCTAAAACAAACATCCAATGTACATCAAATTATAACCGTATGTAAAAACCAGCCTAATCAATACAGACGTTATTGCCTTTACAATTTACACCAAGGAACATTTTTAATAATGGGGAACCAGCCTGTCAAGTACTCTTTGGAACTGTTCGATATATTTTAATGTATTTTGATGATCGAACGGTGCAAATATAAATGTTGAATTGACATCTACATTTTTTGGAATTATGCTTAAGCACATCAAATATAGAGACGGGGCTGTAGTTGAAAGTTTTTGTAATCTATCTTCACAGACTCATTTTTGAAGCGTTATGAAAATACATTATTTACCAGATTAGAAAGCTGAACAAAGAGATAGCTTACTTATGAACTAAGTTTTTTATTCAAGTTAAATGAAATATTGCTGTTATGTGGGCATGTTGGTTGCTTAAGGGAGGTGATAAAAGACCCTTTGCAATCTTCAAACAGCAGTGTTAATAGTTGCAGATTCCAGGTTTTCTCACTGAGATTTAGTATAATTGAAAAGATAATTCATTTTTGATACATCTTGCTTTGAAGTGAATTGACATTGATGGGATGTTTTTTGAAGAAATTTGAATTAATTTTGCATGATTTAAACATCAAAAATAGATAATCATGCATAAAGCTAAAAGTTAGCAATGTTAATCGCAAAATAAGCTATCGAGGAAGTTATTTTCAAGAAAATGAAAACTCATTTGCTGGGTCATATCAGTCTGTTAAATACGTGACATGTATATGATTTAAGGTAATTGAAGAATGTTTGAATGACAGAAACTATTTAATTTTACCAGATTCTTCGTTCATGGCAGTTTTTTAGGATATATTTTTTAAGACTGGTGTTTTTTAACTATTGATTTGGTTTCTTTAAATAAACCGAGAAAAAAGCTAATTGACAAAGCTTTATACCAGTTCATTTACTCCTTTTTATTTCAATGTAAGTAACATGGCAATATTACATATTTTGATGTATCTTAAATGTGGAGTATTAGGGAGTTAATTTGTCTGTCAACAGATAGCTTTTGAAAGGTGAATCAATAACGAAATACAGCGCATTCGCCTGTTAGAACAGCATAGTTCAATACAGTATAGTACAGTACAGGAAAGGTGAAATAGGGAAATCGATCGCAGGAAATCTAATAACCTTTTCGTGAATCATGATATGATCAAACGTTAAGTGAGAAATAGATGACAAATGATAACTGACAAATTACTTTGAAATCTATCTGATAAGATGTGATAACAGTGTGAATCATAAAGTCAAAAGTTATTAAAACGAGGATACTAAAGTATAGGGATCCATTCCAAGCACCTTGTTTGAAATATTCGATTCCTTGAGAGTTTTAATCAAAGAGGTGGAAGTAGCCATCATGCATTTTGTCAACAACAAGATATTTGATTACTTCTTTGGAAGGCTCAGTTGTTTATCATGGATAATTATGTTTCCCTGATTTTGTACACCACAACTTGAACAATTGAATAAATTCTATTGGTGGTAGAATTGAGATGGCTCGCTATGGAAACTTTGGAATCTAGCAAATGGGTAGAAGTTATTCATTGCATACACAAGTGCTTGGGTGATCTCAACATTGAACGTCAATCGCTAATATCATCTTCCTGTCAATCTACTTCAAGCCTCTCTTCAACATCCTAACACGACAAGCCATCTGTCAATTTATATGAAATGGTGACGTGAATCAAATTTTAGTAATACCTAAACTGTACAATACCTGAAGGCTTTCATGTGAAAATGGGTTAAGGTTGGTGTTGGTCTGCAAACTTATGGAGCTCAAGATGCCAAACAAACATGCGATGTGCATATGTTGATGTGGCTTATTTTAGAAACAAATTATAAGCACCAAAGATTATTTCGTTAAAACAACTATTTTAGGTTCATGACGTTTACATGATCAATATTGAACCACATGAAGGGAGGTAGGGTAGTAATACGTAATCAAAAACTGTGGATAAATGTGTTTATTATAAATTCATTCGTGAAATACGCACAGTTATCCAGGAAAAAAATGTTATTTCACTGATTAAAATGACACTTTAAATCAAATAAATCATGACGTCATGAAGCAATAGGCTGACGTCATACGAATAACATGACAATCTGGATTTTCCTATCATAAAAACACTTTTAGTAAGCAATCTTTATTTGTTTCAATAAACATCAACGTATTGGGAAGTGAAATGAAAATGTTCTAAAGAACATCTTTCTTTATCAATATGATATGATTTGCCCTGGTCACCAATTTTGATTAAATACACTACTGTTATCAAAGTAGGGAACAGTGTTCTTTGTAAATCAGTACAATATTAGTTGGCTTATTTTCCATCCCGCTCGCTAAAGCCGTACTGGGTTCATGTCCTGAACTCATTAAATATCCACATTCCAGGGCAAGCATGTCTAAACAAGAGTCTCATGTTACCTGTAAAATGGAAAGCAATATTGGAGAATAAAGCAACTGGTCACTCTCAAAGTATATATACATTGGTCTCCCTCATTGTTTACACGTTGACCTTTATGCTGCATTTTCTCTTCAGTACAGTTCCTGTTATTATTTTGGAGAACAAAGAGATTCACTTAACAAAAATCTGTTACGTCTTAGGCTTGTCAGTTATATGATTATATGAACTTATTATTCATAACAAATGTTAGAAATTATTAATTTACTTCAATACCAAAATGATTATGAAAGTTATTTTGAGTACCATGAGATGTATTTGACTAGTAGTACTTAATGTTAAAGTCATTTGCCAGGGATAACAACATGGAAGGTTTCATTTTAAAAGGCGAATTTAATAAAACACTATCATATAATGGTAAAAATCATTTGTAACATTTAAGAATGTCAAAACATGCTTGGTTGAGAAGTGCACATACATGTCATCTCTATAAACTCATGGTCAATACGCTAATGAAGTTACTGCGACATCCATATATAAAAGTGCTCAGGCATTATTTTCATGACAAGTTGCAATAGATCACAACAGACAAGCATACACTGATGACTTCAAAATATCTGTAGGGGGTGTAAACTGTATGTGACCACTGCCAATCACCCTTCAGAATTAAAAAGCTTGTTACAGAAATGCCACATTTTCTTGATGTTTCACAATTACACCGTCTCATCGAAAATAGATTCTCTTCCCACGAACATTGGTTTTTATAGTTAAAGTAAAGGTCATTCTGTAACGTAAACATCATTTTGTAAAAGCAAATTAAAGACTCCGTTAAATACTCTTTCAGAAAAAACTGCAATGTAGGTCTTATTATGTACAGCATATTGAATGTGATAATATTAAAGATAGCTCATATAAAATTCAGCTTACTTTACAATTATTTCCGAAGGATAATGACAATATGTTGATATGTTTTAAGCGAAAATATTTACTGATACCATGTACATCACGGTTTTTTATTCGCTTTGGTTTTTGAAAGAAGCATACTAATGTATTATATTTACTGCTCATTCAGCCTGCAGTCCTAGAAAACACACCTACCTTGTTAATGAACATATTCAAACTACCATTATCTTTGAAATGAATCCTGATTGTCTATCTATGTATATTGGTATATGAATAGTGACAACCCATATGAATGTGGAGCATATTAAAGACTGTCGACTCTAAGGTCAGATTTTGGTAGTTATTCTTGTCAATAAGATAAGACAAGATACAGACAGTCGTGAAATAAAGCTACAGTCTTCTGAAATGTAACCATAATACTTTGAAGAATAAGAATAGAAATTTCATATAAATTAACATCTAGACGTTTGTCACTGAATCTTTTATATAATTTATACAAGTTTAATTTCGTTTGCTTCGGCTTGTGCATTTTGATAATTAACACATATCCCCGAACGATGATTGGTTGAGAACGTGGTCATGTGATCTTTCTTGAAGTTTGTTACCCCTTCAAAGGATAAAAGAGGATTCATAACACTCCGCTGTTCCATTCCATATACATTTTGATGTAGAACGTAAAACGACTGAAAAACTCTGGTAAATACTAAAGATTGAGATGATAGAATAAGCATTGCGCTTGTGTTTTTTAAGCCACTTAGACTACATACCTAAAAAAGATGGGATTTTGTTCGTGTCTTCGAGACGACATATTAAATATGATTGCTTAGAATAAAGCCTAGATGATTAAACAATTACCAATCTATACGAATCTATCGTCACGTTTGATGACACATACATCGAAATGGCATTCACACGATTATTTGAACCCTGAACAAATTCATGAAAAGTTGTTAGCTACATGTATTTTGTTTTATAAAACTTTCTGTAGACTTTTGCCAGACCATCGATATTACCTCCCAAATTTACCGGTGGCAAATAATATCACTGTCCCTTGTACATTATGTTTGCGTTCATATATATGTTATAATTGTAGTGTATTTTATGATTTGTACCACACATATCGCTTAAATTTTTTTTAAAGTGATAAACAATGATATATTTCCTGAAACAAATTGCCCTTGGGGAGCATAAATGGGCGTCACTCACGAGGTTGCTTTACCCGTCATTCTTCGGTATTTGATAGACCATGCATTTCAGAACTTGATAGAAGAAGATGGAAGATGATGCACAGTTCTGCCTCCTACCAGTTGAAAAGGTTAATGAAAAAGTAGGAAATAGAACTCTCACTTTAACATTCCTTGAGAATGTATCGTGCTTAAGTACTTTTTGAAAAAGAGGTTTGTTTCAAATGTGATGGATGCTATGACTATCCATTTAAACATTAAAACAATGTCTATATCAGTACCTTTTCAGTGTTTTAGATTGTTGGTATCCTGTAAAAGAATTTTGGTTAAAGGTAAGTAACAAGTAACAACAGTTAACAATAAATATATTGTGAATGAATATATCGGTTCTTTGTCTAGAAATTACTTAAAACATAACAGAAAACAGTAATTTCAAATTGTGTTATGAGTTGAATCGCAAAATGCTTCATCAGCTTGCTAGAGGTGAGGTGAGGTTGTTTGGGTTTTATCGCCGCTTTCGAGAGTATTTCACGTCTATCGCGGCTGCTAGTATTATTGCAGGGAGAAAGCCCGCAACACAACCATGGCAGTGTATTGCGGTGAAACCTACAAGAATGGGTGGTACTACGATGAAAGACCAAACGCGTAAACCATTGTACCCAAACCTGACTGTGCTTAGAACAGTTCTCTATTGCAGACAAAGTTGCAGAGCCCCTGGTGGGATTAGAACCTAGTACCTCCTGATCCGAAGCCAAACGCGTAAACAACTGCGCTATCCCGCCCCAGCTTGCTAGAAGATGAATGATTGAGTCATTGATGGGCAGCTTCAAATATGTTAATTTGTCAATATGTAAAACGTTTGCAATCAATTTAATGCGAATCGTTTATATAAACAAATCAAAATGATATATCCAGGAGCTTGTTCTTGCTTATAAAGCTCATGCAGAGAAATACGTATCAGCGTCCCTTAAGTTTGTTCACTTACCTGGTGTTATAGTGTAAATATCATGTTACTTTGAATGTCGTTCAGACATCCTAAATTTAAAAGACGACACGGATCAAATTGAAAATTCACTACCTAAATTATTATTCATTTTGTCTTAGCATATTTATATGTCATACTGAACATTTAATCATAAGACGTTTGACATGACATAAAAGTGACAAGGGTTTTCTCAAAAGAATTAATGCTTCATAAGTAATCAACAGCTTTAGGCGTAAGTCATATTTGTTACTTAGCAGTAAGTCAATGTAATGATACGGATTTTCTCAGGGAGTCCATATGGAACACTGTAATAAAAGTTTAAGAAATCGAAATTTCAAAAATATAACCTCATCTGTCCTTTTAGCAATTCCTTTGGATTCGATAACACCTGTGTGAGACAGAGTACGCTAAAACAGTATGACTAAAAAGAGTGTTAAAACAACATATGTTGACATTTATTGTTTAGAGTAAGAGAATTACTTTTCCACATTGATTAAACTTCCCAATCAGTTTCCATATTGACTTTAACTTGATAAAATATGTTTATACATATTATGATAGTAAGTGCATGGTCCATTAAGCTAAAGGATAAAATCATTTTAATATGATGTTAGTACCTAGAACAGAGCATAGCAATATGCAATAATTTAATATATAATGCCATACAAATTAACAGAAATGTGTACTCTTGTTTCAATTCATTGAAATATATATATATTGTGTTCTCAAGAAAGATATAAAAGTGTAGCTTTGACCACCCTGAAAACAGACAGAAATATCATAATAATGTATCATCTAGGTACCGATCAGTTGGTCTTGTTTTCCTTGATTCTCGGTGATATTTACAAAGAGTTCCCAAGCTAAGTGCATGTTTATTCGTGTAGAATAATTATGTGTAGACAGTGGAACTCCAACAGGTGTTAACATTTTTGCTAAGACATTTGTTTCTGGATGAGAAAACAAATTGTGAGACGTCCTGACGTTCAGCATGTTTATATAGACATTAAGTGGCATCTCGTGCTATTTATATGTGTATAATTGACTGTTGTACGAGGTCAATTGTTACTGAAATCAACCATCGCCTGGAACATATAGGTGCATATTGCATAAACATGATATGTATACTTACTTACCGGTCAAATATCGACTCGGACAATAATAAGTTAAACCTCGGGAAAGAACATGTTATGCACGCCGCTTTGGAATGGTTACATAAAGTGGACATGGTTATGTTATTCATCAACTGTTCCTCAAAAACTATACTGATAACGAAATTAAGAGCAGAGAGCGAATTTATCTCGACGGGAACAATACTTATATACTGTCAAAATCTCGAGAAAAAGGGTCAGGGGTTTTGAATTTTCTGTTATTAATATCTTTTTCAGTTTATCACGGTATCAATTGACAATTACGTTTTTTATCAAGAACAATAGTATTAAATGATTTCAAATTAACAACTACATGGATGTTGTAGAGCTACATAGCGAAATTTTTGTTGCATATCCTAGTGTTAAGATCATTTATATATTTTGGCAATGACTTCCTCGGGATGTGAAAATAAATGATCAATATCGAAGTGAAGATTCATTGTATCTTGTGTACCTGTAAAAAGTGAATTATTATACTTAACTGAAACGGTCAAAATATTCTAACTATTGTTTTCTCTACGAAATTTCTTAAAAGTGATTAAAAACATTGTATAAGTCATGAGTGTTCTTTCGAACTGAGATATTGTGCTGAACGAATATTGAATAGTTTAATCCAAACTTGATGAAATCGGGCAAACTTACCCCTTTTGTCTACATTCTTATTTTGCATGAGTGTCATGATCTCTAAATAGGTTTAGGAATTGTTCCTTGGGTGATTCTATGTCAGTTCAGCTTGAAGTTTTCATTTGACATCCAAATTATATCAGATGTTCATGACAAATGCACTTTAACGCGATAATAAACGGCAAATGTTTAGGTGAGAAGCTGTCTGAGAACTAAAATACAATGTACATAGTTCACAAAAGTATACATATCAAAGCTTGTAAAAGTTCATATTTTCTTATTTTTAAAGATTGGAACAACAATTCTGTAATAGGATATCCGAAAATGGAGCAAGAGAACGATATGCTGAATTCAAAAGTTTGATTGAAATTTTATCGAAGGAAGAGGTGATTGTCAAAACAAAACTTACTCAGATTCCTAAGTGAAAACACATACTAAGGAAAGAAAGTATGTTGAAAAAAGTCTTGAACTGAACAAGACACTGAGCTTTCTGTAATTCCATTGCTTAAATGCCGTTTGGTAATGCAATTACAAGAAGAATTCGGAATAAAACGGCACACCCCCATATGTTTAGAATAGTTGAAGAACTAGGAAGAAACCAAGAAATGTTGCAATACTTTCTCCAATGTGTATGAATAATAAATAACGACCGGATCCATATGGCTATGACATAAGATCTAGTGATATATGTAATACATAATTTACAACCAGCAAGGGCAGCCACACTTCTACATATCGATGTACACCAATTCGACTCCCTTAAAGGGGCAGTAGCACGTTTTTAGGGGGAATATAAGGTGATGTCAGGAAAATGAAAATTAATGGTTCCAATTGAAAGACAATGTATTTAAACTAAATGGAACAGTAATAATTCAAATAAATAACGTAAAGTTTAGACATGCGATTCCTTTTTCTTACACAAAATGAATTAAAGGTGTTCACACAAAATGGCCGCCAAAGGATTTTATATGAATCTCCTTACTTTGTCATCTGACTTATGATGCATGGCTAGTGTAATGAGATTTTTGACACTGTCAAAATAATACATTTAGCATTAATTTGCAATTATCAGTGAAAATATTCAAATATAAAATTATTATGTGAAAACTGTTCATAATGAATTATATCAGCAACAACACACAACAGCAAAGCTCAATTCGAATCTCTTTAAAAGGGAACTGTTGCCGTGGAAATCATCTAGTTGTGAACTAAACATTACACAGTAGCTCCTATTGAAAAGGGAACTGTTGCCGTGGAAACCATGTAGTTGTGAACTAGACAGTCAAATGTTTGCATCAAAGGAACAGATATTCCACTAGCAAACAATAAGTGATTTCCTATGTGCAGGTGTTGAGTTTTACCTGCCTGATAATCAGGTGCATCTCTTAGATTACCTGTACTTACTTTGGAACCTGATGGCAATATTATGGATGACAGAAAAATGAAATATGAGCAATGTGTGTGTTATGATTAAAATGATCCTTACAAATCATATGCATCTTACTCATAAACGAGTGAGTGCGTGAGTGAGTTAATGCTTTACGCCGCTTGGGCAATATTCCAACCAATAGCGTCGGGTCTAATCAACGAACACCATACGATATTTAAGCAGTTAAATACACATGCATTGATTGTTATCGTTCTTAGTAAACTGATGCATGATGGTTTGACGCAAGAGGTTTGTAATGATGTCATCGGCATGATGGTTTGACGCAAGAGGTTTCTGATGAAGTCATGTTATCTAACATTGTATTTATCATATATAGGAGACTAAACGAATGTATTGAACATTAGAATGATAAACACGTTCAAAAACTCTTTTGATTAACATATACAAATTCACACATACAATACAATGCTCATATCTCCTCAATATAACTTACATAATATACTCGCATGAATAAGGCGTTTTACAATAGTATGTCTCTGTTTTTTTAAAGATTTTATGCGTATCGCGTGGGTTTGAATGAACGACGTAAAAGCTGTTGTTTTACAAACCTTCATCATGAATATATCTAAAGTTATAGATAAATTAAAAAATGATTCTTCTGTAAAGAACTGTTATTTCACTGCTCCAAAAACTTGATTCAAATACGAAACACATGATCAGTCTAGTTACCAAGTTAACTGAAGACAGATATACGTTAATCGTTATTTATACAGACCTTTCTGTATACCTGGAATCTTCCTATTAGCTGAAATGTAAACAAAGCAAGCTATCCAAGTGAGGTATGTATCTTGATAATTGCCAGATGTACTAACGATTTATACTAAGGGAACTTTAATGTCGTTCAGTGCTTACATGTTTAGTATTGATTTACCCATGGATTGTATACAGACTATCATAACAATACAGTAACGATATCAAACATATTAATAAAACGGTCATAATCGTTTTTATATTTAACTCTTTTCATATTCATTTGGTTTTTTGTTTTAAATGGTTGTAGTGCACGTAGAAATTAATTTATTTATTTGATTTAGAAAACAAGCGTTAGCATACCGCACATACAGATTTGACATGTTTAAATGTTTCAAAATGTTTACAATTAAAGATTAAACTTGGACTTTTCTATTTTGTCGCTATTTGCCAATTCACGCATTAATGGGCGGAAACTTGAAAAACGTTGAAATTGAATGTTCACAAAATGATACAAGTTCCAATCCAAAAGGTCAAGTTTAATCTTAATTCATTTCCTATCGAACAGTGCCTGACCCTCAATCCCACAGCAAGTGTGAGCGATCAAGGGTTTATAACAACATTTGTGTAAAGTGAATCAGTCAGAAGCCACTGCTTCTACAATGGGCTCTGATGATCTGATAAGAGAGTAATTGAACAGAGCTGACGCGCAGGAGGCATGGGAAGCAGAGTGCGTCCTGCGTCTGTATGGAGCGTGATTCCTGAAGCAGAGAGCTTCTGTCTGGTGCTTCAGCAGTGCAGCGTGGGCTTTATTGCGAGGAGATAAGATTCATATCGCTCAGATCGTGTCTGCTTTAATACACACTTCCTGTGCCTTAATCCAACGTGTTTAATCTCACAGTGTAGCCATGGTAGCTCAACGTGGATTACTTTTATTGCGGTAAACCCGCGCTGTGAAATATCTAACATCATCTGGAATGTGGTACAAGTTTTGATAAAAAGTTAATTCTGCATTTTTTCTTGTGTTAATTACTTTCCATCCCTCCCGGCTGAGAAGAGGATCATTTTTTTCCAATATAGAGGATTTTTATGTCCATTCAAGTGACTGTCACCTGTTTGTTATTGATTGGAAAGGTTGACTCATTTCATGGACAGAACGAGCATGTTTCATTCAGGATATTCCAGATAATTTGACTCATAAGAAGCTAAGGATTTGCATTTCAAAATGAATATGACAACAAGTTTCCCAAGTGTGACAAGTAACACAACGGAATATGATGTAGACCGATTGACAACAGAGGACTACTTTTACGACTACAACGCCTCTGTTAATGATTACCCCCCGGGGCTGGTCCCCAATGCTCTGGGGTACGGGGTGACCCTGGTCCTGGGACTCATCGGGAACATCCTGGTCATCATCTCTGTGGCCAGGTACAGATCCATGCAGAATGTCACCAACATCTTCCTCCTCAGCCTCGCCTCGGCCGATCTGCTTCTTCTCCTCATCTGTCTACCTGTCAAGGTGAGTGCTCTTAAATTTTGCTATTTACCTATTAAGGTTGGCCACACCTGTGTTACTGTTTTAATTTATAGGCCTTAGAAATGTGTCAAGGTGACACAAACACAACATTTTTTCCTGACAAGGTGAGTAGCGTTGCCTTAAACTATTCCCCTGTTAAGGTGAGGCACACCTGTGCAACTGTCAGTGGAAGTTTTAATCTATAGGCCTTAGAAATGTGTTGGTGTGCCTACTGTGACACACACACTACATTTAATCTACACTGACGTCTAAAAGAAACCTTGCCATTGAACTTAAATATTTGAACCTATCTTATATTGATGGCTTCGCTGAAGTTCGCAATGACACATTTGAAACGTAAATTTCTATGTTTAAAAGTTTTAATTGAGCAAATATCGTACAATTTTGACAACATATACAAAAGTCTTAATCACGTGACATTAGTAAATCCCTTCAGAAAATTGACAAATATGCGCAACGACTTCCGACTAACGTTGTTACAAATATCACCATTGGTCCTCCATTTTTCTTTGTAACCCGGTGTGACTGTACATAAACTTGTTTGCGATTTGTGAATGACCTTTAAACACATACATGTAAGAACATTCATCTCCTTTTACTGAATGGAGGTCGACATATGTTACGTTGGACCACCGCCAACGTTGTCTCCAAGTGACGTCGTGGAGAGTACACATAATACACTGTAGGTCTGAATGTTTTTTTTTCTCTCATGCATTCTATGATCTTTTTCTGTCTGCGTGTAGACAGAGCTAATCGTGTACCCAATTGAGAGACTTTGGTAGCTTTTTCCATTCTGGAAAAGCATGTTGGGAATGCCATACAATAATAAGATTTAAGGGGTCATTGTTTTTGCTTTAACGTATTTGTCAAAACTCTAAGAAATTTCTAAATGACCGATAAGAATCTAACCACATCTTTCCATTAATGGACAAGCTTCGATGCAGAGTTTACTTGAAGCTCTTATGAGAATGATTGTTGAAAAGTTTGGCCTCACTTTTATTGTACTTTTAAGGTCATTCTAGCCCGAAACGTTACCCTTTGAAACGCAATGTCCAGCTTTATGATAATTTCCATACCTTTGAATCTTCTTTCATATTTTAGATAAGATGATTTATTTTTCAGAGACTGATTGTCTATCTTGGATGAGTCTCTTGATTATTCAAATGATAAAACAAAACAGCAATAGTTTATGATAGTATTGTTTGCTAATGAATTAATGAATACAACAGAATAATTTTTATATAAAATGTTTGCTCTGCTTGACCAATATTGAAAGATGTAACTATTGTGAATATCGATAAATATGAGACTTTTGAGGGTTGAACTGTCTGTTCAATTTGGTCAACCTAATGAATCAATGAATCAATAAATCAATAGATCAATAGATCAATAGATCAATAGATCAATGAATCAGAACATGTGTTAGTTATAATCAAATGGCAAACACATTATTTGTATATGTAAGGTTTAATGTTTATGGGTGATTTGAGCAAGTGAGTATATTGATGGTCTATACATATCAAATGTGTGCAGTTTGCAAGTTTGGTTTCGAATATCCAACCAAGATACATATTTTGACGATAACAAACAACAGTTATTACAGTAAATGTTTACAGGTTTGGTAATACAAATTTAAATTAAAATTAATATCAAAAATTATATCATCTTTGAAGATTAACGTTAAAGTTATCAATACTAAAGGTAAGTATATGGAAACCTGTCACCTTTTTATAATATTTGCGAGTTACAAAAATGAAATGGAAGGAATGTGAAAGTAGGTTTATTCGTACAAATTAAAATTGTATGATCACATATGTTACAACAACATATAGGTTCTTGGATATCAGCATAATGTCACTTAATGATATTTGAAACAAAGACGTGTTACGTTTCAAGACAATTCTAATTATTATCAAATGGTTAGGTCATAGTTAAGCAGATTGATGGTGAGTTACATCTGCTACTGAATCATTAAACAAACTGATGAAAACTTCTTTGTTCATGGTATGCTTGAGAACGACACAAGAATATGTGGCGAAATGTTGACAAAGTCGTTGTCATCCATATATTCCTCTGCATCCTGACTTCTTAAATGCCTCTCAAAGTAGTTATAATCCATATATTCCTCTGCATTATTGTCATTCCAATTTCTAAAATCATCTCAAAGAAGTAAATAGTAACATTGTTTATCAGTGAACAACACAAGTTGTGATCTTTGAATTTGGTTTCTGGTCCAAGAGTTAGGGCAACCTTCAAGCACTTTCTCTGTCATCTCATGCTACATCACATTGCCACCTGAAGTGATTTTAAACAGTAAGTGCAATAATGTCAGAATTCAACTGGGAAGTACAGATTGTAGGAGTTACATGATCTCAATCTCAATTTCATGAAATTCAGAGTTCAGTTTTGAGCTTTGTCCTTTTAAAGTTAGAAGATGTGAGTTAAAGAATTTAAAAGAGGATACAATAGGTTCCCTTTTTAAGCAAAAAACGCTTAAGAGCGGTGTACATATATTTGTTGTTGAGACATTCAGAAGATTATAATGACATTTTCATAGAATGTAATATATCTTAAATATTTACTGCGTAACGCTCTTTATCAATTAACATTTTATCTGCGTAAGGCAGTGCGCTACAATCAAGCTATTATTTAATGAGAATGAAAATGTTATTTGGTCCAATCTGTTTCCACTTCAGTAATGTAGGTTCCAGGAAAGCAACATGCTAAAATAAACCTGTAAGCAATTTAATAACAACTAACCTATAATAAATAACCTCTAAGGAGAAGGTATTCTAAGTTGGAGAACTTGTTCCTCATCCTTTTCATCATGAATAAAATATGTTTAAATCAAATCAAAACCTGTAGCCAACTTTATGTTCTTAGATATTCCAATGTTCCACCGAGGAAAGGTAAGAACTGTGTTTATATATGATTTAGCTTTTAGCGTAATGTGTATCACTAATTACGAACATTATTGACATTTGGCATTGCCATTCAGTAAATCTGTTCATAACCAAATCCTTTTCCTTTGGTATCAAATGTTAATTCGGATATAATGTGAGTCATAGCTTGACAAGAGTTCATGCTTAACTGTCAAAATCACACATCATAACTAGGAATATATAATTTAAATGCTATTCTAAACATTGATATCATTTTGAGTAGTTAAATTGGTATTTACGCTGAAAGAGACCCACATGTACAATGTACTATTCTTATATAAACATGATTTATAACTACACTGATTCAGCATTTGATATTTTGATATTGGTTATTTTGACTTGTAGAAAGGAAAATACAAACTACGTTGTGAATGACTTTTGATATTGGACGGATAAGACATGTCAAGTTAGATAAGGAGATACTCTTGAAAAGCCTCACGTACAGGGAGTGAACTATTTTGGGAGCAAGAAATCTAGAAAATGAGCTTTACATGTTTATAGTTTATAGTGTGATACTTTCTGAAATTATCAAACATCGGTTCCTTAAAGAGGAGTCTAAATTATCCGAAATTCAAACGTTTAAAATACTAATTCTGATATGTGTAATATTCGATCAAAACAGAAATTATAAAACAAATATTTACGTCCAAATTCTCCGTTTGTGTGTTGCGTACGGTACAGATTTTTTTATATTGAAAGTATTGATAACATGAACGATAAGCACAATTACATTTCACCTTGGTTTCGAAGTTGATAAAAACATGAACGTCGTCTTATTAAGCTGTTGTACCCGATCAATAGAAACTTGATGGTTTTAAGCAATGCCGTATTGGAAAGCAGATAAGAAGACTAATATCCATAAGGATAAAAATAAAGGTATTGATTTATGAAGGGCATGTTGCTTGGAAAATACATGTTTATAATACAGAAAGTCATTACCGGACGAGCTATCTTCTTAGATTCAGTTTGAAAGGGTAATGAGTTAAGAATAATATCCGGATATTACAAACACGATGTTTTGAGTCAACGGAAAACGTTCGTTCGAAATAAATTTATTCATGTTGCTGATCGTTTTACAATCCCCAAGTGAAATCCAAATCGAATGATATTTATGTTTGAGGTAATGTTTAATTTTAAGCAAAATGTTTTACTTTTATTGTGCTTTTTATTCATATATGTATTTGGCCTACTCAATCTTTGTAAACATTTGCATACATGCATGAACACCACTATTTCATCGCTATGTGTAATTATGTGTCATTATCAACTAACTAACTAATTAAAATTCAATATCGCAAGTTACAGTTAATGTGACCCCCAGGTACTCGGCCGACAAGCAATTCAACTTGAATCATTTACAGTTACCGTTCCTTTGTCTGCTTTTTGTACTAGAAAAGAGTAAGATAAGTTGAGCTATTCGCATTTGAATAACGTTGTATTTTGATTATATATTTAAAACACAAATTGCTAATGACGTTTTAATTTTAACATTTGCAATGTGACCTAATGTTACCCATTCAGGTATTAATTACATATTGTTTTCTTTGTTAATTGCTAAATGTACTTGTTTTGATTTATTACCACATCGATCTGTGTCTCTATATTAACAATATTCTTAAATAACGATACAATATGCTGTCCTAGATAACAATTTAGATAAAACATTAGCTGTCTATAAAGGTATCCTTATCTTAGAAATACAAAACAACCAGTGAACAATGAGTATTTGATACAAATATAGAGCCATGGGCTCTGTAGCTCATCACACGTTTGATGGAAATAGGTTTTTAAGGTTGTGACCTCTGTGACCCCCTTTGGGGTCATGCATGGGGTCATAAAATCTACGATTTAGAATCCTCACTGGCGAAGGAGTTTACACACAACTTTTCAGCTCTCTAGACCTTTTGGAACTGGAGAAGAAGACGAAAAGAGGTTTAAAAAGCCAAATGTTGTGACCCCTGTGACCCCAATTGGGGTCATGCATGGGGTCATAAAATCTACAATTTAGAATCCTCATTGGCCAAGAAGTCTGCACATCAAATTTCAGCTCTCTAGACCTTTTGAAACTGGAGAAGAAGATGAAAGTAGGTTTTTAGGGTTTTGACACCTGTGACCCCATTTGGGGTCATGGGGTCACAAAATCTACAATTTAGAATTCTCATTTGCCAAGGAGTCGGCACATCGACTTTCAGCTCTCTAGAGTCATTTGTTCTAGAGAAGAAGTCGAAAATGTGAAAAGTTTACGGATGAACGGATGGACGGATGAACGGATGAACGGACGCCGGACGCCATGCCATGCCATAAGCCCATCGGGTCTTTCAGACCTGATGAGCTAAACATCTAAAGGACATGTTCAACATTATGAAATACTTTTTAAGGTTTTTTCTCCGGTAGTGTTATACGCGCGATTGAGTTGAAGTCCTATGTTTAATTGAAACATATAGGTAAAGTAGATTGTTAATGTGAATGATTGCATATCTAAGCAGTCCCTTGTTTTCTTATGTCACATTAAAATCACCAAAAGTCAAGTTCATTGGTGAATATACATGAACAATATGAAGGTTAGTATTTCCTTCATACTGATAATTAAAATACGAATGAGGTTCAGTAATTGTAATCTCGCAATTTTTCATTGCAAAAATAAAGACCGACACACAGGTATTTCTTTTCTTATCAACACTGTTTATTGCCCATTCCGTTTTGATTAGGTCAAAAGTGAAAATTGAGAGTTGTTCAGATTAGAGTTCAGCTGCGCTTTGCTTCGCCAAGAGCCATGATCGCTACTGTTATTAAGGAAGCTACTCAAACAACTTCCTGGTTCTTCAGGAGCCCCACATCCTCGAGTGGTCAGGTACAGACACGATGTAGGACTTCAGTCATCACCTGAGTTTCTAGCTTCCAAATTAGAATCCTCAACTTGACATAGAAATACGAATGTAAATTGTTTACCTACACGTCAAGAATATAACGTAAACTTACTTAATAAGATACATTAGTGTCTTTTTAACATTGACGATAGCAACTGTAAGGATTGAAACAGCAAATTTTTGTATTTTTTATGTTTCTCACGTAAGTAAATTTTACTCTATAAGAGAAATGAAATGTTTCTTTGAGTGGCATTTAGAAGTTGGAAGTCAAATAAGGACGAATATTTTATGGATAACAATTTTTTTATTCTGAGTACACGACGTATGCTGTATCGAAACGTTAACGTCGTGTACTCAAAATAAAGAAGTCGTTATCCATAAAATATTCGTCCTTAAATGAAATGTTAACAACTGTGCAAAATTATTTTTCTCAATAAAAACTTATAAAGGTGTATAATGGGAAATGAAACTGTCAGTTGTCAATAGTTTTATTAAATGTTATAAACCTTATTTATTTATGAATATTTAACTCACAATATACCAGGCCTAAAACATTTTTCTCTTTCTAATGTTCTCCGAATAGGGTCCAAAATTATTTCTTTCGTACGTGAAACATCAATTTGATCAAACGAAAAAGACGATTTATTTGATTGGTGAATGAAAAATTACACTGCTAATCAATGAAAACATAGAAGAGATAACGGAATACCGATAAATCAGAAAACAAGATTTTACCGATTATCAATTTCACTTGCAATGTTGAGCAGAATATCACCATAAAACTTCTTGACGTTGTATCACATTGGTGAGATTGAAGATAGATACATGTACATTTGGCCATAAACGGGAATTTGCCAATGAGAAAGGGATCATGAATGATTTATTTGAGGCCAAATCTGAGAATTGAAATAAATCAACATTTACTGTGAACTGCTCTCTTTATGAATTAATTTGATTGATATTTGTATGAATAAACCTAATTAGATATCTCGTTAACCTATTGAATAAAATTTTTGAAACTTACGAAAGAAGTCGTGCTTCTTTTTACTTTTATGAACATACTTGTACTTCGATTTCTTTTAAAACATACTAGCTTGAATCAAATATGGTGTGCAGGAATGTTTTATAAAAATTATATAAAACGTTTAAAAAGGATTATTTTCCAGGTATTTATTATGTGTACGTATCCATATGTGATTCAAAGCAATATTGTATTCAATGTAAAATGGTTGCCTTAATTTGGACCGTTTAGTAAAGCGGACAATCATTCGATTCGTACGTTTCAAAAACCTTTGACGCCAAGGTTGTCATTGAATGAATTAAACCAATTAATCTAAAATATGATTACCGTTGTAGTAATCATAGTCCCCACTGCAATATTCCAATAGGTCATGTACATTCAAGAAAGAACAATACCAGAAAATGAAATGTGACAGAATGTAACGTATTGAGCAGTAAATCGGGAACCCTCACGCAAAATTCTGAGTTGGTTTCACCAAGACATTACAGGACAGTTCATTATATCTAACAGGCATATAAATAAAAGGTGAATATGAAATTCCTTGCGGACAAAAAAGTACATCCATTAAGCATCCAAGATAGTAATTGATTTAGATGATCAGTTATCAAGATGTAACTGAACTATAAACTGAAACTTTAAACTGAATATCTGGACCGCGTCTTAGTGCCGGGTTGGTTAAGGCTTCATGTGTATATTAAGACATTCTCTAATATATACACCAAAACGTTTATCTTCAACGCATCTGCTTCTCTCAAAGTGATTTATAGTCTTCTAAGTAACTAATGTACTGGATCTGATAGACGATAAAGCTGAGCCTACATGTCTCTTTATATCGGAAAGTAAATTGAAGTCAAGCAAAGTCGGCTCAACTTTGGCATACGGCTGCCAACATTGATTTGTTGTGATATAATAGAGGGTTAGGAAATGAAGTCTTTTTATCTTTTAAGTAACGCATTCCTATACAGATAACCTCGTGTCAGACAGTTCCAAAGTAAATTCTTTGTGGAGACAAGATATTATTTTCCTATATTGTGTTTCTTGGATTGCTTGATATCCAAATATTTTGAATAAATTCTACTTATCTTCTTTTCTAGCAATGCTTATATTCGACAACTATCATTCTAGGTCAGCAGCAAAGGGGCAACGCGCTTGATGAATGGGTCACCCGTTCCTAGCTGATTGAACTTAGAATTTGAAGGGTTAATTCCTTGCCCACTGAGACACGATAGACACCTTGGGCAAGAGATTTTTATATTCAAATTGAACCCATGTTCATCCAAAACTATAAGTCGGTACCTGGTTTGGAAGTGAATGCATTTTTTACAGATGAGCATAAAGCGACATAGTAAGAAGCTCTATTGCATACTTTCACAGGGTTGGGAAAGACAAAGAAAGGATGTAAGACCTTAAAACCAGACTGGTGTTAGGACGTACGGCAGTATGATAATGCGTGTAGTGCATTAAACATGTCTCTTTGTGGTTGAGATTTAAAGCATTACAGGAATGATCATTATTATTAATCAATAAGGATACAAAATCATAATATTGAACATAACAACACCCAACAACAACTTGTTTTATTCCATTTGAAGCTTAAATTTAACACCTGTGACCACTGTGAACGAACTATGAAACGTATTCCAATTTTGAAACATAATTGTGCCGACAGTGAACAACATGTCCCAACTGGGGGAATAATTACCAACAACTGATAAATAACGATTTTAGAAAATATAATTTTGGAGTTCTTATTGAGGTTTTACTTGTTTTAAATGAAATACCTACTATAGTAGCTATAACCAATCGCTACAATTAACTGAATGGGATTCAGATTCGTATAAAAACATGCAAACATAGTCACCAATCACCAATAATTCAAAAATGCACTTTCAAGATGAAGCCAGGACAGCCGACCAGCTTAAACTATACTCTGTAGGCTATATACCACTAATATACCAGGTATTTCTAAATATTTCAAGTAAAATGATCAATTATCTCCACAAGGACCAACAAATGGCGACTATATACGATTCGTCTTCCCTGATCTTTCCCTGATCAAATAATACATCACTCTGGTATATACGATTAACCAGGCAAATGGTCCGTATGCTAAGTCTTAATTTAGACATAAATATAAATTGTGAATGACACCTTCCCTATCACGATAAGATAATTGAGTTGACCCTTTCGCAATGAACTGTTCATTTGCTACTGGCCAGTCAATATACATGTATATGTGGTTTCATATAAGAGAAAATAGACGAACTTTTAAGATGACCACAAGGAAAATTGGTTGTGAATAAACTTTTCGATTTTCTTTCATGACCTGTTCAAATGAAAATTGGAATTAACATGTATTATGTGTAATACTTATCAAAGAATGATAGGATTATATAGTGAAATCATAATTCATATTAATCATAAAAATAGGCAGAATAACTAACATTTTCCTGCAGTGAAATGTAATCCATATTTAAACTGCAGAGCAAAAAGGTTCAAAATTGAAGAAAAAGTAGGAGGGAACCTTACCCCCTCCCTATGAAAACGAGAATATAAATTTGAGGAGTATGAAAGATATCTACTCGTCACAGCGTTGGTTACGATTCACGATTAACGTCTTGTGAGTTTAGGTATGATACCTTTTGCAGTGATAATGCATTCTTCGATATCAAAAAGCCATCTGAACTTAATACCGTGTTGCTTTATTCATCATTATTCAATATATTGCAAAATACTTTATGAAGCGAAATATCTGTTACATGCATAGCAACCATATCGTTTCACGTAGAAATTATATTTGCTGAATGCACAAGGTGCCAATTTTCTTCTGATTGCTACCAGAAACTTGGTGTTGATCTGATAGTAATAAACATATCCAAAATATATGCATTGTCCCCACAGGTTCTTATCTTATATCTATTTATTTCTATCGGACTCTTGTTTTCAACGCAATCAAGGGAAAGTTTATAGGTAAGGCTGTGAAATTCATCACAACAAAACGTCACTCTGACAACAGTGTTTTTAAAAAATGTTTTCAATGTTTAAATTTCTAAAAGGTATATGAAAGATTGACTTTTTTACCGAATATCATTTCTATCTCATCATATGAAGTGTGAAAGTGAAATTTTAACTCATATCTACGCTCCTAGTAAACTTAATCACTTAGCACATCATAGTGATGTTCCGCCATACAATAGAATAGTCGCTATGTAATAAGTTATATGACAATTCAATTCAAGGTTTTCATTGTCAGGAAACATACTTGAAATTTTGATATCAAGGTTCGGCGTGATTCAATCATGAAAAAAAGACCCCAATAAGAAATCGTTTGACATTTCTTATGAAAAGAGATCATCTCACTCTGGTTATATTCTTTATGTTATACTGAATGGCATGATGTTAATAACTATTGTGTGAATGATTTGATAGAACATGAACTATATCACCTTGGAGTCTTATTTCGGGCTGCTCCACCTTATGTTGCTTTTTGTAACGATAATTTGATTTGGACACGTGTTGATGATGTGAAAAGCACGTTCATGCCTGAAGGAAACGCAATAATGTGACTTTTCAGGAACATGATAATCGGCCGACAACGGGCTTCGTGGTGGGCTATTCCATTAAAGGACTACTTCATTATTCAAAATTCACTACAGCAACATTCAATTTGGAAAAGGTATTGGTTCTGCAATGTTGACAGATTCCCCTGGCGCATATAAAACAGTGTCATTTTGCAAACAAATTGAATACAATTAACAAAGATAACACTTTATGAAGTGATCAATATTGCCGCGACGTCTTGACGGATATAAATTATGTCCACAAAACTGTTGCATCAGAAACGATTTATTCTGTTTCATACGTTGACATGTTTCCAATCTTTTTTTTAATAAAGCAACATCTACTGATGATTGTTCCTCACATTGCATACACATATTTATGCTCAGTCCTATTAACAAACTAAGAAACACCAATGTCCAGGTACATTGTTATCAAGAGGTCATCCACTCGGAGAAAGAATCTAGGTTTACTTCGAAATCGTGATAACGACGTCATAGTTTTAAAGTTTGTTTTTGAAACACTCACTCTAAGAATGATATACCAAATTAGACGGTTTGTTAGTGTATTGGTTTGTTAGTCAATACATGAAAGTGCAATTTGATTGACTTGTCAGTAAGAATCCTATGTTTTTGACGAGCAATGCGAGAGCTTTGAATACAACGTTAAACAATAAAAGGATGTCTATCTATACTTTGAAAGTTTCTTGATGATTTGAGTGATGATAAGACGATCAAACCACAGAAGACAATTTACAACATTCAACCTCCATGAACATCAAGCACATTTATCTTTAGCAAAGTTTTAACATAGTATTGCAAAAATCTATCATATTAAGACGTGAGAGGCGACAATAGCAGCTTGTAATGAAAAATGCGAAACCGTATGTAAAAAAACACGTTATACATGGCAGCGGCCATGTTAGAGAAGGGTGATAATTCACATATAGGGGCGACAAAATGAATTTTACCACAACTAAAATTACACTTCAAAATCTATCATATCAACCCCTTGCGGTTCTCATGTTTCCTGAGCCAATGCCAAGTCAACTAAAGACGATTACTCATTCAGTACCATTTGCATTTCAAAAGGCGTACATAATCTGTATCTATCTCTTTTGATAAACAGATGAAAGGCGGAAGTGAATCAATTGCTTTCTGTTATAATACACATATCCGAACAAATTTAAAACTACAAAGTATCTAACTTTTATAACAGATGCCTTCCAAATACAACATTTCAGCTGAATATTGTTTTGAAAATCCCTTGCTGTTTTTATGAGGAAAACTCATTATATTGCAAACGTGCATTCAGTTATTGCTTCCATGATTGAGAGTGAAGTATCAGTGAACACTTAAGTAAAGTATAATCAATTGATGGTTCGGGAAGTTTTTTCATCGTTCTACAGAGGGTGACGATTAATCTTTAGGAAAGACAAATATTTTTTCATCTTCAACTGATTTGTTTTTAACTGTAATACAAGACAATAAGGATCGTATTTCATAGCATAAACTGGTCATAGATTCGCGAAAGGCAAAGATGTAATTACCTTTTGTAATTATCGTTCTTTTTTTCAATGTGCATAGCGGTTCACGAATGAAATTTTAAATGAGATGATCAACTATCGTTAAAGAAAATAATGTCCCAATTTAACGATTTCACAATCTCAAGACAACATCTAAATAGTTTTTTCTATTTGGTAATGTAAACATAGTCAATACGCAATATTTGAAAATGCAGTCGTTTCGCTCTTGAACCGTTATTATAGAAACACTAAAATGTACATTATTAAAGTATTATATGCTCTCGAAACTGAGATATTAATATAACTGACCATAGACTCTCTTGGAAGAATGATGTCAGATGGCGATATGTTTTCTGTAAGACAGCATATAAAAATGTCATCCATTTCAACATGGTTAGAACCCAGTGTAGGTATGAAATAAGTTCCATAAAAGTATGAATTAACGATAAACCATGAAAACATTGTGGATTGGTCTTGGCGCCAATTTGTTGCTTATTCCCTGAAAATACGTGTTGTACCTGCTGTTCGCAAGCTGATATATAATTTTCTCATCAGCTAATGTTTTGCATATGAATGCGGTAAATAATTGTTTTAAAATGTAAATTAAGGTAAAGAAATGAAGCTTATTATTTCTCAAAGTAACTTTCGTCCTATCTGAATGTGGTCGCGTGTTTTAACTTTTGTCGAAACATAATTATCGTGCCAAAATTTTAGAAATTTATGTCAATAAAAATATCTAGTGATGAATATTGTAAATGTTTTGCAATTTGGTTCATACCTAAGCAAGCAATATGTCATAAAATCATGTAGTGTCTGATAACTGGTACACATACTCAAAACGTGTCAAGTGATTAAGATAACACGTGAATTGTAAATTTATTTATCCGTAGCCAAACCTATAGACCTGGCAGCTATCCTTGTACTTGATTGAGACACATCAAAGGTTTGACAATCATGGTGTCTTTTTTATGACCAGGGTCTTCCTCTTTAATTACTTTACTGAACACTGTGTACTATATCTGGATAGTTGTTGTACTGTCATTTGTTTATAGTCAGAGTAGAACACCTGACAGGCTTTCGTTTGACAACCAATCTTTTTTGACATTTGACATTTTGTCAAAATAAAAAAAACGTAACCAGGTCAGATTATTTCTAGAAACTTTTTTTTAGTCTTCCCTGATAAGGTTTTGTGATCTTGATAGGAACGACTAATGCATAGAGAGAAGCAAATTTGAAGCTCACAAGCGACAGATCGAGGTCATTCCACATGATTTCATATAATCAAGATTTAAGCTCCCTTCAGAAACAATCTTTGTCTTATTCGATAACGCAGCATTCTTTCACTGAAGTAAAGATTAAGGTTAAATACACTGTCTTATGTGGTGACGTCAAACTGTTGTAGTGGATAAACTGAATACCCTTAACCCGATAATGAGATTCAAACATAACGAAACTGACAGCAACTCATTTTGCTTTATAATAGGTTGCTGTGTCAAGTCTGAACTCTTTAGCTGAGAAGCAGGAATAAGTAATAATATATATGAAACTATTCTAAGATATACGCCATTTTATCTTATTCCGCGACAATGATATTTTAACTTTTTAAGATGTGCTATTTCCTTAACGTTATGCATATACGTATAATCGTGATTATGCATCTACAATAAGTGTTACAATATTTTCACATATACCAATTGTCTATTTTTAACCACTTAGTATACATGGATACTTTAAAAGGAATAACACATATAGTGCACCTAAACACAATATATAATGTAGTTAATTATTTCAAAACGGATGATTCATTGACTGGTTTTTGATTTACCATCTACCTTTTCCATTAAGCAGAAGATGGAACGAAACAATTGGGCAATAGCTTCACTCTTTTAGGGTTGAACCTTTTATCAAATGCATGAAGGTTTCAATTATTTGTTATGGTCAAATATTCTTTATCTTTCATCTCCACATGTACATCAAATGGGATCTTGAAGCAGGGAATATTGGGTGTATATATATTTACTATATAATTCAGGATCCAACTACGAATGTCACTGATAGCGAGACACATTCGATTTACCCATGATTCTTCCAACTAACTGTATATCAGATGGCTCGGTATAAGTAGAGAACATCGCAGCAATTGGCTGCAAATAAGAATACATGGATCGAACTGTGGTGCTATCAAATCATGTTCTACCAAAACAGAATTGTCTCAAGATAGACAGTTTAAAGGAGAATGAAAGTTTTTATGGAACATATAAGATAAAGTTATCCCTAAAATGTTCAACAGTATCAACAATCTAATTAAAAAATAAATCTTTAAACGATAAGACATTGGGGAAAAAGCTTCGGTGAGGTGTTCCAGTAAGTCTGAGTTAATCATGCTAGCACCAATCACGTGGCATGTGGTGGCACCTGGTCCTGTGCAATGCTCAGTCGACCACTATCATAATAGTTCAGCAACAACGGACGCATCTCGCTGGATGGGTGGGTAACCCGTTGCTGGATAATCTGAGAGTTTGAAGGGTTGATTCCCTGCCCCACACTGAGACATGAGTTGGGAAACTTGTGGTGTCACCCTGGGTAAGTGACTTAGTTCGAAGCGTGCCTCTGTCCACCCAGCAGTAATTGGGTACCTGGTATGATACGATGGTAGTCTGAATTTGAACCTCGATCGCCTGACAGGCGACCGGTTGTATTCTCCTTAGGGAGTGTTCTGTACTCGTTGACCAGGGGTAATATGTTACTCAGCGCTTTGAGCATGCAATGTGCATGGATATATGCGTTAAATAAATGGACTTTTATTTATTATTATTATGAATTGACGTTCGAGCTGCTACTAACGCTCATGCATACACTTATCATTATTCATCCCTCTACGTTCGTAGTATTATATGTCTTTCTCGGATAGCGATTTGAGTGTGGATGTTCAACCACCTGCCCTTATAAAATCCGTCTTTATCAATTTCAATCGATTGTTAGCTAAGATATAGCCGAACACAAGTGAGGATAAGCTGTCAGATGACGAGCCTGAAAGAGTGAGATATATTGATTAAGATGTGTTGATAATTGTTAAGGGGTTGGGGTTAAGTTATAAAATCGCCTGCTGATTAGACCGTTCATGAAACCTGAATGTTGTCTACAGTTTGTGTTTACACAAAAATACACTGTACTCGTAAACAACTGAGTTTCTCCATCCTGCTACATCTACGTATAAATCTACGCGTCACGCATAACCGGATGACAATTCATAACAGTGCTACAAATTAACCAATGGGTGCTATTAATTTATGTATCTCGGGTCGGCCTGTCGTTTCTCCTTTAAGTCCTAAATTATTTTCATGAGAGCTGAGCTGAGAACATACAGCCTACGTCAGTTTTATATATTTAATTGGTGCACATTTAAAGTCCTATTGATAATACTTTGACTTGTATCTAACTCATTTCAAAAACATTTAACGAATTTTCCTCTGCAAGTGGGCAAGTATAATAGGCTTCTTAACGTCAATAGATCACACAAAATAACATCGTTTTGTAAGACTTTTATCCGATGTTAAAGTGCTAAGTTGTACACATTCATTGAAATCATGAAGGTTAATGATGGCCATATGGGGTTTTCTTTTCCTTCTCTCATAAAGACAGTCTTCCAAATACGCAATCTCAATGAAGCCTTATCAACAAGTTTATTAATTGCCGAACCCAATGATAATTTCTACTGGTTGAGTTTCCGATAGTTTGGTGATATCTCTTTAAAAAGTCCTACGGTAACGACTTTGCCTATACCCGTTGGGATATCAGCCAAATAAATTTGCCAATACTGCTTCTTTTAGCACTTAAGATCACATAACCGAACGTTACTCCCACAAAGTGACTGGTACAGTTCTTCGTCGCACAGTCGCAGCGACCTGTAATTGACATCATTCGCACGCTTTCCTCATGCAGCGACACCTTTTTTCACCTTGACTGGCGGTACATGTGTGTACTGTTTGAACTGTTGGCTACATTGACGTCAAAGCCTTAGACAATGACGAGTGACGGGGAAAGACAGAGTATCCCGAGTTGTATTGTTTTCGTAATTATCGAGCCTTGGCAATTACAATAATGAAGGAAAGATAATCTTTCATTCCCTGTCACGACTTACTTATAGTTTATATTACCCATAAAATGTTTATGATGTAAAACCTTAGACAGGTTGGGGAAATCCTGAAATCGACGTATTATAGTCCGATCTAGGTAGAAAAGCATACGTCGATCGACGTATTTTGATTATTTTGGTCAGATGATTAACGTACGCAGTTTTCCGAGTATTCGGCAGGTGCCTAATCAAACACACCATCGCTCACGTTGCCGATTATATGAAGTTTCAAACTTAAAAACTTCTACTTTTAGATTTTGACAGCAATAAACATTACCACGGTCCGTGAACAAAGTGTCAAAACGCGAAATAAAAACACAAAAACAGCCCTAAAATTTCCAAAACTTACATAAACTGCAGCATTGACTTTTATTCGACTGGTGTTCTTAAAACCGGAAGTTGAACTACTCGATAAATTAGTGTATTTTGGTGCAATTAACAAATTAGTCCTCCGCATAGTCAAAGTATGGAGGCTGAGAAAAAAGTGCATCCATCACTTTTGCCGAATTTTGACGTCATCACTGTGAAGTTAATTCAAATTGAAATGCAAACATGACTTCACGGTCTGAACTTCCTTAAGTCACCTGGCACATTCTCTCCCCACAGAGGTATATCAAATCATAAATCATGTTATGACCTGATTTTTATCAAATATGAAATATCGTTAGTTTTTAATGATGAATAAACTCGAGTGTTAGGAGAACTACAACAATAAGAAAGTGTTTCTGTGTGGCACAGTAAACATAGCTGTCACTCAGTATTTAATAATGCCCTTACTTCTCTTCAAGTGTCACGAGAGAAACCTATAGATTTACGTAAATTTATATAATTTCTTTTCGAATTTCAGATAAATATAATTGTGCTTGAACTGTTCGAACAGAAAATAAATACGTTCTCGAATTTACAGAACCGAACGTATATAAGTTGTAAATGCAAAGCTAATATCGTATTAATTCCCTTGTGAATGTAACTTTGGTTAAATGTCGGATTTTATTTCATATTGATGGCCGTAACATTTTTTATTCCTTAGCGTCCTCTCATCAAGTTGAAGAGAAAGTAAAGTATTTATATATAAAATAATTATGATATAAAATATAAAATATATCTCTTGTTTGCTTGAATCCCAACCACCTTCATGTGTTTTTTCCTTTTTTCAATTTCGAGGATGATTTGATATGACGATTCAATGCCGAGGAAAAAGTAGACTGAGTTTATTCATGATTGTACAATATCAGTTTTGAAGTGAAGTAGTTAAGTCTGAACGTTGTTAAACAATATAAAACATGTTATTCGCTCAAGAATAGAATAAAGCTCTGTTCCATTTAGTGATCTGACTAGCGGCAACAAAGCGGTATGACATACAACGTAAAACGTTCCTTCTCGTCATAAGTGTTGTACACATCGTTCAGGAGAAGATTTTAACAAACCAAACATCCAAGCCTTTGAACTGCGCTCAAAAACAAAATTATCGATATCACAAATTTTTATGGTGATTGTCCTGTAGTGTCCATCTCAAGCATTAAGTTGGATTGTAAATATGTATACGAATATGCTTGGTTCCTTCATCGTATTTCCAAAACCAATACGTTTTGTTCATGTTACATGAATATTGCAATGTTATGTTTTACAGTGCTATTTCAAAGGAGTTGTTCTGATATCAGCTACTAGTGAAAGCAGAATTGCGAAATAGGGAGTTAAAACTTCAAAACAACATTCGAAAACAGGCTTAAGAAAACTATACACGAAATAGCTTTCAAAGTAGAATCAAGAGTCCTTTGACCCAGATATTGAAGAGAATGTTGACCAAGAGAGGCCAAGCTTACCTATTGTATTAATGCGGACTTCATTGAGTTCCCCTCGACTCATTTAACTTCATTAAGAATGGACTACGGAGTGTGGTTCTACCCAACACTGCAATTAATCTAATTCAAGAACGGATTAAGGTACATACATGTAGCAAATAAAATTATTATTGGATTAAGTGCACTCTTCTACAAGTGCAGATATGTTTAAGCTTTATATATGATAAAGCCTACATGTCATTATCCCTATTACAAAATGACTGTTCGATATGTCGAAATTATTATTACACATTCGGTTATACCGTCGGTGTTGTTAATTGATATAAAAAGCAAAAGAGTTAACGTCTCTGGCTTGTCTCCAACTTAGAGTGCATTCTCTCGAGGTAATTTGGTTTTATGTTACAATTATATAAGATTCGTAGGTGGATCATGACTCATGTGAAATTTGCTCTAAATACCAAAAGCACTACCTTGTTAAAGCCAGATGTCATTAAGTATTCTTTATTTTCCACATATTCACTAATATTACAATTACTGATAAATCAATCATATGGACTGCATGCACATGATTAACAACAACATTAAATGATTGTTTCGTCATATCGATATTGCATAAAAATAACTCTCGACGTCATATTAATGTTTTATGAAAGGCAATTTGGCTTAAACAAGTTAATCTGACATTGAATTACGTCCCAATAAATGACAGCTTTATCATACTATAAGCACATGGGTCTTCTAAAAGCTAACTTATAGCTGACAGATGTCTCTATTACGTCGAAATACTGATTATTTTCTACTAAATCTTACATTTAATAATAAATCAATGGACTGCATGCACATGATTAACAACAACATTTAATGAAGGAGTCCACCAAAATAACTTTCTAAGTTGCATTATTGTTCTATAACAAAGGCTGTTTGGATTGAACAACAGTTAATCCAACGTCAAATATTAAACATGGTCGTTGAAAAGGAAAAGATTTAAACAAAGATATATCGTTCGTGTTTCTGACTGCTTTTCACAGAAAATTACAGTTTCGACACCTGTGACATTTCACAAACTATAAGCACATGGGTCTTCTAAGAAATAATTTATAGCTGACAGATGTCTCTATTGCGTCGAACTTCTGATAGTAGTCTTGAAGTGGAGACAAGGGAAGTGGAGATAAGAAGCAAACGTACTCAAAAGTGACCCTTGTCCGTAGTACATAAAGCTTTTAATGATAAACCCCACCCATTCCTTAGTTTCCAGAGTGGAATTCCCTCAAGGGAGGAACTCACGCTATTGGACCAGGAAGTGTTTTGAGATTGGTCGAGCAATTTGAGGGAGAAGGCAAATCAAGAGGAAAGATAAATATTGTTCATGTTGGATGAATAAACAATCTCAAGATGAAGTTCAAGAGACTTGTTAGCAAAATGTCAGTGTGGCTGTATAAATTATTTCATACTAATTTTCCCAGGATGTTTCCTCTGAGAAACTAGAGCATATATTATCTGTAGTGAAGTCAATCTCGTTTTGTAAAAGAAACAGTCTAAAATCTTAAATTATCATTGAAACCACAAAATGCAGTTCGAGATTATTTGTAAATCAAAAGCAAAGCATCGATATCCTGTGTTCCTCCAGTTACATTAAGGTAAGAAAATAACACAATTACGATTTTTTTTAAATCATGTCTTCCTATGTTTCGACAAACACAACGCACAATGTCTGACGAATGTCATAGCCGTGCATCACTTTTCATTTTAATCATAGGAAAATGTCTTATAAACAAAAGTATTCAAGCTTTCTAGTTAAGATAACCTCACATTTATGACAATCTGAATATCATTGTTAATAAGTCTGTTATGGTAGTGTCAGAATAAAACTATAATAATATTCATCATTGCTTGTATTTCTAACAAAAGATGCTTGCATATGAACTTTGCTTTTGCCAACGATTATGAAAAGTATAAACGAATATCGAATATCGAATATCGTAGTTTGTAAATTCACATCCAAAAAAGATACATTTAACGACAAGTCACTTAAACATGTAGTCAATTTAAATTTGAATGCAATTGACATGGGATTGGAAAACTTTTCTCACTAAAATCGGAACACTGAGTTAAATCAGTAATTGTTTAACTATAAGAGATTTAAAGTCGTGACAGTTGAAAAGAAATGTTGACTTAAGATTTGTTAAACTGATTTATTTTATTTATCATGGTATTCACTTAAGCAAACTGAAAATACGTTCATACGTATTGTTGTTAAAATGTTTACCAGCATGATTGGAAAGTTATGGAGATGTAAATAAGATGTGCAATGCAAACAGAGGGATATGAATCGTTTCAAAGAAAAAAACCCATCGTTTTCATATATGTTTGAAAACTGATGATATCAGCTTGAGTTTTTTGTGTAAAGTTATAAAGAAATTAAACCTACCGTCATCAGACATGGGAAGAGGTTTTCTAAACTGTGAATTGTTATGACATTACTTTCCATTGTAAAAAAGATAAGTAAGTGAATCGGCATATGCAATACATATACTGTTTATACTTAATTTATTGTTGATATATTGCTATTGACACTTGATTGTTAATTTGATTATTTTTATTTCCGAAGTCATTGTAAAAATGTTTACAAATCTGGAAATTACCTATCTATACACCACGTGGTGCGGTTGTTAGGTCCATATCAGTTATTTTTAGATAACTGACCTCAGAGCACTCTGATAACCAACGTCTTGATAACAGACCTCTCGGTTCGATACGGTGAACATGTCTCGGCAACGCCTCGCCATCTTCACTGAATCACACTTAAAAACTTACCCTCGACTTACAGATTTAAATGACCCTTTGTCTCTAATTGTGACTTTTGATATTCTTTAGAATTCGTTTAATTTTACACCTTTGCAATCAGATATACATGTATTATGTATTTAGTTAAATATGCCATTCTAAAGAATATCAAAGGCCGCAGGAATATTTTTGAAATTAAACAAAAGACAGAATAAACACTACTTATTTAGAGATTACCTTTGAAGTCATTTGTTATATTACATGCTGCTACATACTGCTATCAATTTATACTTTTTGGTGTCCTTGAAATATGTAAACATTTACAATTATAAATACCATTACATTTACTATTAAACCTCCCTTTATGCAACCCCCTTGTTCACATTCAAACTAAAATGGTTAAGCAAATGCAATTAGTATCCCCGCCAATGTTCCAAATCCTCAAAAGGAAGTCAGTTGTCTTGAGGTCAAATGCATTTAGAATGGTCTTATTTGAAATAATCAACAAGAAAGCCGACTTAGGTATTAGCAAACTTTTAACTGCCAAGCTAGTTTCCATGTGTAGTTCCTGAAACAATCAATACTGTAACTTTAAGAATACAAACAATTCATTGGCTGAAAAAAACACATTTAATCAAGATTTCCCTGAATTGTCCACTTTACATGTATTTTGGAAATGTACATGTCATTTCTAATAGCGGCTTTTTAAATATTTTAGTGTTAATTGTTTAAAGAGGTCATATAAACCAAACTTTACCAAAAGTGTAATCTGATCGAGAAGTGTCAATTATTGAAGGAAATGTGTCATTTTTAGGCTAAATTGGAAGGTTTGTGACCAAAAACCGGACATTGACGCGTGTCAATCAGTCAAGCATAATTTCATTAACTTCTCTAAAGCAGTCAGAATGAACGTCACGAGTTGATCATGTTTGACAGATTAGTTGAACTAGTATTCAATTCATGTAAGGTGGTCGTGTGAATTTTGCTTTTGTGTATAAATATAACTGTTTTAAGAATTTCATGGAAAAAAGTTTTGAAGTTTTAAGTTTTAAGAGTTGCTGAGCAACAAAATGTACATCATGTCTGTGCATTTCAGATTTCACGCTTTCAAGAATAAAACATTTTATGAATCCCCCAACGGAATAATTTAAGCTTTTTATCCTAATTCTTTTGTTTTGAAAATAAACATTATTCATGTTCAACAAAAACAAAATGTCAAATGTAATACAATTACTTGAGAAAAGTTGAGTAGGTTCTTAAAGTTTTCGATTTACATAACATATTCGTACAATTTCTGTGTTTGGAGTTAAATGATCTCCGTTCTACAAGATCAAAAGTAAGCTGCAGTCACATCAAGTTACAGAGCCAATCCTACAGTCTCTGATAATTGATGATGTCGTATCTACAATTATGCCCTTTTGTCAGGCCTTTAATGTTGTAGATTGAGTTCGGTCTATCATGTATGAGAAGGAACGTCATTTGCGTGAAAGGCAATGTTTTGTCAATATCCAGACAATTAACAAACTCAAGCAGTGCCTTTACATCTAAAAGTTATTACCTTAATGTATACCTTCTGTGTTGTTTTGTTTTCTTCAGTTGTAAAGAACCTCTTCTAGACCCTTCTAGTTGGCAGAATTAAACCATATTAGAATTAAATGGTTCGATCATCAACTCCGAGCTACATTATAAAGCAAACGATTTCTCTTGGTTGATCTATATCTAGTAGAAATATTAGCTTTAAGAGTTTTTTCTCATTTGCGTTTAAAGTAAATGCCCATACACAAAAAGATCAATTACTTTTGTTTGTTTAACTGTTTTTGAACTTACACGATAACTGTAATGGGAGACTTTGGAACATAAACTAACGTTTACTCTGCATGAATGTGAAAACTAAATGAGCTTGATTAAAACAAAATAGTTTGATGTCATTTTATGATGATGTAAATTCACTTCTACAATATACACATATTTCAAAGCGATGAACGTGTAAATAGGACACGGAGTGATGTTAAAGCTAAATTAACTAACTTACTTTAATTGACCCTCTAATCCAATGAAACCATTATCTTGCATGGTGAACACTATCTCCGATAAACCAATGTTGAATATCAGGGTTTGCCAATGCTATTGCATGTTTTGAAAACTGTTTACTTTCACTGATGTTAAAATTAGCTGGATACTGGCCTCCTTTTAGTATTCATTGTCAGAAGGGACATATTGACATATCATAAGCAGGCTTTCGTTATCGGTTAGGACATAACAAACACAACGCTCTCTCTATAGTAGTGTACAGATTAGTCTATTAAAGAAAAAAATCCCCTTTGTATTATACAATAATTCAAAAACAAAAGATTGCAAATGACCCAAAACAACACCCAATCTCTAGAAAAGTCATACAAACACTTGTTTGGTTTTTAACCGAAATTTAATCGGGTAGGTTTTATCTCAAAAGGACTATAAACTGTAAACTATAACCAACAGACTTAACCATTTAGTCTTTCTTTTGTCTAAATCAACATTTCATGACTTCAGAATTGACAGAGATTTCATAGAAATTTGTATTTCTCATATATATTTGTAATTGTTTGAAATGACAATTCAATATCAAGAAAAAAGTTGATTAAGTTTTCGTGTTTATGCAAAATCGATTTTGAATTAAGCAGTTTAATCTGACCCTAGAAGCAAAACATGATATTTGATCATGAAGGGAATGATGATTTTTCTGTTTTATTGATATGAAACATAGGACAAAGTAGTTCAAAGTTTGACATAAAACCATACATTCTATAATTACTTTGTTGAATCAGGACTGTTGAAAATACAATAAAATCTGAATAGCAATGTCTTTGAACTTTGAAACGCATTAAAGAACAAAACCATTGACATACCTAAAGCATCAAGTTCCACTGTATGATATAATGGTCATCATAGGTTATTGCATAAGCATTTTTGTTGATTGAAATACACAAACTGAGTAAATTAACATTTTGCGTTATTTAGACATAAAAGTTAAACAATGTTTCCAAAGGGGAAAATTTAAATTCACAACAAAATTTAAGTTTTATGATTAGGATAGCTGATGTAGACTTACTTAACAACAACAATGGTAATTTGATATAAAATGTAAGTATAGCTGAACATTCAATAATAAAAAACGGAAATGTTCCAAAGTCTTTCCTGTCAGTCTAAGAGTGTCCAACATCCAGTTAGACCCCAATATCGAAGAGCCTGTTGACTTAGATAGTCTAACCTTATTTATAGTATTGATGCGGACTTCATTGACTTCCCCTTGCCTCATTAGACTTGATTAAGAATGGAATTGAAAACGTAGTGTGTTTCTTCCCAACACTGCAATAACTCCAATTCAAGAATTAGTAAGCCACGTAACAAGTTAGAATATTATTGGATTGAGTTCACAAGTTAGAATATTATTGGATTGAGTTCACGCTCCTACAAGTGCAAATATGTTTAAGCATTATTTACGATCTAGCCTACTTATCCTGTATTACAAAATAATTGATAAATTGAATTATTATTACACATACAGTTATGATTGGCGTCAAATGCAACAGATTTAAAGGGGCAGTAGCACGTTTTTAGGGGGGATGTAAGGTGATGTCAGGAAAATGAAAATTAATGGTTCCAATTGGAAGACAATGTCATTAAAATAAATGGAGCAGTAATAATTAAGATTTATTATGTAAAGTTTAGCCATGCGAATCCTTTTTCTTACACCTTATGAATTAAAGGTGTTCACACAAAATGGCCGCCAAAGGATTTTATGTAAATCTTCATCCTTTGTCCTCTGACTATGGATGATTGGCTTGTGTAATGAGATTTTCGACACTATCAAAAAAATTCATTTATCATTATCACAACTTACAATTGTCAGTGAAAATTTTAAAATATAAAATTATCAAACAACGTGCCACTGTCCCTTTAAAGATAACTTTTAGATGACAGATGTCTCTATTGCGTCGAACTTCTGATGGCAGTCTTGAAGTGGAGACAAGGGAAGTGGAGATAAGAAGCAAACGTACTCAACAGTGACACTTATCCATAGTACCTCAAGATTGTAATGATAAACCCATCCCATTAGTATCATTCCTTGGTTTCCAGAGTGAGACATGTTTGGAATTCCCTCAAGGGAGGAACTTACACTATTGGACCAGGAAGTGTTTTGAGATTGGTCGCGCAATTTGAGGGAGAAGGTCAGTCAAGAGGAAAGATAAATATTGTTCACATTGGATGAATAAACAATCCCAAGAAGAAGTCTCAAGAGACTCGTTAGCATAATGTCTGTGTGGCCTTATAAATTACTGTTAAAAATATTGATAAAAAAATTTAAAAAAATTTCCTATTAATTCTTATCTTGAATGTTTAATAACATTTAACGACCAAATACAAACCCGCCATATGTTTATTCCCAGGGTGCTGTCATTGCGAAACTAGAGCATCTATTATCTATAATGAAATCAGTCTCGTTTTTTTAAGGAAACAGTTCTAAAATTCAAGTTATTCTTCAAACCATCAAATGCAAGTAGATTGCGTGTTTGCCATTCAAAAGCGATGCACCGATACCTACAAGTACATTTATAATCAAGGTCTTCACAATGTTTCAACTAACCTCGCACACAATATGTTATGAATATCTTATCCTTTGACATGATGTCCCTTCCAAAAATTATGACCAAATGTCTTTTTAAAAATTGCTTCCAAACTACCGATTTCAGAGGACATTACATTGACAGCAATTAGAATACATGTACCATTGTTAATAAATATGTTATGGGAGTTTCAGAATTGTATAAGTGAAATAGTTGTAGAAACAAATTTTGCTTGCATGCATTGCATGTATTGCTAATGATTATGAAAATTATATTCTAATATTGTAATTATTGAATTATCATTTCATAAAAAATAATTTCATGTCAGATCGCTTAAACATGCAATCAATTTATCAAGTTTTATGTACTTGCCATTTTGCTTGAAAACCTTTGCCACCTAAAATCTGAATATTAAGTTCATCAAATCAACAATGGATTTAACTAAGTGTTTTTTACTCGTGATAATTGAAGAGAAATATCGACTTTAGCTTGGTGAAAGTTATGAATGTTTTCAGTCACTTTATTTTCTTAAATGACAATGCATTCGTGCATTTCAATTTGTTGTTAAGATGTTTAATAATATGTTTGGGCATTTATTGAGATCTAAATAGAATTGTACAATGTAAACATAGAAAAATGAATCAATTCAATGCAAAATCTTCTTCTTTATCTATGTTCCCATACAAATTATATCTACTGGAGTTCCGTGTTTTAGGTTAAGAGATTAAACCTTCTATCTTCAGATGGGCATGGAGAGGGGTTTTCTAAACTGGGAAAAGCAATGGCATTGTCAAAAAGATCAGCACATGAACTGTTATGCACTTATGAGAACTGGCACATGCATAACATAAACTTTATAAACTAAATTTGATGTTGATATATTGGCATGCTGGAGGCGCATTAATTTTGCATTTTGCAGGATGTGAGCCTATTTGACAAGAGTCGGTTTTCAGTTGATACCACAGCCGGTAGACACCTTATCTACTCAACAGAACTCAGGTTACAGGATGTTTTATTTCGAGAACAATCTTGTTGATTTTCTGTCAGTTCTGTTAAATTGACTGACACTGGAATTCATCATGCATATTTATGACAAGATTGTGTTAGAATCTGGAAATTGGAAACTTTAGAGCCCATTGTTGGCAACGCTAGCGAATCATATATATCTATATTTTCGACAACCTTTATCTTGCCCCATTTAAAAAACTTCCGAATGTCACAGTCACGATTCTAAAAGGTGAGTTTTCACCATGTTCGTAAGGGAGCAATAGAAAGAAAAATTGTAAAGCCACACTTAGCACTTTCATCTAATAAACAGGTTTCACTATATATATATATATACATGTATATACATATATCTTTATTTTCGACAACCTTTATCTTGCCCCATTTCATAAACTTCCGAATGTCACAGTCAGTACGATTCTAAAAGGTGAGTTTTCACCATGTTTGTAAGGGAGCAATAGAAAGAAAAATTGTAAAGCCACATTTAGCACTTTCATCTAATAAACAGGTTTCACGGTTTTAAGAACTTACAATGTTATGAATTCCCTAACGGAAAAATTGACCCTTTTGATCGTAAAATTCTTTTCGTCGTTCGATCGAGAGGAACAGAAATCTTGAGGAAAGACAAATATTATTCATGTTCAACGAAAACAAAATGTCAAGAAGTAATAGAATAACTTCAGAATAGTTGAAAAGCTTATGAAATGTTATGACTACAATTAATTCCGTTATACAATATCAAAAGTAAGCAGAAGTGAAATTAAACGACAAAAGTCCATCATTCAATCTCTGATTATTGTCCGTCTCGTATCTCCAATTATGTCTTGAAAGTGTCTTTTTGTTGGCATTTAATGTTGGAAATTGGGTTCGGTCTCTCATGTATGATAAGGGACTGCGTTCCTCCTTTCATTGTTAAACGGAATGTCATTTGTAAGGAAGGCATTTTCGTCAATTTCCAGACAATGAATAATGTCAAGGAGTACCATTACATTTAAAGCTTAGTGAATACCTTTCTTTTTTCTTTAATTTGCCTTTAGTTCAACCGAACCTCTGTAAGACCCTTCAGTTTGCAGATTTCAACTACATGTATGTTGGTTAAATGGTTATCGACCATCAACAATGAGTTACATTATAACGCAAACGATTTCTTTTAGCTGATGTATCAGGTTTAAGAGTTTTGAACTAAGCATTATTTTATCATTTGCGTTCAAAGGATGTTCATACACAAAAATAAAATCACTTTCATTTGGTTAACTGCCTTGAACTAAAATGATAAGTTTAAAGACAGGTTTTCGAACGTTAACCTTGCATGAATGTGAAACTATATGAGCTTGATCAACACGAAATAGTTTGAAGTCATTTTATGATGATATATGTTCACAATTTACAAAGCAATGAACGAGAACGTCGAACATGGAGTAATAAAAAAAATTAGATTAACTTACATTAACAGATTCTTTAAAGGGGCAGTAGCACGTTTTTTTGATTTTGCTATTGATCGTTAATGATAATAATTTGTCAAAAATCTCAAACCAATCATCCATAGTCAGACAACAGAAGATTCACAAATAGTCTATAAGCGGCCATTTTTCTGTGAAGTTTAATTCATTTTGTGTAAGAAAAATGAATCGCATAACTGAACGTTATATTATATATTTGATTTATTAGTGCTTCATTTAGTTAAAGTACATTGTCTTTCAATTGGAACCATTTATGTTCATTTTCCTGACATCACTGTTTATTCCCTCTAAAACATGCTACTGCCCATTTAATCCACCTAAATCATAATCTACTATACATTATCGACTTTGAACACATGGTAATTTGAATTTTATGCAATTATTATTGCATTTTGGGAATATTCAGTACTTCCATCGATGTCAAAATTGGCTGGACAGTGGCATTCAGTTTTGATTCGTTGCCAGAAGGAACATATTGATTTTAGCATGTTTTCATTATCGGTCGGAACACACAAACAGACAAACACTAAACGTTCTCGAAGGTATTGCAAGGGCCCATTGTAGAGGGTGCACAGGCACAGTCTTGTCACATACATGTAGATACACATTTCCTGACATTTACTGTGATACTTACGTCCTGCAATTTAAACACTTGTGGTCCGACATATACTGTAATACAACGTCTAGCAACGTAAACACTTGTGGTCTGACATATACTATGATACTTACGTCCTGCACAATAAACACTTGTGGTCTGACATTTCTGTGATGCTACGTATTTTAACGAAAACATGCAATGTCTGACATTTACTGGGATACTTATGTCTTGCTACAGAAACACATATGGTCTGTCATATACTGTGATAGTTATTCTTGCAAAATTAACACATATGATTTGACATATACTGTGATACTTACGTCTTGTAACGTTAACACATATGGTTTGACATATACGGCGATACCTGTCTTCAGAACCAAGAAGTTGAAGGTTAAGTGAGACGGAAGCGTCACTAAGATATCAACATTGAACCGAAGAACGTTTTTCAACATTTTACCTGATCATATCATCATCGATGGCTTAGGGTTAACGTATTACTATTTCTCAGCTGGAATTCCTGATCCATTATAAGCTTCTTAGAACATTACACTTTTTTTATTGCATATTTTCAGGAAAACTGGAACGACGTTAGTTATTGCAGGCAGAAAGGGCTGTCAAATGGCTCATGTTTTTAGTAAATGCATGCTTTAAGCTTTTCACATTTTAAAGGAGGTTGCTAAATTGTTATGAATTCCGTTTCAGATCTTGAATATGAAGAAATAGAAACGTCCGCTTTTCAAAATGTTAATACATTTCATGTCTTTTTAGAAACGTTATGTTGTTAAAATTACTGGCTTAATATAAGCAGTTATTCGCACTAGAACATAACTAGAAGGCACTTGGAGCAAGCGTTTCATTCAGTACAACCATGAATTTTAAAGATTCATTCTATTCTAAGTTTTAAGTATAAACAAGTGAAAAATCTTTTTATGATCTGCGTATATGTGTTCGTATTTGGTGAATTAATTGAAATTGAACAATATTTTCAACTGATTGCAAAAAAGAAATAATCTACATGATCAATTTAATAATTCAAAATCAGTTACAGATTACATTACCCATTGTTAACGCGTTCGGTTCTGAATTAATATCAACTTTACGAACCTACGTTCGATTAAAAAAGTCAAAACACAGTATGTTTATTTTCTCATTGTTCATGAAATTGAAAACAATTTGGTAAAAATACACTTGACTCTCAGTTAAACCAATTCTTTGGAGGGTTCGAATTGTATGATGGATGATGATTGAGCATAACTTTGTAATGTTTTAAGTCAAAGTCACTATGCGAATCTATAACTAATCTCTCGAAGGGACGTAATAGTCCAAACTGAGCTGTCTAGGGAGCACGAATTTTTCTTGCATAATTGTCATGAAAATATTAAACATTATTCAGTGTTCTAAACTACAAGAGGCCCTTTTAACCATTCACGTAATGATAATGACAATATGAAGATTTTGCAATATCATTGAAGAACTTCTATTCTTAAAGTAACATTATCAGCTCCAGTTATCAATAACAACAATTATATTACCGACTCGATGTTCAGATCATCTTTATCATCCATAGTTAGAAAATCATTGGTAAAATTACATAGCATCCCTATTTTCAACAATTATTGTTACATTTTGACAATGAGGCTATAATCATTCGATTTTGGAATGCATCTTGGGATCGACACATTAATCATACACTTCTCTTAGCTTTTGAGGGGTCATTGCAGTAAAGGCTGATCATATTTTGGAAAATAGCCACTTTCAGTTTGTGGATTGATTCAGAACATGCGATTTTGAAAGTTCATTACCGTGAAACTAGTGACTTTGGGCTGAATAAGAGTTACTAAGTTGGTTTGAAAGAATGGACTAACTAATATAACAACTTGCAATATTAACTCGTATTTCTCAGGATAACGTACTTTTACTTACAATACCACCGTTTCTGCATGCGAGTATCCAGTAGATGCGAAACGTTACATGAAATTTTCGCCCCTTCACTACTCAGTTACACGTAAAGTTGTACTGTTCTATCATATGATTATTTTTACACGGACGTTGTCTTCTTCAAGGCCAAAAAAATAAAAAGAATTCTAGTATATGCATACAGGCAAAACTGATGCGACGACGCAGACTTTTTAAAATGTCCAATTCTTTTGTTATTAATGAACATGGAAATTTTGTTACATATAACCCATAAATAACTTGACTGCGTTTTTAGGGCACTCACGGACAGAAACGAGTAACATTTTAAGAGCCTGCGTTTCAATATTTTTATCTAGGCCATGGGACTAAATTTCCATTTTCCCCTTGTCAACATCTTGAAAAAAAGGCTTGATGCGGGGGTTTGAAACTGACGCGGGCGGAAACCAGAAGCAAACTCCTTTTTAGGCTTAATGGCAAAGTGAGCTGTGAAAAAACATGGGATATCAAAATTATTCCATATTAATATTTTGAAAATATTGATCTTTCTTACAATTTGATACATACTCGTATGTGGTTGACATTTTCGCCAATTATTTCATGTTTTCCCAACTTGAATTTACTCATGAAAGATTATAAATCAATAAGGCAACACAGAATAGCTGCTGGCAGAGCTATTAAACTGTACATTCCCGAGCCAGAATGCCGACAAGACAGAAAAATAATTGTGTTTATGTTACACTTTACATGTAATTACTGTCGGTTCATTTTGTAATCGAAGGGTAAAACATACGACGTTACTCACTTGAATAGTATTTACAACACGTTCGGGAAATTTCTGTCTCAAAGTGGGGTTTCCCAGTGTGGTAACAAATAATACGCTCGGTTCCTCGAGGAATATGCTTTTTTCTATGTTCTTTTTGTGTATCTATGAGATTCCTGTTGTGTCAGATAATGTTGGTCCGAAAGCAAAATTAAAAGTTGCGTGTCCATGAATACGGCCACGACAATAGGTTGAGAGATGTTGAAATTCCCAAAAGGCAGATTGTGATTGTTCAATATACCAGGTTTCAACATCTTCCTACGCAGAGCCTAAAAGGCCAGTTTCCAAACTGTCATTTTATGCCTTGCTGCATAGTCTTGAGTTTTCTGTGCTTGCTCTCTAGTCTGTAGGGGCACTATAGCAGCACAGAAAAGTAGAGTCTCTGCAACAAGGCATAAAATGACAGTTTGGAAACTGGCCTTTTAGGCTCTGCGTAGGAAGATGGGTTTCAATGACTTAGGCCTGTTTTGTCTGAAACCGGGGACGTAGCTCAGTTAGTAGAGTTTCCGCTTGTCAAACGAAAGACCAGGTTTCGATTCCCAGTCGCCCCATACCAACAGACGTTAAACATATTGGAGTTGTTGCTGCTTAGATTAACACTCAGCATAATTAGGACAGAACAAATCTTGCTGGCGCTGCAATATGGCTGCCGGATGTCATGGGAACAAAAACAAATTTTCAATATGTACTGAGGACAATAAATAACATAAAAAAACAGAACCGCCTCACGCGGAGAAGGAAGGGGGATCCTTTCTTATTATCCTCAAAACTTCGTCTGGAGGGGATATTTAGCTGTGACTTGTGATGTTGAAGTCAATACTATAAAAACAGATTCTCGCTTTTACGAAGGTAGACTTCATCGATTCTGAAAAGAAGTCATTTCAAAGACTCCGATGTATATTGGATTTTGTCTTTAATGAACTTTGGAAGTTTACTGAGCAGATCAGCTGTCAGTGCTGTCTGGGCTGTGATCGATAGATATTTGTCAAGCACTATGTCTGTCTTTTCCGTGACTAGCTTGCCTTTTAAACAGATCTAGAGTTAAAAGCTGTGGAATTTTCTGATTATTGTTTTCAGAGACACGACTTTACAACTATATTCAGGATCTCTGCTCAATTCTTTTTTCATTAGTTGCCAAATGTAAAATAAGTTTTTCCTTAACACCATTGATGTATCAATATTGCTGCTTATCTTTTGAGTAATATCATTTTAATAAGGTGATACTGTCTTGACTATGACTAACAAGGATAGTTTATCACAGTAACATGACATATATTAAAAAATTGCAAAGGCGATGCACCTTTAATTTTTGTTGCACTTGCTTGCACTCGTGTTACATTTACCTAATTCATAAACAGCCGACTTTAATGGGTTTCATAGTTTTAATTATAAACATTATTATTTGATAATAAATCACCAGCTTAGCTGACACATAGTTACTTCATCGGATTTGACGCTTATCTATTCGATATTCTCGCCCATTGTTTGTGATTTATTAAATATGTGTTAAGCAGGGTCTTGATTTCGTAACTTTTTTGCTTGCAGTTGGCAAAATTCTTCACGTTCTCCTGGGCTTTCGGTGAGATCCTGTGTAAAGGAGTACACTATCTACAGAATGTGGTCATCATCTGTTCAGTAGCCAATCTGACCGGGCTCAGCCTAGAAAGGTAAGGACATTCAACATTACAACACATGAAGATCAAAATCAGTCTAAATGTAGGTAAACCTAGCCTTAATGATACTCGCTGCACTCCCATATTGAGTCTAGCTAGATACAGTAACAGGTCGCCTCAGCCGACCGTTCGGCAACCTATGATCCTCAATTTAAACGTAAAATGGTCGAATGGATTTATCCAATCATAAAGCGGCAACATATTTGTAAATTTGAAAATGGATCGATATGTACGAATACCTTTGTAGCTTTGTAGGATGAGCCCTGGTTTGTCAGCTTAAAATGTCGTATGACGCGGCCTCTTACTGCATTTAGTTGGACTCGATATGGGAGTGTAGCAATTGAGGCAAGGTTAACTTAGACTGGATCAATAGGTAACAATTTTCAAATACGGAAAATAATAACCGTTACGTCACTTGTCCTCAAGGAACGTTTTTTGTTTTGTTGTAATTCTAGAAAGTCCTTAAAGTGTAGTTCACTAAGTTACTTTTTTATGTTGACTTTAAATTGTTTCTGAAATAAAATGCATAGCATAAAGAAGTGGGGTGTTTGAACGTAGTTGTAAAATAGATTTGCCACGTTTTATAATAATGTATTAATATATTAAATGACAAAAACGACAAGAAATTATGTATTGAAATTAATAAAAAATATAAGGATATGTTCAACAATATTATGATAACTATTTGAAGCAGTAACAACTTTTCTATAACCAAATGTATTTGCCCTACTTATACCTTGTGCTCAAAATAAAGTTTGCGTTTGAGAGATATCAGACAAATATATTATTGTCTTGATAGTTTATGAATAACTTAATTACACTGATTTTTACTATCTGGTCAGTACTTTAATTCAAATGTATTTGTCAAATGAAAACATTATCACATTGACACAAACGACTAAGCAACGTTTTAAATATTAAAAAATGTTTATTAATAGGCGTTTACTAAGGTTAACAATGTGACTCAGAGTTATTCCTCCAGGCAATTTTCACCATGGGAATTCGAAAGACATAGTGAAAGCTAAAGACGTTGGTCAGTAATTACCATGTTGCTATGGCAAAAGTAAGAGATAAATATTAAGTAAAGACATCCCTGTACACACATTTTGACATAAACATATTCATGAAAGTTGTTGGGTAAATGTAAATAATTTATGAGAAAAATAAGAAACTGTATTCATTTAGGATTCCTACAGTCAGTCATTACCGATGTAAGTTGAGTGTGACCATAACGTTGAGGAATTACTTAAACCAATCGAGTAGGAGACGTTGCAATGTTAGTCTTCTAATTACAACGAAAAGGTCAGCTTATTGCCGTTGGGGAACAAGTTTAGTATTTCAAAGTACTTAGTATAGGATTGCAGCAGGAGGACAGAGATGGACTCTACAATAGCAATTCTTGAGAGTTCGCTCCTACTTCTAACTAAATTACAGGTGGACTGGATGCCGGTGTGAGGAACGCTCTGAATTACATTTTCTTGAGACTTGTGATGTAAGATACCTCGAAGCTATATGTTTGATCTTAGGAGAAGCAATTTCAGAACAAGTATCTAATGGTAATTGGCCTTTGAAACAAAGATTATTAAAATTGGCACTGGCGTTCTTCTTTTCATGTCGGCGATAAAGTTGGAGAAGATATTTCGATCTTAAGGACATTCATGAAACATGAATCAGCACTCATATCGTAGTGAATGTATACGCCTCTTTCAAAGATGTTGTTGTTGCCAGTGATGTTTCTGAAAAGAACAATAAAAAGTTATGTACGAGTTGAAGATATGCAAAAGGGTGAATTCAAAAAGGGGAACAGACATCGACAACATGACATTAAAAACTGAAAGCGAATATATCAATTTGCAGTCAATTGTACCTCAAACCTTTTCTACTTTCTATCTAGACAGTATTACGCAAGGCAATCTTCTTACTTAATGGACTTAAGTGTCTCGTGTCATTCTACTGTCGTAAATAGTAAGAACAAATGGATATAAAGAACTGTCGATGTTGTGTGGCTGTATTCCAGTACAAAGCATTCTACTAGATTCTCTTGAGTATATCAAGAAACACTCGACACCCACATAAATTGGCCATGAGCAGACGATACTAACTTGCAATGAAATCAGGTCTGTTTTCTAAAGTGCAAAATCGTTAAGCTTCGTTATGATTAATGTTGAATGTGACAAAAACGTTAATATCAAGCGAACACACAAAAAAGGCAATATCAGAGATCTGCCCAAAGCATTTTGAACGTAATAGAAAGATAATGATCCTTCTGAAGTTAATCCTCAAAGCGATTCATGTCAATAAAACTTGAATGTAATGAGCACATGCAAAAGCTACAACACTTTTTATGCTTATATGTGTTATTTCAATTCAGCTATAGCAGTCACCCTTTGGTAATCACATGATTCAATTAAAACAGCATAGCATGTGTCATGTTTCATACAATGATATCTTATTCCAGATATTACGCCATACTGCACCCAATGCGAGCTAAGTACACATGTACAGTTGCTCTAGCAAGACGGACAGTGCTGGTACTGTGGGTGATCAGCATCATGATGGGAGTCCCTACACTCGTGGGGCAGGTGAGGGGGCTTTATGAGAGGTTAAAGCTTGCAAAGTACTAGTTTCAACACACTTGGAAAGTTATTGCCTTGTTTTGAATGGTATATGCCGTAAGGGCGCTTCACACTTAACCCAATTTGACAAAAGATGGAAATAAGGATTTGAAAATGTGCAAATTCGCAAAGGATCATAAGCAATCGGGCCATTCGTTAGCGCATATTAAGTCATATTTTGGCCGCCGCAAGAGTTATTCCGGTTTCGGCGACAACATCGGGGAAGTTAGCAAATTTTCGTGTTGCATCCGTGCCTCCATCATCCCCTTCGCATGGCTATCGAGGTACCGTTGTGTGAATTCGTGCTGCGTTCGTATTCCCTTCGTATATCGATCAGTACAATTATGTCATTCGATTACATTTGCATGTAACACTCGCGCATTGAACAGATGATTACACGAAGGTAATACGATGACGACACGGATTCGTAGCTATTGATGTACGAGAGGCAAGATGGATACACGATTGCACCAAGAAAATGTATTCGCATAGATTTTCAACATAGTTTTGACATACCAAAAAATTTTCGTACGGAATTCAATTTTTCTAATTCGTGCTTGAGTCAAAATCGGGACAGTGTGAAGCCACCTGTAACCATCATCTGCGTAGGCTGGTTATCTCATAACCATCTTGACCGGTTATAAAATGATCAACAAATGCAAATGGTCAAGACACATTAAACCCGCAAAGTGTATCATTAAGACTTTTATACAAATATTGTATATCAACAGTTATGTTAATATCATGATACATGTATGTTATACCAATATGTTATCACGGTTCAGTATTTCTCAAACGAAAGCCACACATATCTTGCAGCCACAATGGCTGGTTTAGGAAAGAGGGAAGCAAACATACATTTCTACCTCGTAATAGTCTTTCACTCCGTAGTCACGTGAGAAGCGTCGAGCCTCGTTCTCGTCAGTGTGTCTTTTGTCTTGACACCGCTCCCTAGTCAGTACCATTGTCACAGTGCAGAAGCTGTCTCGGTGTTTTGGTCTCCGTTGCGGAGACATTATTGAATGTTACAAGGTTATTGGTTTTGAGTATGTCTGACATGAATGAGGATATGCTTCTGTCCCACGGCGACAGTTCTGATATTACAGACCGTCGAGTTACCGAAACAGGTAGGCCTAAATCTTTGACCGATAGGCCTACGGCTGTGGCTGTGTCGAATGTTGACCAGTCTGACATTTCGCAAAGTTTACATGCCATAAAAGGCTTTATGACAAATATGTCAGTGGCTTTTACGTCGATAGCCAACGGTTCAGACAATACGCAGATACCATCAAGGTGAGAAAGGTCGTCGCTGCACGTGGAAAGCGTGCGAGGGATGACAACAGCAGGTCGCAGCGACCAGGCGACGCTTCGCATACAACTGAGGCAGTGTTGAGTGACTGTGGCAGTCAGGATATGTCTGATGACGAGAGGTCGCTAGTAAATGTGGCTAAAACAAACTCTGGAGATGCCAGCTCCCAGACCATTGGCCAGTTTGATGCCATTTTGGACGACTTTGACAATGACTATGATGATGAATGTACAGGACCAGCTGTATCAGACAAAGTAGCAAGTTTGTGCAATAAGCGGCATGGCAGTGTCCAAGGTGAAAGCCCGCCGGGACAAATTTCTTAGGCCTGCGAACTGTGAGAATATGTTGGCTCCAAAAATAAATGCACCTGTCAAAAACAGTATCAACCGATATAATCGGGGACGGGATTTACGCATGGTCAATGTACAGAAGTCCATCGTGTTTGCTGCTACTGCAATTGCTGAAACGATTGATCACATGCTAACAAGCAAGTCGCCAGATGGTGAAACTATAGTCTAAACACTGACTGATGCTATGGCGCTGTTAGGCCATGCTAACTATGATGTGTCACTTCGACGCAGGGAGATATTGCGGCTCTGTATTCAAGAACAGTACCGGCCACTTTGCGGGGATAACGTCCCTGTCACCAATTATTTATTCGGTGATGACCTGCAGAAGGAGATGAAGACAGTGCTAGAAACTAGCCGGATTGGAAAGTCCGTCTCTAAATCTTGGTCTAAAGGTGAAAACTCTTTTCGCCGCAATCGTGGACATTTCCAGGCCCATGGGCAAAGTCGTTACCATGGGACTTTTTTTAGAGAAGACCGGTTATCGCCCGAACCATCGGAAGCGCAACCAGAAGAACTTCAACTCCAAGAAGGAGGACTAGCCCCTGCTAACACCGGAGAGAAGGTGAGTGAATCATGGCTTTTTGAATTGATAGATTCGATAAAAAATACAGTTGACAAGTTTGTTGGAGGCCAAATCTCAAATTATTTACAAGTTTGGGAGCAACTCACACATGACCTTGAACTCTTAGACATTGTCAGGGGTATTCACATTCCGTTGGTTGATGTTTCAATTCAAAACTCCTTTCCTAGATCCATTAAATTTTCTGAAACAAAGACAGTCGCAATGGACTTGGCAAGAAACAAATTGCTTGATAAAGGCGTCGTTGAGATTTCGGATTTTGAAAATGGCGAATACATATCTCCTATCTTTTTGATAGAAAAGAAAGATAAATCCCACAGGGTCATTTTAAATCTGCATGTCTTCAATAAATGTGTAGAGTATTTACACTTCAAAATGGAGTCTCTCTCGTCGGCTTTGAGTCTGACGAAACGAGATTGTTGGATGTCATCTATTGACCTTAAAGATGCGTATTATTCATGGCCTATTGCAGAGGAACATAGAAAATACTTAAAATTCATTTGGAGAGGTTTACGATATTAGTTTAAAGTGTTACCAATGGGCTTGGCTTGCGCACCAAGGAGTTTACAAAATTGATGAAGCCTGTGTTTGCTCAGCTTCGAGTTCAAGGTCATGTGTCGGTACCCTACATTGACGATTGTTTCTTAGAGGGTGATACGTTCACAGATTGTTGTCAGAATGTTACTGATACCGTTGGGTTACTCGATTCATTGGGGTTTGTGATTCACCCGAGTAAGTCAGTTTTTCTTCCCACTCAGCAGATTGTATTTTTGGGCTTTGTCATCAATTCTCATAATATGACTGTGAAATTGACAGATAATAAAATTGACAAACCGAGACTTGCATGTGAGGCCATGTTATCCAAATCTGTAGTCTGTATAAGAGACGTATGTCGTGTACTGGGCCTCATGGTTGCCAGTTTCTCTGGGTGTATGTATGGACCTCTTCACTTCAGACAACTTGAATCAGAGAAGAATGCTAAGGGGAATTTGGACTGCTCTATGATTTTGTCTAAGAATGCTAAGACCGATTTGCAATGGTGTGGTAATCATATCGGTACTTCCAACAATGTCATTGGACGCCCTCCTCCAGACACTATAGTGTATACTGATGCTAGCAAAAAAGGATGGGGGGGGGGGGGGGGAGTACATGATGGTGCTACGGCAGGTGGTAGCTGGGTAGAGAGTGAGGCTCAGAGCCATATCAACTACTTAGAGCTTTTGGCTGTATATTATTCGCTGCGATCGTTCTCTGCGCAGCTTAAGGATAAACATATCAGAGTGATGATGGACAACACTACAGGAGTAGCTTGTATCAATCACATGGGGACCAGTCACTCTGTTACATGCAATGATATCACAAATAGAATCTGGCAATTTTGTATCAGTAACAATTCATGGATTTCTGTGGCCCATATTCCTGGTGTAGAGAATGTCGGTGCAGATGCAGAATCTAGGCGTGATAGGAGACATAAAGAATGGAAACTTATTAGTAGATATTTACAGCTTGGGCTAGAAAGGCTTGATTTTGTACCTAAAATTGACTTGTTTGCACTGCACAGTTTGACAAATATGTTTCATCCAAACCGGATCCATTTGCCGTTGCAATTGATGCATTCACGTTGTCATGGTCACACACTGACACATAAATGTTTCCTCCTTTCAGTCTGATCACACGGGTACTGCACAAGATCGAGGCGGACAAGGCCCGGGCTGTCGTGGTGGTTCCGTATTTGCCAACCCAGGTGTGGTTCCCCAAGGCGATGAGACTGTTATCCAGAGATCCTGTCATACTGCCGAAAGGGAAACAACTGTTGTCACTAACACAGGATCCAAAAGACGTTCATCCAATGCACAGAACGCTGACGCTACTGCTGTGTCCTCTATCCGGAGATCCTTATGCGACAGAAACTTATCGACAGAAGCTGAAGAGCTTATGCTCCGGTCCTGGCGAGGGTCGACCCACAAACAGTACCAGTCTTACCTCCGGAAGAGGGAACACTATTGTAGTGAACAAAAAGTTGACCCCTTTGCGCCACCTATAGAAGTAGGTGTTAACTTTCTTGTTAGTCTAAGTAGCCAAGGTCTCGGCTTCAGTGGTGTGAGTACAGCTCGTTCCCCACTATCTTCTGTTATCACTTTGCCAAACGGGGTGTGTTTTGGAGAACACTCACTAGTCAAACGATTACTTAAAGGGGTATTCCAGACAAAACCCTCATTGCCTAGACTCTCAAGTACCTGGGATGCTGACGTTGTGTTACAATACTTAAAGACCGTGGCCCCAGCTGAGAAACTATCACTCAGGCTAATTTCTTTGAAACTTGTTATGCTGTTAGCATTACTTTCTGGACAAAGATGTCAAACTTTGGTTGCTTTGGACATTGATTGATTGGAAATCAATCAGTCACGTTGTGTTTTTGTTATTAACTCTTTATTAAAACAGTCCAGGCTAGGATTTCACCTTGATCTAATTGTGTTTAAAGCCTATGCGCCAGATCGACGTCTGTGTGTAGTTACCTACCTGCACCAGTACCTCAAGCAAACAGCTGGACTGAGACAGGGAGAGACTAAGTTGTTGTTGAGCTACCGGAAACCTCACAAGCCAGTGAGCACCGACACTGTTGGTCGGTGGATCAAGTCAATGCTGACTGCGTCTGGGATTGATGCAAGTAAATTTACAGCTCATAGTACGAGAGCAGCTTCCTGCTCGGTTGCTAAAGCTCATGGATGATCAGTGGATTCCATCATGAAAGCTGGGGGCTGGACCAGAGAGTCTACATTCCAGAAATATTACCACAAAACTGTGTCCCAGGCAGGGAAGTTTGGTGAATCTGTGCTAGCAGATATTGACAATTGATATGTTAGTACGTGTTACAAGATATCCTGGGTATTGAAAGACAAGACTGAATCAAGTGTAACAGTTTATATTCAGTTTGAAATAAACTACTTTCGAGTTTGTAGTTTTTAGTCTATGCTCATGAACACAAGCTTTGAAGTCTCACGTGACTACGGAGTGAAAGACTATCACGAGGTAGAATTGATAATTAAACAAGCCTTATTAAAGATGAAGTTTGATTGTAGTTCTACCGAGTAATGGTCTGGAGCGAAGTAGTCATGTGCCCACCCAGTGATTATTTTTAAACCCACCCGACTCGGGTAAATTTCTTTTTCTCCGAGTGCACATTTGGATGTAGATCCAATGTGTTCACTCGCCCATTGAATACTGATGAGAACGGGGCTCGACGCTTCTCACGTGACTACTTCGCTCCAGACCATTACTCAGTAGAACTACAATCAAACTTCACCTTTGATAAGGCTCGTTTAATTATCAATTATTCATGATTGAAAGATGCCCACAATTTCGTTTTCACAATGTCATTTTAAATTATCTAACAACTAGACCACGCCTCTGTTGCAGCAACACCTGCTGGTTGGGGGAGCGAGGAAGGCGTACTGGTGTCTGGAGCAGTGGGAGACTCCCCTCTACCATCAGCTCTACCAGGTGTACATGTTCTTCCTCATCTTCCTCCTTCCGCTCTCCCTCATGACCTTCGCTTATGCCAGCATCTGCAGGAAGCTGTGGCTGGTCAGGTACCATCGGGCCTCCATCCGGGCTAACAAGTAAGCGTTTTGATTAAGGTATTAAGTTGACTGTAATCAGTCAAGTTCAGTAATATGTGGCGCAGCTCGGCAGATGGGTGGGATAACTGTGTCAAAGCTGGATAACAAAAGAGCTTGAGAATTAATGTCTTGCATTGAGATTTACTGCCTATTTGGGACGCACGGAGTCAACCTAGGAAAGAGACTTTATTCAAAATATAACGCTTTTCCTGGGCAATGACTTTTGTCAAACCAGGGATATACTATTCCTAAGAGTGCAACAATAATTGAGCTGTATTGAATAGAATATTGATGCAAACATTCCTTTTGTTGATCACAAAAATTCAATGTACACGCTATTGAATAAACATTTCTCTTCCAGTCTACGGTATTGTTGCCAAGAGACTATTCTCCTGGAGACTAATACACCCAATGGAGCCATCCGCGGAGACAAGATAGTCCCTGGAACATTCACCGTGAAGCGAAAGAAAACACTTTCAACAGACGAAGATTCAACAAGAAAACAGGTAAGTTAGATTTATCGAATGTGGTAATCAATTGCAAGTGATCTATCCTGTCAAATAAGTAAGGTTATTTGAAAAATAAAGAACAGAACACAAATTGAGCTAAATAGTCATGTTCAGTCTAGTGTCGATTGACGGCGTAAATGGTGCACACATACAAACGGATCTGTTTTACTTATGAATTGTATAGCAACAAAGACAATCGGTTTTATGTCAAATTTATTTCAATCCTTGCTCAGATTGTTTCACCACAAACAATGCTAAATTCTGTATGGATGAAAAGCCATTGTTCTTAAGATATTGATTATAAACATTTCAACTAGTAAACATACATTAACCTTTAAAGAACATGATCAAGAATAACCACACGTAATGAGTCATTCCAATAGCGTTCCTTGTAAATTGAAGGAATGATGTAGATGTGCATGTATCCTCGACAGGTAATCAAGATGTTGGTTGCCGTGATTGTCCTGTTCGCTGTCTGCTGGGGTCCTATCATGATCAACAACCTCCTAGTCGCATTCGGAGTCCTCAACAACCTCCACGTTGGCTATCTGAAACCCATGAGGCAAGTCTTCTGGCTCATGTCCTACTTCAATAGCTGTGTCAATCCAATAGTGTACGGCTTTATGTCCAAGAACTTCAGAGACACATTTCGGCACACGATTGGCATTTGTTGTGTCAAACATTCACCAAAACGGAATATCCGGTTTCAAGGCCGAGGCTCACTTCCGGTTCCGTCTTCCTGTCAGTACACAAGTCACCGGGCCACGTCAATCTTCCGGACAAGTGATAAGAGTAAGAGGGTCTGCAAACCTCAAGTCAGTTTCTCTCATGGGTCTCCCTGTTCTGAACTTACAGATATCAGAAAGGACTCGGACTTAAGGACTCCATTCGAGACAAATCATATCTGTGCCAACTCTGATGTGTGTAATATCCCCTGAGATACTGTGTGCCTGCAGCTACTTCCAAAGATTTATATGTATGATTTGTGCTCAAACGTTTTGCATAATCATACGTGTTGAAATCTTACTTTTAAAATCAGCAAAAAATGTTTCTTTTCACATGTGACAAAGTTAATTATTATCGTATTTATTTAACATTTTCGCCGTGTATGTGTTGTCTCCTTTACATTTTTAACCCATTAAGTAAATATCAAAATGCTAACTAAATCATTAGCTATGCAAGACAAAATCTGATTTAAATCCTAAATTCAAGCATTTCTGTAAATACCTGTCGATTTGTGTTCACTTTCATTTGACCACTGCGGAAGAACGATATCCTAAGTTGATAAACTGACAGGATTGACTCATTATTAATGAATTTATTTTAGTTATTTTTCGATATTCATTATCTTTGTCTTACTTCATGTCCTATTTTCTTCATACCAACTGTTTGACAATCGCAGCAAAACCAGGGACGAGCATATTTAATGTAAAATAAATTAATTGTAATTGAAATATTTCTGAAAAGAGTATAAGACTGTCATCTTTTTGATGTGATACATTTTGTAAATAAATATTCCTGTCTACTCTTCGTTTTGTTTTCGCAAGTCATAGATGTACAGCAAACGTAAACTAAGACACAGAGGAGTGAATGAGGTTTACATTCAATGATTCATATCGATTTCAGATTTAAATATAAAACAAAAACAAAAACGCATCATTTCTACTGACAGAATCTGATCTCAGTCACTGCGAAATATTGTTTCTACCAGTCAACGAGGGCAATTATTTGGTTATTTACGTGTTTAATAAGAGCAATCCCAACTTCATCCAAATTTATGAAGGAATCTTCAAAAATATCAAAATCATATCAACACAAATACAGATGTTATTCAGTTAACACCAGATTCTACTTCTTTATTATATTTCTTCGGATTTCCATTTCGCTTATGGAAACAATAATGAGTTTGCTATATACCTGGTAGTCTGGGGTCGAGAGTAGACGTGTTTTCAGGAGCTCTCACCGATGTGAAAACAATGTGATTAAAATCAACCTACAAAGGCATTTTCGACTAAAAATGATAATGTGGGACTAAAATTAAACTAACAATCACCATAATTGTGAGAAAATATATGTTGGATGGTGTACATTCAAATGTATTTTTGTGGATTCGTGAAAGTGTCATTTCATGTTTCAAAGGACGCCATATTCAATATGAGGATGTGTGTGAATGGATATATCAGTACATGTAAGTAAACCTCCATCAATTTACAAAGAAGAATTGTTTCAAGACATTTCATATCCCTGATAAACCTGTTATGTAAGTTACAAAATAACTTTGAACTTATCCTCAAATGACTGACACTCCCGGTAATTCCAAACGCCGGCGTAGTTCACCTATTTCACCCCAAGTGGATATTTCATTCTCATTGTCTAAGAGAACAAGATCGTTATCTGACAGTTCCGTTTTCACTGTAGAAGAATCAGGCATGGAAAACTTAGACATTGTGCCTCAAATTATTGAGGCTTTCAATTCTCCTGCAGTTTTAGAGAAAGTAGGAGTGGCTCTAGCTGGAGTTATTATGCCCCAAATTAACCTGACTCTTGATAGTAAGCTGAAGTCTGTGAATGATTTCCTAATGGCAAATAAAGAAAAGACTGATTCTTTGCAAAAGAAAGTCACGGAATTAGAAGATAAACTGAAGGATAAAGATTCTCAATTGGATGACATATATCAATACAGTCGCCGGAATAATGTTCGTGTTTATGGCATAAATGAAGAAGCAGGGGAAAATACTGACGAAATTATGATGAAGTTAGCAGGTAAAATCGGGGTGAAACTAGTCTTGCAGGACATTGAACGAAGTCACAGGACTGGCAACCCTGGTAATTACACAGGAGGTAGACCGAGACCCATTCTAGTACAGTTCATGTCTGATCGCAAAAAGAGGGAGCTGATGAGGAATCTCAGCAAACTGAGAGGTCAAGGGGGCAAATCAAAGATCTTTATTAATGACGATCTTACAAAAGAAAGGGCTCGAATTGCCGCTGACGTTAGGAAACTAGTGGTTATCAGAAAATTGTCCGGATCATGGGTACGAGATGGAATAATCTTCGCTAAGAAGCTGGATGACCATGTCAGCCTTATTACAAAAAGACATCATTTTGACAAATTAATCGAGTCTCTCAAACTTAAACTCCGCCTGCAAGTGTCCCAGGAGCAGAGGAGAATGGTGGAATTCTCAGATGTCGACGACAGTGATGTAGAAGATTAGTTTTTATACACATGTTGACTCTTACATGTGCGTTTGTTTACAAACACAAGTGAGTAACAGTTCTTCATTCTGATTGGTTGTTCCACGCTGTCAAATCCAATCACAGTGTAGAGTGTCGCGGCCGAGCCCGCAGCCTCGCGGTGCACGTGTACCGCTGGCAGTGTTGTGTTGTGAAACTGTTACATAATGGTGATGCGCTATAAGCAGGACTGGTAGTCTTGTTGTATGAACTATTTCTTTTGAATGACAGTACTCATCCAATTATCTTTTAGCTGGCCACCTCATATTGTCTATATGATGCAAGTGACAGATTTCGTGATTTACTGATACATGTACTTTTCTTGATGATATAACAGACGAGACTTTGATTGTTTTGCTTTGTTTATTATTTTATATTTGTGATATTTTGTTTTCATGATATCCTTGAAAGATTTTCAAGTTAGTCGAAGCCTTTTTCTTGTTTATCAAAAAACCACTCATGGTGGGCTACGATTTGTTTTATTTCTTTTTTCTTTTATTTGTATTGTTCTCATTTCTCAACAGTTTTGTGCAATTGGTGAAAAGCAAAGACTCCTTTCTTATATCGTGTGTGACATACACAAGCACAAATGAATTGAAAAATGTTTCGAAAAGTCTATTTTCTCCTGACATTCATAGACATGTAACGTCATGTGTATACTTATTCATTCAGCTGACAATGATGCCCCAATTTTCTGTTTTAGTTATATTTGAAAAATTGTTTGATGGGGGTTGATGTAGACCTATATCGACAGAGAATTGGGGTGTTTCAAGGTAAAGTTCATAGTTCTATAAAGGCCAAAATTGACCTTAATACATATTTCCTTGTATTATTCTTCACTTCTATGGGTGTCAGGGGTATACAAGTATTTCTTATTTTGTTGATATGCTGTGGTGACGTGCATCCAAACCCTGGACCCATTACTCCAAACAAACTTGATTTTAAGATTATCCATTTAAATGTGCGTAGCTTAAAGGATAAGATCGATATCATTAGTCATGAATTCAAGGATTATGAAGTTATTTGTATAACAGAAACATGGTTGCATTCTGATATTTTAGATGATGATATTAAGATACCGGGATTTCATTTACCTTTTAGACAGGATAGATTAACTCGAGGTGGAGGGGCAGCAGTTTATGTAAGAGAAAACATTTATGTAAAACGTATGGAAGATCTCTCGGTTATGGGCTTAGAATCTCTTTGGGTTAAAATTAGTTGCAAAAACAAACACTCCTTAATCGGTACGTTTTATCGTGCTGATAAAAGCAGCCACTATTGGGATCTCATTGATATGTCAATAGGAAATGCATCTGATCTAGATTTAGATATGATAATTGTAGGAGATTTTAACATTGATTACTTTAGTGTTCGTAAACAGCGCTTAGATGATCTTCAAACAAGATATGGCCTTAGACAAATTATAACTGAACCAACAAGGATAACAGAATACTCAAGTACTTTGATAGATTTGATATTTGTTTCTAATTATGCAAGTGTGAGCTCTTCGGGTGTTCTTGACCCTGTGTGTAGTGACCATTGTCCAGTCTATCTTAGTTTGAGGTATCATAAGCCTTGTAATGTTACATTTAAAAGGAAAATATATAACTATTCTCAAATAGATATCGAAGGCTTAATTTCGTACCTCCGTGAAGTAAATTGGGATACTGCTCTAAATGTTGACGATATTGACACTCAAATTGAGGAATTTACGGAAACCCTTTTAGAAGTTTGTGATAAATTCATTCCTAACAAGATAATTACTGTCAGAAACGAAGACAAGCCATGGATGAATTCTAAAATACGTAGCCTTATAAGAAAACGAAATCGTAAACATAAAGTTGCTAAGAAAAGAAATTTACCCAGTGATTGGGGAGTGTTTAGAAGTACAAGAAATAAGGTTATATCAGAAATTAAAAGGGCAAAAGCACAGTACTTCATTAAATTAGATAATGTGATTAATGAGCAATGTCAGAACAAGAAATGGTGGCAATTAATTAAACATTATCTTAAGAAAAAAGAAAATTCATTATCTTTTCCATCTATCTCTCATGAAAATGTAATTTATGATGAACCTACTTCAGTTGCTAACATTCTAAATGATTTTTTCGTAAATCAATCAACGGTTGAAGACCCATTACGCCCCCTCCCATCCCCGTGTATTAAAACTTCTCACTGTTTAGACAGCATTGAATTAACACAGAACGATGTCCAAGACGTATTACTTTCTTTAGACGCACGAAAAGCATCGGGCCCTGATGGTATTGGTAATAAATTCCTCAAGCTTGCTGCTAGACCTCTATCTTATCCTCTCGCTTCAGTTTTTAATAAATCTCTGAACTTAGCTGTATTTCCCAAAGTATGGAAGAGCGCTTCTGTTATACCCATCCATAAGAAAGATAGTGTTAATGAGTGCAGCAATTATAGACCAGTTTCTCTTACATGTTGTTTATCTAAAGTGTTTGAAAAATGTGTTCATAAATATGTTTTTAATTATTTTAGAGATAATAACCTCATTAGTACACTACAATCTGGGTTTATTCCTGGAGATTCAACTACCTACCAGTTAATAGATCTGTATAACTTTATTTCAAGTGCTATGGACAAAGGTAAAGAAGTAAGAGCAGTGTTTTGTGATATTAGTAAGGCGTTTGATAAAGTTTGGCATAAGGGACTTCTCCATAAGTTACAATCACTTGGAATTAGTGGAAAATTACTGGAATGGTTTAACAGTTATCTTAATGAGAGAGTTCAGAAAGTAGTTATAAATGGATATAATTCAAAATATAGATCAGTTTCAGCAGGCGTCCCACAAGGATCGGTGCTTGGACCATTACTGTTTCTTGTTTATATAAATGATCTTGTAGAAAATATAGACTGTAATATAAGACTTTTCGCAGATGATACTTCAATCTATGTTATAATTGATGACCCTGTTCAAGACGCTGCGCGCCTGAATAGCGATTTAGAATTGATTTCTAGTTGGGCCCAGAAATGGCAGGTAAAATTTAATCCTTCGAAGACTAAAACTGTACAGTTTAGTAGAAAACGCTCTTCAGGTCCTATTCCAAAATTATATATGCAAAACACTCCCATAAATGAAGTTTCTGAACATAAACATCTAGGCCTCTGGTTTCAAAAAGATGCTAACTGGAATGTACAACTAGATTCTTTATCCGATAAAGTTTCACCTATGATAAATTGTTTAAGAAGTTTTAAATATCGATTATCAAGAAATACACTTACTACTATGTATACATCATTTATCATGCCATTATTTGATTATTGTAGTTGTATTTGGGATAATTGTACAGTAAATCAGGCGTCAATGCTTGAAAATTTACAACTTGATGCACTTAGAACAATATGTGGGGCTACTAGGGGAACAAGTCATGATAAATTATATACAGAAACTAATTTCCTACCACTTGTAGAAAGAAGACGAATACAGAAATTGATTTTATTTTATAAAATGGTAAATAAGAAAACACCAGATTATTTAAACAGTCTTGTGCCAGAATCTGTTTCTCAAGCAAACCCGTATAATTTAAGAAATTCATCAAATTTACAGAAAATACATGTAAGAACATCTTCTTACGCAAAATCATTCTTACCTAATTCTGTAGAACTTTGGAATTCTTTATCTAAAGATATAAGACAAATACAGTCGGTAAATGAATTCAAAAATAAAATTACACCTAATTTTAAAACTTCTTTTGGGTTTGATATATATACTGGAAACAGGTTTTGTCAAATTCTGCATTGCAGACTTAGATTAGAATGCAGTGATTTAAATGCACATAAAGTGAAAAGATTCATATTGGATGATCCATCGTGCAGTTGTGGTGCTCCCTATGAAGACACCATTCATTATCTTTTTGTCTGTCCAAACTATACTACCATAAGAGGCACTTCATTTTATTTCAAATATGGTTATAACATAAACGACGCTTTGTATGGAAATCTTGAACTACCAGAATCTCTAAATATTTGCATAATCAACTCTGTACATGATTTTATTACCGCATCAAAACGATTTACTCTAATTTGAGTTTTAAGTATTATATTCTTGCCCTTTATTGAACTAACACATGTTGAAATAAGAATGATTATATACACGCATGTTGTGCTTTGTGCTTGTTATTAAGTATACTTTTGAAATCATAAGACTTTATGTACGTCGCATATATTATGTTGTTATGGAGAGGCATTAATATAAGCCATTGGCTTGTTTGCCAATCCATTTTCTGTATATTTATAGAAAATAAATATGTTTAAAACACATATACCTAAAGAGAGGTTTTGCAAACTTGAACAGTGTGAGTCAAATTGGTTTTAACATGAAACAACACGGCCCTTCATTTCACGATGAGAAAACATTTTATTACCAAATAGTAAAGTATAATATATTATAGCGAGCTTAAATCTTTGGTCCCTTGGAGTTCGTTATATCCGAGTTCTACTGTAAGTAAAGAAATTTTAAGAAGGTCTCTTCTTTCATATATCTCTGTAGAAATTTTATTAGTTCACGATGTCTGGTTATATTGACCGTGTAAGCAGATGTTTCTGTGTACGGACGGAAATTGATGAATCCGAATTACAATTTAAAGACACGTTCTTCAGCTGTTCCAAATATATGGAATACATCACTAAATCCAACATGGAGGTTCTAAAAAGGGTGGAACTTCTCTAACGAAAAATGCATGCGGCCGTTTTAGCTTGCCGTTTGTTTAAGAATTCCATGTATTGATAAAATATCATAGTCTTGTATTTGATATCGTTTGATTTCCCTTTCAACCGTCAAAATGTTCAGCTTTTTCAGCAAATTTGTCCAGAAATGTCCAAGTTATATGGCATGCTACTGCCGATCCATCTGAATCTAAGCTCCTAAAATTGCCAATTGGTAGATTTGATGAAAAAGACCAGGAATATATGTAACATTATCATTTCTTTGTGAGCCAATGCAAACAACCTGTGGGATATCATACTTGAATTTATCAAATTGTAAGGTTTGACTGGCATTCTTGAAATTGTAAGGTTTAAACGTGTACAATTGTATGAATATCCAATTTCTTTATTCACAGAAAGAGACATTTAAAAAAGGTTTAAGGATCCAAATCAAAACTTCTATATTTTGAAGAATGAACGTGTGAAAGCAGCTTAACGAAAATATTTCACAATGTCTTGGATTTCACTCATCCATTTTGAATAAAATGAAAGGACTTTTGTACATTCCTTCCACATATCCTTTTTTCCTAAATGCAGTGTCTTCTGTGTCCGCTATAGTGCTCTGCATTCAGTAAACCAACACGCTTCTCTGTAAGTATCCTTAAAATTGTTCCGTTTGTGTTCATGAAAAGCACTTACGGCACATTTTCTTCTAGGCTCTGACATAGTTTAGCATGTAGGTATAAAGAACATACATACTCGGACTAAATCATTTATTATTTATAATCTAACTGCAATAACCACTTCTTTGATTGGTATTCAAGAAGCAATGTAATAACCAGTCTAAATCCTCATGATACTCGTGGTTCAATTACATTTAATAGAGAAAAGGGGAAAATAAACAATTATAGAAAAACTAAGCACATACATAATTATTTTCAACAAACACAAAACCATGACGTCTCATGGTTTCAAATAAGAAACACCAATGAAAGAATTTGGCTTTGCGTATCTGGTTGAAAGGGCCACTCGGTTATACTCGTCAAAAATTTATTGCTTTGAAAATAACGTAAATTGCATAATTCATGATATAAAGTCAAAATCTCATATACTCGTTCCCAAATGACAATCATATGTCAAATAATTAAACAGGTACATATATAAATTCACCGAAGCCAAAACGACACGTCCAATTTATATGAATACTAGTTATAAGACCTTTAAAACATTATCACTTTGTACTTGACGTTTTGGCTGCTTTAGTTAAGTTTCGAAAATTACGTTGATTGGTTGTCCGGTTTTCGATCAAAATCCCGACCTAAAAAATCCCTGTTGTCACTAAACGACGTCGACTAGCTTGAAAATTATACTTTTCAACAGTCGGTATTTACCGATCAGTTGAAACTATTTGTAAAGTTTGACACATATGACCGCAGACATATATCATATATACATAATATTATATTATATTAGACATATATTAAGAGTATATCATGCCTAGTTCGTTATTAGTGCACATTTGTCATTTTTCAATCTATATGAATTCAAATTTAAAATACAATGACATATGGAGAAATAATGGCAATGGTGATAGGGTACATGTACTCTTCAAATTTGTTTCCCTTTGGAGATCTCTATACATGTATGTTTTGTTGTTCGCATATTGAAGTGATTCTTTTTAAGGAACATGTTAAGATATTTGCTAGGTTCGCTTTTCCGTTACTAATGGTTGCACAAAACATTGTTGTAGTCATTCAATAAACCAGTTTCAAGATACCTCAAAGCTTAGTTAAAGGTCAACATGTAATAGAGTATAGAATAGGTATGACATTTGATATTTATAAATAACAAATCTCTATACGGTGTTTCCGGGCATCTTTGGCATGTATAATAGCACGGATACTAGTCTCTCCTTGAATTACCCAGCAGCATGAAATACCTCCGTTTTTCACCGTACATGTACAATGCATATATTCTGTCTGAATGGTCATCGCTCACGTAATTTCTGAATGTCATGATCAGTTAAACATGTTTTATATTTTATGTCTATTGGAAAAATGTCATCGTTAGACGTAATCATCTGAACACAAAATATATCAAACTAATTTCTTTTTAGAATCAAATTTAAAATAATTACTAAATCTAATCTAAGTAAACGCTGAACTTCTTGTTGAGCAATGTATCCAAGAAAAACTGTTTGATATCATTTGTATTCCCTCAAATTTATAACAATAGACTGAAAGATTTCTTTGGTTTGTGTTTGGCTAATGTTTGTCTAGCGTATTAGAACATCGTGTGCGAAAGCTATATTTTATAATTCAAGAGGTTTCCTGGTTTCAATGCCAAAATTAATCAGCAGATTTGAGAATTGTGTCACGAATTGTCATACTCTCCAAAATTGGTTTTATCTCGAATTGTCATTCTCTCCCAACATGTTTAAATAATCACGTTATCATTATTGTTACTTTTTCATTAATCCTCATTCAGTTCACTTAGCGGTGTTTTTTTTCACTATTTAAACTTTCCTTCACGAAATAGAACAAAGTTTAGCAGTGGATCAATTTACAGAAGATAATTGCAAATACCACTACCGATGTTTCTGAAGGGTCCATCGACCATTTCCAAACGAGGACATACACGCTGTCTTTACTAATGACGCAGACATCTGCATCTGTCATTTACATACAGACCCGACCTTCTCCTGCTATCTAGGCCTATGTTCAATAGGTCATAGTTTGACACAATTTATTAAATGGTCACTTATGCAAAACTGTATCAATGATGTCATTTGATCGATCAGTATCCACTGATGTTAAAGTACAATTTTAGTGCCAATCGAATCGAAACCAAAATGAAGTTGTGATATTGATCGAAAACCGAACAAGGACGTCAATCGGCCAAACGTGATTTGGAAACATATATAAAGCAGTCAGAATGACAGTTATGAGTTAATAATATTTGATAGGTTAAATAATTAGTATACATGTAATTTGGACATGTGACAAATTGACTTCCACGAAATTATATGACTGTTGTAAAATGTGAGATGTGTTGAATTCATATGATGAATAATGTCATCTTCGTTAGTTTCAAAGCAACCAAGATATGTGCTAAAAAAAAGTGCCTCGTTATGGAGAGGTGAGACCCAGAATCCGAGCTTATTCTCGGTAAAAAAAATTAAGTTTAAGTACAGTATTCCAAGTTCATCTTTCACCACTGCTTTGAGGCGGTTATTAGTACCTGAAAAGGCGCCATATACATTTCCTCATCATTATTAATGCCAAATTAACAATAAAGGGATTTCTGAGATAACTGGGATGAAAATACCGTTTGTTTCCAAGAAGCATCCCCTGAAGTTTGGTAATATCTTATCATTGTGTATGGACATTTAGTTCAGTTTATTTTTGTTAAGTTTAGGATCTCGTGCTTTGGTATGGACAAAATGTAAGAGGTGTTGAAGCAGGTTTTCGCTGAAAATAAGGAAATCTCACGGAAAGCAAACCAATTGTAAGTCAATGCAAAATAATATGATGTAATCCATGCAATAATATCTAACGAAGGTACCTCCCTCGGTTGAGTTTTGCAAATTCATTTGTTTTCTCGAATTATTTAAAGTTGTTCACAGTGGAATTGACGCATTCAGCTTTCGCTTGATACATGCACGTGATGCGTTATTTTACACTTGCTTTAAACGCTGAGAACGACAGGTATAGATATCACAGTAGAACAATGTGTGTTGCTTTAATTTTGTGTATATTTGCAAATGGGAAACAGCGCAATTCATATTAAATAGAGAAAATATTATATATAAGAAATGTGTTTATCGAGCCTTTTTAGATACAATAGATAATGTAACAACATATTATTCTATTTGTACTGTTCAGAAAGGTAATTAATTGTCTATGCTTGATACTAATATCAATCTTCATTCAAAATTAATGGGATAATAAACTACATCTTATTACGATCGCTTACAAATTTGTTGGGATTTCATGATTATGAGCCTCCACAGATTTCATTTGTTTTCATTGTTTTAAAGTTTGTAAAGTTATCTCTTCAACTTAAATTAAGCTTACTGTAAGGGTTGACATCCCTAAGCTCTGATAAACTTACAGTGCTAATTAATGTCGATCTAGCAGTAGCGGTTCCAGTAGCATCCAGCACAAACCGCTGATTGTCCTATTGCAAACAAATCTTACATGAGGATAAGAATAATAATCTTGGAGAAATATAATCTACCGAAAGTTCACAAGAGAAACTTTATAACAGTACTATTCTTGCTCAGTGAAAAAGATGCATAAATCGAGAGATCATGTAAGTTTTATATGAGTTCCTACAACGATTAGTGTCAAATGAAAATCAAGTGTTTTGCATTTGCCTTTCTTGGTGAGTGAAAATGAAATGTCGATGTAATGGGAGTTACCCATATTAACATCTACACCACTAAACATTATGCTTGATCCCTTACGTTAAATTATCTTAAAAGTGCAGCTTGTCAAGTGCCTGTTGCGAAACATGCTTGATATATATATGTGGAATTATTTACCTTTTGAGCTTCATCCTTACAACTACCGTGGGGAGTTTTTTTTCAAATGTCATCCAGGTTTTAATTGAAACTTGCGTTCTTCGATATCGCGATCACAAAGGTTTTGTATTGTTTAAGCTTTTCGTTTGACATTTGAAAACCTACAACACCCATGGGAAAAGTCGTTTAAAGTGTCTGGTGCCTGTGCAAATCTGACAAATCAAAGTGAAAACTTTTTGAAAATCAGATTGAAAAACCTATATTGGGGAAGTTTTCTTGTAACAAAAGAATTCATGGTAGTTTTCATGTTGCCCTTCGGAATATTTTGAGACTTCAATGTTTGTTAAAACATTTGTTTTGAGATATCTGCTTTGTGTTTACACTTGTAACAAAAACAAATGTTTCGTTTGCTTATCAAATTTCAGAAGAATAAAAAGGTTAACCATGTATTTTGTACAATTGTATTGTTTCAAACAGAATAATCGATTGACAAATTACGATGATGATAAAGTACGTAATAAAAGTTAAATAACGAATTCTGTGAAACTGCGACAATGTATTCTAACCCTTTTTTAACGCTTGATTTTAAGTAGCAAGGCAAAGAACCCAGTGCTTACGTTATAATTGTTCAAACATTTGTCCCAAACATGTTCGATTGGAAACGGGTCCGGAATCTTTACTGTTCACGAGTTTGCCAATACAGAAATATGTTTAAATCCTAACCCTTTGAAATCAAGCGTTATCATTATGGTGGATAAAACGGCTGCTGTGACAATGTGCTCACGTGGAAAAATGGACTGCCAAGATATTGTCCGGATGATACGTGCATTTGACACGTTTCGCAACAAAGTGCCAATCCACTCTTTCCATGATACAACCCTTTACCTTAACATCATCGATCAAGGTGAATAACGCAGTACGTTTGGCTTGTTGACGCCACTTCCTCCTACGTCTGTGAAGATAGACACAACCGAAACAATTACATTTCGTTAATGTGGATAGCCTCATTGATGCCAAGACATCAACGTCTTCTTACTCTTATGTGTCAACTTCTTAAAATGGGATGCGTGATGTCATGCGCCTTCAAGTAAATACTACGTATATGTGTAGTGGATTCCTGATTGTCTTCCAGTTTTCATTGTCTGCTTGAAATCGATGCTTGTTATGACACGACGTTTAAAATTTATTGTACCAAGGAAAAAGTTTATGTCAAAGCGCGATTCGGTAAGCTCCAATGCCACAACGTTCTGTGCAGTGACAATCTGTAGCATTCGAAGATACGTAACATTTCAGCTTGTAAAAGTTAGTTGCTTCTTAACGCAGCATGAAGTCAACCAGACTGATGATTGCACCTTCCAATATGGTATGGCTGATAGTCTTGTTATTTACTACTTGCAGTGATGCATAGATTGAACTGAAGAACTTGAACTTGGAATAACCAATTATGAACATTATGAATTTTGCAGAATAAAACTAAACTTGTCAATCAACAAAATACATTTCTTAATACATATCAACTTCGATGTATACATCTATTCAAGTGACCATGTTTTCACGTAGCACCTATTACTTCTGTTGACAATGATATTTTGTTGAAAGATTACGCCTAATGCTAATAAATGTAAATCCTACAGGACCTCATGCCAATACCAACTCTGTAAGTTGTTCATCACGCAATTCTACATTTTTCAAATATATTTTTTCAGATATCGTAGAAGGAAAGATCGGGTTGCATACATTACAGAAAGTCTGTTTCAACTAAATGCCATTTTCTCACATGATGTTTGTCCATTAGTGGCGCCGTATAAAATTAAAATGTCTGACAACTCTGTCTGAATCTCTGGTTACTCTTGGTCATCTATTGTACAAATTGAAATCTTTAATCCCCAGTGGTTTGCAGTCAAGTTGACCATACATAAGCCCGTCCTCTCAAAAAACGCAAACAATACACATTTTTAGTATAGAATTTGCGGTGAAATATCGATACCTATCAATGAATATAATAAGTGATATTAGTAACTGGTGACAAAAACATTCGCACGTTGGCCAAAAAATGAACTTTAAGTGGTTGCATTGACGGACATTATAAAATTGAATCATGCCTGCTCAGACATTTTATTAAGAACAAGTCACATGCATTTGAAATTAATCGATCTTTATAATCATGTGCACCACGAGATTTAACTGTTACATACTCAGTCCACGAACATTACTGACAGTGATTTATGATTGGGGTTGAACGAAAGCTTCCAGTACATAATGCATATACAACGGCATATGTGCTCAAACACCTAGATGGGAGTCACTAGTTCTTGCGTAAATTTGCGCTTAAACATATGACATAACATCCAGCACTGAATCTAAACATTTGTCGAGTGGAATATAATACAAAAAAAATTGTCTTTACTTTAAAAATGTCATGTGTATCTCAACTCGTGAGGCAGAAAAGCTCTATATTATCAATCGTGGCTGCCCCCGTCCTAGATCCGGGGATAACTATTTCAACATATAAAGATATCAAGATATGAATTTATCTACAATATGTGTGATTGCCCATTGGGTCGCATGATTCTGTGCGAGTTTAGTACAGGCGAAGCCTACTCGTTATCGTTATTTGACCCTAGCCTTTGATTGGTAAACAGAGCTTACGTCAGAACATGCGACGGGGTTGCGGTCGGACCCAGTGGAGGGGAAACCCGGAGGAAACAAATTTATCGATGTCGTTATTTTTTAGAAGTTTTATTTCTCAACACTAGGCCGATTAATCAGACTGACAGGGATATATACAAAGCGTAACATTGTTTTTATTAACGACGATTTCAAATGGACATGCTAAATTAAAAGTTCTAATGATATTAATCATTGAGAAAACAATTCTTTTGGTGGAAGAACAGATTTTGATAACAATATTATCCCTTTATAATTGACATTAATACCGGGGACGTAGCTCAGTGGTAGAGTGTCCGCTCGTCACCCGGAATACCGGGGTTCGATTCCCGGTCGCGTCATACCAAAGGACGTTAAAAGGTTGGAATTGTTGCTGCCCTGCTTGACACTCAACATTGTAAAGGCAGAACAACGCATTAACTGGCGCTGCACAGTGGCTGCCGGGTGCAAATTCACAAAACAAACTTCCAATATCTACATGTACTGAGGACAATAAAGTGTTATTATTTTTATTATAAAACAATACAATCCCCTCTCTCGTCTATTTACGGGGAAAGGCGCTGGTTAGTGATGTTGTCAACAATGGCTAATCCCATGTAACTACTTCCAGCATTACTTCAATCAATTTTACTCATGTTTAGTAGTTAATGAGTTAACTGCTTTTATATGAAAAACATAATATATAACATAAAACGGGCCTGTTATTATTTTAAATTATTGTGCAGCACCACTTCAATTTCAAGCAAGGCGGTCACTTGGCACATTTCAGCTTAGGAACCGTGACATTGCTACATTGAAGGTGAATATGAAATATTCCTCGGTATTAAAGAACCATATGAACGAAATCAAAAAGTAATTCTTTACTGCTGTCAGAAAAGTCACATGGTACACAGATATAAGTTAATTTGCACATGTAAACTGATACAAATGCAAACACAGCCATTTAAAAGTTATTTCGATCGTGTAAAGCGGACTCCCTGATAAGTTTATAAGTGTAGTTAGCGATGTCGGAGAAGAAACATTTCTCACATTATGTCTATGACAGAACAATTATGTCAAGGTAATACAATCACGCCAGAGACAGTAAGTAAGGTTACTGCAGTAATTAAGTAGTCTGACAGATGCATATGACAGATTGATTAGTAATCGCAGTATGTCATTAATTATTAACGTATTTGAATAGTCTGTCATCCTATGTAGTCTGACATTAATAATTACCTAAGGAAACGTTATTTTTGGTAGATAATGAAAAGTTAAATATTTCAAGGATGCTGTTTTTTTCTGAGTTTGGAGGTGGTGGGGAAGTCGTTTACGACCTGTAAAAGTGGCATAAATTGTTAACGGACAATTAATTTCAAAATCGGAAACCTTCTTAATTGTATGATAAGTAATAATTAATATCTCTCATATCATATTTGAATTAGTATATGATAATAACTAATCAAACAAAATAATAAAAAAGTATGAAAATATTTGTGGATTGTTTTCTTGACTCCTTATGAGATATTATTTTCTTAGCGGGAGAGGAATTCCAATCGGGGGAAACGCAATGAACCTTTTTTCCGACTTAATGTTACAAGTGTACAAGACAGAAAAATGTTGTACCTCATGAATGTGTGGTATTAATTTCAGTCCATGACGCTCGTGTCCGAAATTGGACATATGGGTCATTATTGTCAGACTGGAACTAGATGCAATTAAAACTTCTTCAAGTGGTTAGAAAAATGTAATCGAATTGTGGTTACTGACCATCTATCAAGTTCAAGTTCAATTGAACAGTCAAGAACAAAATTATTTTCACCAGTTTGCAGTCAATTTAGCCTGTGACTGTCGAGACTGCAATTCATCATACAGTCAATTTGGAAGGTGCTTGATTTAAAGAAAAAAATGTACGTTATTCATTATCATGATTTGAACAGGTTTGCAATAGAAGATGTGTTCTTTTTCATAAAAGTTTCGTTGTTTTTTAATATACCGGCAGATGTCTACTGTTAGAGTTCAATTATATATCTTTTTAACTTGGCATCTGAAATTATTCATTGTAATAATAACTCTTTATTGTCCTAGTTGCAAAATAATGTCGGAAATTATTAGTGTGCCCATGGCACCGGAAGCCACTGTGTTAGCACCAGTTCAAGCGATAATGCTGAGCATAAAGCAAGGGAGCAACGTCCACCATCTTAAAAGTCTTTTCCACCATCTTAAAACCCTCATAGTGTCCTGTCAAATCAATTATTCCAAAATGATTTGTTTAGAAGAAATATTTTGAAGAATGACGAGAAGCCGACCCCAAGGAATCAGAACTTAATTAGAAACAAACAGATTCTCTATAGTCCCAGTCGAAATATAATTTGATCTATGTGGACGAACATTTCAATTATCTCTGATACTGACAAACCAGAGTGACAAACATATTAAGCGTTGGCATCCCAGGTACAAGTAAACTAAACGTACTTGCATATAATATAATGTGACAGTAAATTGTCAACTGTTTTTATCACAACGCAATCATTGACAATGATAAAGGTACTTTTTGTAAAACGAAATCGAGTTTGAGAAGACTTTTGTATCAGTGAAACATATTTTTAGAGATGTTTTTAATCCTTTGCCATTTGACATGCACACATTCTGTCCACAGAGGCAGATGTTGATACAGCGAGACTGTATAAACATTTCATGACTTGATCTGCCTCTGTGGGGAGAGAAAGACATGCACGCTGTATCAACTAAAAAACAACTCTGTCATTTCTGTGATAAAAGTACGGCCACGTAAATTCATCATAATTTTAATTTTAAACTATATTAAAATCTAAAATTTGATGCCATTGGATTGCTAGGATGATTTGAATAGATCGAACCTCTTCAACATATTATACATATAATCCGTGACTAATTTCGCCAAATTAATATTTCAAGATCGACATTTAATTAATTATTTTCTATTTCCCCTGTAGTCCTATATGACTTAATGTCACACAAATACCAGTTATGAAATGTAATAAGTATATCGAAATTGTAATTAATGAAACAGACAATTGATAATGTTATACGTGATCATTAAAATTAAACGTATCAAATTGACATTATGTCGGTCTCCAACTAATCAACCAAGTTTTAAAGTAATAAACATGCTCTGCTGAATTTTATCCTGTCCTAAATTTCACAGAGGACTTGTGGACTCACATGATCGAGAGAAAACCGTTTTTAAATTAAAGACGATTGTAATTAAACGGGCCTGACTGGATTTTGAGTTCGATCATTCATTAGTTTTAAAGGGGAAGTTGCTCGTTTTTAGGGGGAATATAAAGTGATCTCAGGAAAGTGAATATAAAGTGTTCCAATTAAAAGACAATTAACGTATTTAAACTAAATGAAGCAGTGATATATCAAATATATAATGTTAAGTTCAGCTATGCAAACTTTAACTTTCACAAAATGAATTAAAGGTGTTTACACAAAAATGGCCGCAAACGAACCTTATGCGAATCTTTATAATTCGATCTCTGACCAGGGGTAATTGTTTTGTGTAATGAGATTTGTGACACTATAAAAAAATACATTAAGCATTGATGTACAATTAAAAAAATATAATTGTCACAAAAAACCTACTATTGCCATTTTAATGAGATATAGGCCTATTCACTTTTTTCAAGACGACCTTGAAAGAACACGAAAGAAAGGAGGATAATTGACATGACCTGTTTCTGTTGAATAATCATACGTATGTTTACTTAATTCTTAGATATCATTGTCGTAAAATTAGGAAAACCAAAAACATACATTAAAATGATATTCAGTAAAATAGGTCTTTGGTCGAGATAACTTTTTTTACTGGAGGACGCTATGATAATGCGAGGATAACGTTAATGTTTTAGAATTACCCCTCAACACTATTGTGACATTAATGACCTAAAGGTTACTAACAGATTGTAAATGCATCCAATTACTTAATTTTACATCTTTCGCGATATACGATGAGAATAATATAAAACATAACACAGATGTAGTTTGTAGAATTGAAATAAAAGCCACATGAACAGATGGAACGATTGCTTGTATTTGAGAACTTTTACAACATGTCATTCTATTTATTTTAGGGAGGCAATGTTTCATCTTTGTATGATATGTGCTTGAAGCTGTCATAAAATATCTTTATTATGCAGGAGTTTGAATGAAATTTATCGAGAAAAAAATGTTAAAAGAATATTTCTTAAATCTCCTTTTTTCACGATAAATTTCATTCAAATTCCTGCATAATATAGATATTTTAAGACCGCTTCAAGCAGCATACTTTAGAATTTTACAACTATTCTCCTTGATCAAGCTGTTTGTTGATTCGAAATCTAAGTATTCAATTCTTAAATTATTAATCACGCTGAGTGGTTGTGTGGGTTGCTGGTACTCCTACCTGATTGATGTCTGACCGAAATCAACTACATTCAAACTGTGATTAGTGCTTAGATTGCAAATTATCTTATACTCAGTTTCAAACTGTTTGTTTTCAAAACATAGTCCTTCACCGTCAAAAATAATTTTAAGAGTGCGCTTCAGTCTTTGAAATTCGGATCAGTGTACATATAAGCATACACTTCAGTTATTTTGCATGACCAGACATAAGTATTTTAATGAAAAAAAACTGGTATCTAAAATGTTATTTTTGTTGACTGTACATACATTTTCATTACTAACGTAATTAGGGGAATGTGTTATTATGTTCTTTTTATAACATTTTCTGAAATGGTTATCCTTCCAACCAGTGTTTGGAATAAGCGTAGGCCCATAGGCCAAACGCCGGCAGTTATTCACAAGGGCCCACACTTTAGAATATCTTCAGGTCCTTACAGGCTCACAGTTTTTTAATGATACTGTTCCTTTCTTACAATTCTTGCAGTGAGACATATTTCCCTGCCAAACCTTCATTACTATCACTCTAAACAGATAACAGTGTTGTGTATTTATAACATAATGAATATTTATATTTTAGAATAAGTGAAATCAGTACTGATAATGAACGCCGACAGTTTCAGAGTTGGGCCCACAGTTTTTCCTATTTGTGGGTCCTTATTGACAAGCAGTTTTCAGATGCTTATTTCAAACACTGCTTCCAACTACATTTACACAACCTAACAAATACAAAACCGTAAACACTGATATAAAGGGCTGTAGAATTAATATCAAGTCTATTTTCTAAAATTACATGCTTATCATGATTAAAAAAACTTGTAAGAAAACTCTGTTGTTGTACAGTATTATGTATTGGGCTGTTGAAGAAGATAGTAAGTATTTCTTCGACATATAACAATCATCATTTTCTTGCAATTTTTTCTCTTTGAGTTATAGTCTATTTTTTAAAGGACCGAAAGGAATATAAATTAATATACTAGGATGAAACTAAAAAAGAAAGATTGTCGTAGATTTATGTTAAAAAGAAATTTTGTAAATAGGATATCTGTCATTTTATGACTAATACCATGTTAATCTCATCGAGGGAAGTAGAAGGTTCATAATCATACATTCATTGATGAATATCAGTTGGGGGTAGATGTTTGGTTGACTGAAAGAGATGTCATAGCGTTCTCAAGACGTTTTTTTCCTTAATTGCTTGTGATAAAATCGTTCCAATAGCAAAATGCTATGACAAAAGTATAATTCAAGGCGTCAAGTAAAGCCATTCAAAGGGCTTTGGTAGCTATGCTGTGTTATGACATCACTTTGAAAGTAATGTCATTGGTATAAAGGAGAAGAATAAGAGGAAGAAAATTATTTTATTACTGGTACATAGTCTGACCTACATAGGCCTATATGAGGTACATACTAAAACAATGATAACATCATTAAACTAAACAGCAATTAATCTATATATCTAAGAAGTATTTAGGTGGCTTCTAGTATATTGATTGGTAGAAGGAAGAAAGAGAAAACGTTGACTCATGTTTGCCTATTTTAAAACTCAGGAAACAACAAGAGTCATGCTATGTCTGTATAAGGCGGAGTTTGAAGTCATCCTGTATGCACAGCACCACTTCCCCTCCCTGAGTCACGCATTCATCATCGACATCATAAGAATTGATGTCTTTATAGTTTGAATAAAGACGTGTTTTCTTTAACAGTTGGATAAGGTATATACATATTTAACGGCAAATCAATTTCAATCTTGTCAGTTATACATAAAGGACACCCGTTATTGGCTAACTACTGTTATTAGTTTTAACTAATGTGATAAAAAATTGAGAAAGGTCAATCAAGTCTGGATGTCCACGAAATTATTAAAATGTGAAAGCATTGTGTCAGTTTATATGTATAACGATTGTACTCGCACAGAAAACGTCCTGTAAACTCACAATTAATGATGCTACTGATGATGCATGACTGGGTATATGCCATACAGGTGAGTATATGTAGATAAAGAAAGAAATACTTTCTAATAAGTTTAGAACTAGGTCTCTCATTACTTTTGCCTTCAAGTATAGAAATGTATGGACAGTGAAAGCGTTTATTCATTCATTGAAAACGCGAACATATGCAATTTAGATATAACCAATATATATCTTAAAAGACTCCAATGTACATTGAAAGGTGTTGTCAAAATATTCCTAAAGGAACAAAGAAAAAAATAATCAGATTTTAAAACAAACGAAATAATCATGGATTTATGTTTTAAAAAATATGGGTATAGACTTGAATGTGACATTTAAAGTTATTATCAGAAGTTTAAAAGCTCAGACCATCGTATGACATATTTCTGCCTTACCCTTATACCTACTGCGAACCCTAATAATGATAAATTACAAAGAAACGAGAACTGAATAATATTACCAACAGTTAAAGGGGCAGTAGCACGTTATTTGATAATCTTATATTTTATAACTTTCACTGATAATTTTACGTTAATGATAAATGTATTATTGTGATAGTGTCAAAAATCTCATAACACAAACCAATTATCCACAGTCAGAGAACGAAGTATGAAGATTCACCTGAAATCCGGTGGCGGCCATTTTGTTTGAAAACCTTTAATTCATTTTGTGTAAGAAAATGTAATCGCATGGCTAAACTTTACATTATCTATATGAATTATTACTGCTCCATTTATTTTGGAACAATTGATTTCCATTTTCCTGACATCACCTTATGTTCCCCCCTAAAAAGTGCTACTGCCCCTTTAACAAGTAATAGTACGTGGGGTGACGTAGCTAGTCGTAGTTCTTAACAGTTGATACAAATTGGTTATAAATACACTGTGGCTGTTACAAGAAGTTAAGTTGCAAGGTTAACATACATAACTTTTCAGGTACAGTTTTCTCACGAAAGGATACTAAGGCTTAAGTGACTATTTCATGTATCTTCTATATTGAATAACATCCATTGCATTAATATTAAATCAACTACACTGACAAATGACATTAGTTGTCAATGTGTTCACAAATCATACTACATGTAATTGTTGGTGGTGATCACTAATCGGATATTTTACACAAATGCAAATACTGAAATTTCGAATTGTGCATCCTTGTCACTTTAAGAAATAAACTGTACAGTTTGAAATATGGTAATATCGTTATTTGATTTCCCGTTTTAGTGCAATCTTTTGCACTTTGTAGGAATAATTTATCTTACTAAAGCTACCAGGTTTACAATTTGAATGATCAAGATATAAAGGTTGTCTATACACATTCAATTAAGGTTGTCTATACACATTCAGTTAATCTATCATAATTAACAAAATTGACAAGATTATCATTAACATCATTGCCGTTATTCGATATTTCATAATAATAATGAATCTACTCAACAGCGCCTCTTGCAACGATCACTTTGGTTAAGTAGAAAAACATATTTTTCTTAGTGTACATTACATGACATATTGACATTGATATTGTAATGATATATTGTCTTATCCGAGTGTATAGTGTTAGCTCGACTGGATAGGTTCAGGTGATTTACATAGACGTCATTGTGTTCATTTTCAATGTCGTCATTGTCATTGATGGACAAAAGATTATGTCCGATGTGTAAATCAGTAGTTGAAAGTGAAATACCTTTTATGCTTGTTTGTCCATCATATTCCGAAATCAGAAGAAAATATATTCCTGCATTTTTTACATCAAAACCACCTGCTGCTGCCTTTACATCCCTATTGTGTTCTCAAAATGAAAATGTTATTCTTAATTTGTCGTTATTTATCAAACATAGTATAAAACGTAGAAATGAACTTTTAAGAAATGAAATTCGCCCCAAGAGCTGAAATAAGATCTTCTTATTGTCATTGTGTTACCAAATATTTGAAATATGTATTACTGTTTATACGTATATAAATTATTTGCATTATGTAACTCTTTATGTACATTTGTATATGGGCCGGAGGCCTTAAATACAATAAACTCTTTGACTTGACTTGACTTGACATTGATCCGCCCATGTTCTGTTTCAGGATTTAAGTCACATATCTCGACACAGTGATATCTCTGGTTTCCCTTCACACGACGAGCACTTTCATATGTTTCCTTCCTCTCAGCAATCAGGATCCGTCTCAGTCTGTTAAAAGAGAGATACATTCTGCCTATAATCAGTTTTATATTAGGTGAACGATTTACTGATCAAATGTTGATAATCTATGTAGTGTAAGAAATATTTGAGTGGGGAAAAATATCACCCATGGGATTGACCTTGGCCGGGGCTTTATCCTGTCCCACACACAGTGTACAGTCAGTCCAGTAATCATCCAACGAGTAACATACACCTTTTCATTCTCTCCCCACTGAGGTAGATCAGGTCATGTTGATAGAGCCTCTGTTCTAATTCGCCTAGTTTGTGGTGTAGAATGGGAGATGCCTGATTAGAGGCTATCGAAGTTAGTTGTGCAATATGCGACGCTGATCATTTTGGTTACTGAATCACGACAGAACAGAACTTTATTTACGCTCAGGCCGATATCCTCGGCATATGTACATGACAGTAAATGCATCATACAAGCGGAAAAGTGATTAGCCGGAAGATTTTACAGTTAGCATTATGATTTTACAAAATTTGCTAAGTTTTTTTAATATAGACACCTTTTTACACATGAACAGATTTTGAAGTTTAAGCATATTTGGTCTCTTTGAGAAATGTAAAGGTATGTACAAGGTTCTTTCTAAAGTAAAATATTCACATCTAAAAATATAATGGACAAAGGCATTGAGATATGAAACACCCTTTCCATGCGAGAACCGTTTTCTTGTGCTAAAAAATCCAAATGTCTTGTGATGAAAGTTTTTCCGCCAGGGGAAACTGCCGTAACCAATAGATTTAGTATAATTAGAACAGAGGCTCAATGAACATGGCTTCAGGTTAAATGACGAGTATGACTGAGGAAACATTCACGAGTTTGTTCTTCCTGTCGTCTTTCATGCCACAATGAATAATCTGTATTGATTAACCGTTGGATATTCTATAGAAAATGATAGACTGACTATCAACGCTGTAGGAGTTCATTTCAGCTTCTTTACAACATCACCAAAGCATATTCATATTCGCTGTTGCTACTCGTATAAAAATTAAAAAAGGAACAGATGCCTTTTAATTCAATTCTAATACATTAATAGTGACAACTGGAAATTGTAGATTTTACCTTCGTATTTTCATAACAAAAGCAACCATGCTGACGATCATGACCAGGGTGACTGCTGATACCAAACTGATGAACACATAATAAGGATACACACTCTTTTCTTCCTCCTCTGCAAAATAATCATTGACGAAGTATCAGTTAATAGATGTGAGCAAAATGTAAAACTGTATTCAAAGAGGGAAAAATTAACGCATTTGTGCCCATAATAAATGTTCACATAAGTAAAATTAGCTCCGGAGTAAGCATACTTAAGTAAAAAAGAAATATTTCCCTATAAATAATTCTCTTGGATAATAGGAAGTCATGCGAACAGATTTGCTGTTCGCTAATTGAGAGTGTTCATTATTTTTATTCCGCATAAAGTTTTAATGATGCAATGAGAATAGGTTATGTTCAATGAAACAAGCGGTCATTATATTATTGCAAAAAAGATATCCACATGATAGTTTCTACTAAGCAACTAGGCATTCATTCTCTCCCCACAGATGCAGATCAAGTCATGTGGATTTAGCCTCTGTTCTATTACGCCAAAATACAAAATTTTTCTCAATCCATACTTATTATTTAAAATTCTTATCTTTCCAACTTGGCTCAATCAAGGATAAAGTTCACGCCCTTCTATGCCGACTCACCAAACTAACCTAAGATACAAAAGAAACTTTACAACATTAATTTAGTAAATATTTTGAAAATATACAAAGTAAAATTGAAATTCTTTGTCAGTGTGATATACCAAACACAACAAGATGTGTTTGTGAAACACGAATGCCCCCGGATGCATCCTGCTCGCTGTGTCAAGGTCAAGGTCACAAGGTCAAATGTAATGGTGTCATCTGAAAGGTCTCATCACAAGGGATCCATATGTCAAGTATCAAAGAGCTAGCTCTGACCAATCAAAAGTTATGACCAAGGTTAAAGTTTTTGTGGACAAACGGACAGACGGACGGACGGACGGAAAAGGTCAAATATCATGGTGTCATCTGAAAGGTCTCATTACAAGGGATACACATGTCAAGTATCAAAGACCTAGCACTGACAGTATAGAAACTATAGCCAAGGTTAAAGTTTTCGGAAAAGGCTCGCTGTGTCAAGGTCAAGGTCACAAGGTCAAATGTCATGGTGTCATCTGAAAGGTCTCATCACAAGGGATCCATATGTCAAGTATCAAAGACCTAGCTCTGACCAATCAAAAGTTATGACCAAGGTTAAAGTTTAAAATGCTCGCTGTGTCAAGGTCAAGGTCACAAGGTCAAATGTCATGGTGTCATCTGAAAGGTCTCATCACAAGGGATCCATATGTCAAGTATCAAAGAGCTAGCTCTGACCAATCAAAAGTTATGACCAAGGTTAAAGTTTTTGTGGACAAACGGACAGACGGACGGACGGACGGAAAAGGTCAAATATCAAGGTGTCATCTGAAAGGTCTCATCACAAACGGACAAACAGACAGACGGACAGACAGACGGACAGACGGACAGACGGACAAGTGAAAAACAATATACCCCCGGAATCTCCGATTCGGGGGCATAAAAACAGGTACAAGAGACAATGTTTCAGCAAGATACACCCTCATACTGCCAGATTAACCAGAGATCTCCTTGCCCAGAACAACGTCAACGTTTTACCATGGCCAGCGCGCTCCCCGGACATGTCAACTAGAGAACATCTTAAGGATCTTCTTAGACGACAGCTCAAACAGCCGCAGCCACAGACCAAACGGCAACTGGAACAGGCACTTCATGACGATTGGAGACATATTCCAGCTGACGTCATCCGACGCCTGTGGAAACGCCAATGGAGGTCACACAAGATATTGATGTGACATTGTGTGCTCTTGAACTGACAAAAACAATCATTATGGAAATCACGAAATGACATGTTCATCAAACTGTGGCCTGTAAAATAGATTTTATACCCCTTGGTCCTTTCAGTGACTTTAACTCTGCATGTTTGAAAAAAACGAGTATGATTGTTTGCTGAATCGGACAACATTGACCATTAGATGATATCTCGGTTCTATCATATAATTTGATATTTTGTTGTTAGTTCTACTGTATGAGTGAAACGATAGGTTGTAAAGTTTCCTTTGTACCTCAGTTTACTTTATGGATAGTTTAGATCCAGGCCCGTAGCAAGGGCGGCCCAATTACCGCTTTCATGACCATAAATTGTATATTTCCAACATACGAGTTAATGTTTTTTTTTGTAGCTTAACAAACTAAAATAATGTACAGAATGATACTGAATAGCCCTCCCCCATAAATTGGTGCTACCGGCCTGTGATCTACCACCTCCACAAAAACTGGCAACTCACCTTGTCTGGGGTCCACATTCGACATCCCAGGTTGACAACGAACAAGTGATTTCCATATCTCACACGTCGAGTTGTCATAGTAACACAGTTCCTGGAGCTGCAGGCCTTGGTACAGTTGTCTCCATAGGTCGCATCAGAAAAAAGAATATGTTTTCAGTGATGAAGATATTAAAGTCTTAAACTCATTACAAGTACTTATTGTTAAATAATTCAACTGCTTTGTCGAGAAATCGGTTAAGAAATAGTTAAAGAGCCATTCAGGCTTTGATTGCAGTAGCAGTTTAAAAAACTTTAGATCAACAGGTTTTGACAATAGACAATAGCAATTTTAAAGATTATTTGAGAAATCGGTTAAGAAATAGTTACAGAGCCATTCACGCTTTGATTGCAGTAGCAGTTTAAATAACTTTAGATCAACAGGTATTGACAAAAGACATTAGCAATTTAAAAAAGATTATTTCAATGAATAAGGTTTAACAAATAGAATTGTAAGTTTACCTAAATATTGAAAATCCCAACGATTGCTATCCTTTTAGAAGCCACCATTGCAATTTCACCGTCGTTTCACATCATTAGTAATAAAGGACGCCCGAATCAGTCAAAACCAACCACGATATGGACGACTTGCAAAAACATGTTGCAAAATACCCGTATGTTCATTTACTGCACAGCGTGCTCGGAATACGGATTTCCTGGCTCGTGCTTGATACCCGCAATGCGTTCAGTAACACGTTGTTCGCGACAGGTATCCTTCTTTTAAAATTGAGTTTGCGAACATCCCGGGAAATTTCGTGTTACTGAAATGAAGGCCGATTATTGTTAACTTCCTACATTCATTTCTATGGGGGCCTAATAAAGGTTGTGGAAAAATAACACATTATTCGCTGCAGGTATCCTTTTTTTTAAATTGAGTTTGCGAACATCCCAGGAAATTTTGTGTAACTGAAATGAAGGCCGATTATTGTAAGCTTCCTATTTCTATGGGGGCCTAATAAAGGTTGTGAAAAATATAAAATTATCTTAATTTTGTCCTCATTCCAATTTGACTAAGCGATATACATATCAGTTATAAGCATTGTTATCAGTTTGTATCGGGAAATCGAGGACGGCGTCATGGACTGTATGCGTCCTTATTAGATCAACCGGCCAGAAAGTCCTGATTGGCTTATGGCACACAGGCCCGCGGGTCATTGAGCAATCATCCCTTTAAAAAAAAAAAAAAAAAAAAAATTGAGATGACCCCCAGATTTGACAGCCTTCGTAGATACATAATATTAACAAGGCAGGACGCTAATGCGATTTTCGGCAGGTTTGTGCCCAGACGCTCGCATTCGGGCCCTATCGCTACGCTAACGAGACATGTTTTCCAATATTTCTTTGTGTAGACATATACTTGGATGATTCACCTATCGATCCCCATTCACTGAAATTACCAACTCTGTATTGCTATTTCTGCAAGTCGCCCGAAAGCCGACGCGGGCCGCTCAACGTAGCAAACACAGAACAAATGGCCGCCAGTGCAGAAGGGGTGTGTCACAACCGAGCGCTCTCATTGGTCGGCGCGCTCTCAACTGCACGGACTAGATTTCCGCGTGGTTTTCGAATATTAGCGATTGATTTACTGTAGGAATCACAACAGACATAACCTTCGTGTAATGACTTATGCAAAGAAAACATTTGCGGTGAATGTTTCCTGGTTAGTATTAAGTTTTAGTTCCGAAATTAATACAAAATACCACAATATAATTTGGAATTTCTGATTATTTGTACCTAAATCTTTAAATTAATTGCCAACTGTGGTATTATTCAAATTATACCTTTACTAGAGTTGACTATTTAGATCATAACATCGTTTTTGGTTTAAATGACACTTGTAGAATAATATGCACAAATTTATTTTTTGATGGATTAAAGATTTTTTCAGCATTGATCAAAATGAAATCCTCATTAATAATATATATGCCATGGTTTTAATTTTATGTAGGACATGAAGTGTGTTTTTTTTGAGAATTTTTTACTTGCCTGTAGCCAATGGTTAGTTGAAATAATTGTTAGCTTGCCACATAAAAATATTGCTCCTTTGAATGGTTAATTAAAATCCAAGGATTATAATATCATTTATAGATTTGGCTAGTTTCAAAGTTTGATTTTAATTATTATTACTCACCTGTTTAAGATATCAGCGGTCTAATATCTATACAGAAATATTTTGAAGTTGTGGTATATGATTGTTAACTGTCTTTGTCTCTATAGTAATTATTTGAATAACATTTTCCCCAACCAACTGTCACCAATTAACTGTCACTCGTGGAAATGTTGTGGAGCAGAGTCGACTTTCCTGTGGCTGCTGACCCAGTTATGAGCACATCGTGCCCTTTTTGACACAATTCGTCTGGATTTAGTACGTTCATTTTGTCGAGAAATCTCGCAGTAACTCAGTTTAGAGTTATCGCGCACTTGAGAGCACGCCGACCAATGAGAGCGCTCGGTGGTGACACACCTCTTCTGCACTGGCGGCCATTTGTTCTGTGTTTGCTACGTTGAGCGGCCCGCGTCGGCTTTCGGGCGACTTGCAGAAATAGCAATACAGAGTTGGTAATTTCAGTGAATGGGGATCGATAGGTGAATCATCCAAGTATATGTCTACACAAAGAAATATTGAAAAACATGTCTCGTTAGCGTAGCGATAGGGCCCGAATGCGAGCGTCTGGGCACAAACCTGCCGAAAATCGCATTAGCGTCCTGCCTTGTTAATATAATGTATCTACGAAGGCTGTCAAATCTGGGGGTCATCTCAAATTTTTTTTTTTTTTTTTTTTTTTTTTTTTAAAGGGATGATTGCTCAATGACCCGGGGGCCTGTGCTTAGGACGGGCCTCACGGACAAACTGTCATCGAATTTCCCGATACAAATTGATAACTATGCTTACAACTAACACATGTAATATGGATTCATGATTTAAACAAGTATTTGTCACAAAGTTGACAAGATCCCCCGCCGCATATTGATGTTAACAACAGGAAGCGGGACGGACGTACGGACGGACGTACGGAGCTGAATACTTTGTCCCCCGTGAAGACTCAAGGTTAATGGGTTCATGAGATATGGCCCTAACAACATTTTCAAAACTGGTCAAAGTCTCGCCGTGACTTTGAAAATGAGGTCAAGGTCACCAAAACTTTTCAGGTCTGCGTATTCCCCAGATGAAGACTGGTACCAAGTTTGAGTATTCTAGGTTGAGCGGTTCATAAGATATGGCGCTAACAACATTTTCAAAACTGGTCAAAGTCTTGCAGTGACCTTGAAAATGAGGTCAAGGTTAGCCAAAACTTTTCAGATCTGCGTATTACCAAGATGAAGACTGGTACCAAGTTTGAAGATTCAAGTTTGAGCGGTTAATTAGATATCGCGCTAACAGCATTTTCAAAACTGGTCAAAGTCTCGCCGTGACCTTGAAAATGAGGTCAAGGTCAGCCAAAACTTATCAGGTCTGCATATTCCCCAGATGAAGACTGGTACCAAGTTTGAAGATTCTAGGTTGAGCAGTTCATTAGATATCGCGCTAACAACATTTTCAAAACTGGTCAAAGTCTCGCTGTGACCTTGAAAATGAGGTCAAGGTCACCGAAAACTTTTCAGGTCTGCGTATTACCCAGATGAAGACTGGTACCAAGTTTGAAGATTCTAGGTTGACCGGTTCATTAGATATCGCGCTAACAACATTTTCAAAACTGGTCAAAGTCTCGCTGTGACCTTGAAAATGAGGTCAAGGCCACCCGAAAACTTTTCAGGTCTGCGTATTACCCAGATGAAGACTGGTACCAAGTTTGAAGATTCTAGGTTGAGCGGTTCATTCGCGCTAACAAGAAGCAGGTTGGACGGACGTACGTACGGAGCTGAATACTATACCCCCCGCTTCGCGCTAAACGCGCGGCGGGGGATAAAAAAATATTTATCAACCTATTCTTTATTCTTCTGACTAAAATCTTTCCATAATTTATCAGCGAGTTGTATTTTTTTCAATATTCAATTTGGCCAAAAAATTACAAAATACAAGGGAAACATCAATTTGTAAGAATCGAAAGAAAAGAAAGAAAGTACAAATATACAATTTCTTTTGAATATGTATATTTTCTGATTCCCGTTGATCTGTAATGTTGGAGAAATTAAACTTGTGTTTATAACAGTACATTTGTACCGTATACATTGATACTACATATAATCGCCAATCTTATAGCAATGGTCAGAATATTGCAATGACTTCCACACTTGCATCTATATTGAATAACGCTTAAATAATATTCATCATATACCGTGATAGGGTTAGCTTGAAATCATTGATTACGTAAAGAATTGCATTCTCTCCCCACAGAGGCAGATCAAGTCAAACAATATGTGTTTGTGAAACACGAATGCCCCCGGATGCATCCTGCTCGCTGTGTCAAGGTCAAGGTCACACGGTCAAATGTCATGGTGTCATCTGAAAGGTCTCATCACAAGGGATCCATATGTCAAGTATCAAAGACCTAGCTCTGACCAATCAAAAGTTATGACCAAGGTTAAAGTTTTTGTGGACAGACAGACGGACAGGTGAAAAACAGTATGCCTTCTAAAAATAAAAATGTTGATACAGCCTCTGTTATATAACCACGAAATCCTTGGGTTCCGACAGTTTCCCCTGGCGGAAAAAATGCACCACAACCTATTTGAATTTCTTTACCAAATGACAACGCTTCTCACATGGAAAGGGTGGTTCATATCATATTGCCTTTGACATCGTTGAGTACGCAAAATAATTATAGAACAGCGTCGCTGATTTCACAACCAACTTCGTTTGCCTCCTATCAGGCATCTCCCATTCTATCCCACAAAGTCGGCGAAATATAACAGGCTAAATTATTTCATGACTTGATCTGTCTCTGTGGGGAGAGAATGAAAGAATTGCAACTCACCAAGATTGGCAAGAACTTCAACTTCTTTAAAGTCCAGAGCAGGGCCCATTCCATCGTTGTCTGTCTCAGTATACAGAAGGAGGTAGCGCCACCTACCGGCACAGGTAACATTGTATACATCAGGAATATCACTACCATTCCTCCCTCCGGTAATAATTTGACACAGACGACTTGTAGGATCGGACTCGGGGAATGGTTTTGTGGAGGTGAACAGTTGAACTCCGTTACGTCTCATAGTGTCTGAAACAGACAAAATACGTTGCAGAGTATTTTGTATTTGTATTTTGAGATATTGACAATCATGTAAATACCTCTTGTGATGCTTCCTCTAGGTGTTTTATATGGTGTTCACATTTCAACACAGCATTAAAAAAAGGGGACATTCCAATTTAGAAGCGTGCTACTGACAAATGCAAAAACAAAATATTTGGACATGTATATGTTTTTTTCATACTGATACAGATACGTCCACAAAGCAGGCCTCACGGCCATCAGAGTCCAGAGAGGAGTTCAGAGTCGGTGGATACTACCTTGACACCATGTGTGGGGTGTGAGAGGGACACGAAGACGAGCCAACCCGGCGGACCTTAAAGGAGAGTGAACCGAGTCATGTGACGAGCCCAAGAGCGAGAGCCGGAAGAACCACGAAGTTCGACGGAGTCTCTTGTACCCTTGGCGCTTATGACAATTTCGGAGACTCCCTGTCAAACTCATCTGTACGTTCGGTGATTACTACATCCACCCTCTACTCCGGAGAGGGGTGACAAATGGGAGAAATGTTTTGATCGCGACCTGAGTCACCTGTCGGTGCTGACCGCTGAAGGCTAGTGACAGGCGAGTCACTGACGCACATAAGATAGACACGGTGAGTGAACGTCGATTCACGGACGTGCGTAAGCTAGAACAGTGTCCAACTATTCCTGACACTTAGTACCAAACCTTTCTGATGTGTGTAAACTCACAAAACGTAGAAACGATGAGATGCTTAAGTGAGAAAAGGCTAGACAACGGAGGCTATCGAGAGGATCTGACCACCACAGGATATACGAGTATCAAGACGAAATGAGGGTGCAATAAACAGATACCCAAACGGACTACCGGAGGGTCAAAATATCTGAGCACCAAACTATCGAAGACTCTAAATCCATAGGGTCTGACTATCATATGGTCAAACTATCGGAGGGTACAAATATAAAATGTCTATGTTCATTCTGGTTAAACCACTTACTTAGGCATTGTGGTAATTATGTCGCTTTAAACAATGAAGATTTTATACTCATTAATGTATTTTAACTCACTGTCTATCCTGAAGTAGATCCTCACTGTAGCGTCCTTGACCTTTTTCTGAAGATCAACCTTCCACCAAGCGAAGTTATGCCCAGGACCCGTGTTTATGTTTACAATTGTACCAGTGATGCCATCCACTGCTGTATGGGCACGGGTATGGTTCCAATTTGAGCTCATTGATGCTGGTTTTCCCTTCGCTACGTTCACTTTGGATGCTGGATAAAAAAAGCTTAATATAGCATATAGGATGATTATGTTGTGAATATTCATGTATGTGAACTCCCGTTTCACAAAACATCACCTACAGTATTACATTCACGCAAAAATAGGGTAACTTTTAATTTGTCGTGCTTAAATGCGTATATTGATACACCCTGTTTCAATTATTTTGGCTTTACAAAGATCGTATCGGCTGGTGTCCAATTGAATAACTCGAAAGTATTGTGAAAGGACACGGTTTGTAAACTTGTCTAAACGGAAGGTGCTTCCGACAGGTCTATAGACATGACAATAATTTATTAAATGTAAGTGAGTAAATGATATGCCTTTAACATGTTGCCATTGTTGTAAACTGACAGGCAAAAGAAAGTACACACTTCACTTGAATTTGTATTCATATGTAAGAGCTCAGCAAACACATTTGGCAATTAAAAGAAAACAACTCAGACTTCAACATCGAATGGTCTATCATTGGCAAGGCAAGACCATACTCAAATATAAGCAAACGATGCAACCTTTGCATACAGGAAAAATTTATTATCATTTGCAAACCAGATATGGCAACCCTTAACAAACGAAACGAACTGGTGAACACATGCAGGCACAACAATAAATTCGTAATCAAAAACAGCCTCAAACACACCACTGCTCAAAAACGCAGCAATCCCAAACACTCTAAAACACATCGCCAAAACACAGCCCAAGCTCCCCAATCAGCCTCCAGACACAAGCGCACCTTTAACAAGAGTGGCCACAACACCTAACAATCTATCACTTGAAAATTGCTGCAATGCAGTGATCAGTAGTATTGTAGCAAAACTACTTTTGCAACAAAATATATATATATATATATATTATTACATATTGACAACATTTTAAACATGGTAGATGTTATGATAGATTAATTGAATCCTTGCCTCCATTAAACAAATATATTTTAACTTAACATTAACCAGACAAAAATTATTTTAATCAAACTACTGCATGTATGTGTTATTTTTAACCTGTCAAAACGTGATACATCAGATGTATTTATTAAGTAAATCTGCTCTGTGTACTTTTGCCTGGCATCGAATACCCGCTTGTCAAAACTTACATATTTCACTTGTACGCTAAAAATATCTATTTGGTCAGATAATTCGCAACGTTTTGTTCAGACTGCCAATATGCTACACTTGTAAATAATCAGAAATATGTACATTAGTGTAAGAAGACACAGAAACCTGAACCCATTCCCAGTCAACATGGATTGTACTAATGAAAATCATTTCAACACACCCTCAGTTATTATGTGTCCATATAAACCTCAGGTGTCATAATCGTGTCATTTTGGAGGTAATTCTTTTCTCGGGTAAACCTGCTTTCAATGTCACATCGCTTCTCACCAGGACATTCAAGAATATCCCAGGGACATTCTAGAATAATTTTTATTTTTACTTTACTTTTTTAAATATTTTACATTTTATACAAGACTCATAACTTGTTAACATTACGAAACAAACAAATTCCGAGTTAACGATTCAATCGGGATTCGAACCCGCAACCTCTATGTTGTTAAACAGCGCTCTTGCCGCCTAAGCTACCGAGGCTTGGTGTCAGCAAATGTTCATTTTATTATGTCATCACTGACGCTCTAATTTTTATATACATAATGTTAATATATATTAAATTTGATTCTAAAATCGTATACAAAGTGTATATTTAAAGTCTTTCGCGAAAGAGCTACTGTTAAACAGACACATTGCAAGGATTGGCTGCGTTTGTGCGATACTTTCAGTATTATTATATATTTCAATATTTTTTACTGAGTTTTTCGTCCTTTCCTTCGCTTTATATGACAGATATTAACCTGTCCCTCGGGTTTTATTGAAATGTAAACATTCGGGGTCGGGGAAACCCTAGGGCCTACGACCCACGGGTTTCCCCTCACCCCTCATGTTTACATTTCAATAAAACCCTAGGGACAGGTTAACATCCTTTACTTCTGGCTGCTTTAGAGAAGTTTAGAAAATAAGTTTGACGAATTGACGCGTCTTACTGTCCGGCTTTCATTTATAACCCATAATGCCTAAAAACGAGCAGTTTAAAAGGCGCAGTAGCACAGTTTTTTTAAATTTAATATTTTAAAATTTTCACTGATAATTGTACGTTAAAGAGTCAGTAGCACCCTTTTAGGGGGAATATCAGGTGATGTCAGGAAAATGAAAATTAATGGATCCAATTGAAAGACAATGTATTTCAATTATATTGGACAGTAATAATTCAAAAATATAATGTAAGATGTAGCCATGCAATTCCTTTTTCTTACACGAAATGAATAAAGGTCTTCACACAAAATGGCCGCCAATGGATTTATAGGAAATCTTCATACTTTGTCCTCTGACAATGGATGATTGGCTTGTGTAATGAGATTTTTGACACTTTCAAAACAATACATTAAGCTACTTCCCCTTTAATACGTAATATATTATTTTAATAGTGTCCAAAACTTTATAACAAATCAATCATCCATAGTCAGAGGACAAGTATAAAGATTCACATTCAATACATTGGCGGCCTATTGTGTGAACACCTTTAATTTATTTTGTGTAAAAAAAAAGGAAATCGCATGGCTAAACTTTGTATATATATTTGAATCATTACTGCTCCATTTAGTTTACATATATTGTCTTTCAATTGGAACTATTAATTTTCATTTTCCTGACATCACCTTATATTCCCCCTAAAAACGTGCTACTGCCCCTTTAAATGAGACTTGACAGCAACGGCCAGTACATATAGATCAACTGATATCATTGATGGATGCAAGTTTGGCGCAAGTGAAACCATGTCCACGTTGTTTGAGATTGTAATAAACTTCCTTCAATGTATTCAATGTATCATTCAACAAGTCTCAATGAAAATGTTTGTTATAAATCTCCTTCGTAAAAGTTTTGCATTTACATAACTGCACATATATATCGTATATAAATCATCTCAACGTCCTGTCATGAAGTTAAAGGAAATAAAGCAATAATTATTTCAAGGCTGAATGTTGGAAAGCGATTTTCTTGATATGAAAATGTCTCAAGGTCCCATCATCAATACTGTGTATTATAGCCTACCTGCAGCAAGATGTAAGAGAACCCAAAACAGGAGTAAGAACAAAGTCGCCATGTTGTAGCAAGACGTCAGAGCATGGACTAGGAGCCTTAATAGTCTGCAATCATCTCCCTTGCGTCATGTGATATATCTATTTATCAACTATATAAGAAGGAATTAAATTACAAGGACACTCATCTTGTCAAAAAGCGGAACAGACAATATATACACCCTTTCGGAAAGTTTATCATATGGTTAAGATCGAGGATATTTATTTGAGATAGGTGTCGAATAGACGTTACTATAGTAGAACATATATAGGATATATATGATAGAAAATATCCCCGTGAAAGACCTTCCAAACATGAATTATTCTGTTCGTAAAGGAATACTGACCAACGATGAAATCCGCTAACGACTTAGTTCTAGCTTACTAAAATCATACAACTTTTGGCAAACCTAAACTTGTGAATTATTGGCAATTCTGAGTTATTGTAACAACGTTGTAGACCAATTAGAGCATGCAACGCCATGTATTTTGCATCAAGAGACATTTAAAGGCCCAGAACAGATCATATCATCTTATTTTATGTTTCCATATTTGTTTAATTTTGCCATATGATATTTCGGAGATAAGCTGATACTGGTATAAGAACTGTGACTGAAATCTTAAACGGTCTAACAAAACGATATGATGATTCTAACAATTGTCTGATTTGGGTCTCATACGGTTGTTGTAGTCAGTACCGCGTAAGAAACGTAGAGAAAGAGCACTGGTTCAGTTTTGACATGTTTACGTGAGAGGTATTCCAAGTTCATGTTAGTATGATTATACCATTCTCCCCATAGAGGCAGATCAAGTCATGTTGATTTAGCCTCTGTTCTATTACGCCGAGTTTGTTGGATAGATTGGGAGATGCCTGATTGGAGGCAATCAAAGTTAGTTGTGCAATCAGCGACGCTGTTCTTAAATCATCGTTTTGGCTACTGAATCAAGCCAAAAGCATTCAACTGTGATATGAACATTGTGATGCGGGTTTTTTCCGCCAGGGGAAACTGTCGAAACCCACGGATTTCGGCGTAATAGAACAGAGGCTAAATCAACATGACTTTATCTGCCTCTGTGGGGAGAGAATGGATTCTATAGGAATATTATATATTTGAGGTGTTATTTTTAGTTTCTGTTAAACATGATAATCATTTGATGCTTCTCTGAATACACGTTTCAGGACGAACTGATTTCAAGGAAATTTCACATGACGGACATATCTACTGCTTTATGAACAATCAAGGATACAGAGAAACAACAAACAGCTCCGGCCACGATAAATGTATACGCCACTGTCATGGTGTCATGATTGACGTTTAAAGGGGCAGTAGCACGTTTTAAGGAAGCATACAGGTAGTATTAGGAAAAAGAAAATATATGGTTCCAATTGAGAGAGAATGCATCTAAAATATATGAATCAGTAATAAATCAAATATATAATGTAAATTTTAGCCATGCAGTTTCCTTTTCTTACACAAAATGAGTTAAAGGTGTTCACATAAAAATGGCCGCCAATGAGCTAATTGTGAATCGTTATAATTTGATCTCTGACTATGGATGATTGGTTTGTGTTATGAGATTTTTGACACTATTAAAATAATACATTCAGCATCAACGTATAATTTTAAGTGAAAATTTTAAAATACATTTTTTCCAAAACACGCGCTACTGCCCCTTTAATTGCACCCAATGCGAATGTTCATAAGAGAATGACTAAAAGGCAATCAAAAATGAAGCAAAGGGTTTGCCTTCAAGGAAGTAAATTGAACTGAAATCTGAAAATTGATCGAGCTTACTTCTAGAAATAACTTAGCAGTCACGCCTAGTTTCCGGATTGGCCAAGGAGTCTACACACAACTTTTGAGCTCTCTCGACCTTTTGGATCTGGAGAAGAAGATGAAAATAGGTTTTTAATGTTTTGACCCCTGTGACCCCAATTGGGGTCATGAGGTCATGAAATCTACAATTTAGAATCCTCATTGGCCAAGGAATCTACACACAACTTTCAGCTCTCTAGACCTTTTGGAACTGGAGAAGAAGATGAAAATAGGTTTTTAAGGTTTTGACCCCTGTGACCCCAATTGGGGTCATGAGGTCATGAGGTCATGAAATCTACAATTTAGAATCCCCATTGGCCAAGGAGTCTACACACAACTTTTTAGCTCTCTAGACCTTTTGGAACTGGAGAAGAAGATGAAAATAGGTTTTAAAGGTTTTGACCCCTGTGACCCCAATTGGGGTCATGAGGTCATGAAATCTACAATTTAGAATCCCCATTGGCCAAGGAGTCTACACAGAACTTTTGAGCTCTCTCGACCTTTTGGATCTGGAGAAGAAGATGAAAATAGGTTTTTAAGGTTTTGACCCCTGTGACCCCAATTGGGGTCAAGGGGTAACCAAACCTAAAATTTAGAATCCCCATTGGCCAAGGAGTCTAAACACAACTTTTGAGCTCTCTCGACCTTTTGGATCTGGAGAAGAAGATGAAAATAGGTTTTTAAGGTTTTGACCCCTGTGACCCCAATTGGGGTCATGAGGTCATGAAAACTACAATTTAGAATCCTCATTGGCCAAGGAGTCTACACACAACTTTTCAGCACTCTAGACCTTTTGGAACTGGAGAAGAAGATGAAAATAGGTTTTGAAGGTTGTGACCCCTGTGACCCCAAATGGGGTCAAGGGGTAACCCAACCTAAAATTTAGAATCCCCATTGGCCAATGAGTCTACACACAACTTTTTAGCTCTCTAGAACTTTTGCAAGTGGAGAAGATGGAGTAAAATAGGTTTTTAAGGTTTTGACCCCTGTGACCCCAATTGGGGTCAAGGGGTAACCAAACCTAAAATTTAGAATCCTCATTTGCCAAGGAGTCTACATACAACTTTTTAGCTATCTCGACCTTTTTGATCTGGAGAAGAAGATGAAAATAGGTTTTTAAGGTTTTGACCCCTGTGACCCCAATTGGGGTCATGAGGTCATGAAATCTACAATTTAGAATCCCAATTGGCCAAGGAGTCTACACACAACTTTTGAGCTCTCTCGACCTTTTGGATCTGGAGAAGAAGATGAAAATAGGTTTTTAAGGTTTTGACCCCTGTGACCCCAATTGGGGTCATGAGGTCATGAAATCTACAATTTAGAATCCTCATTGGCCAAGGAGTCTACACACAACTTTTCAGCTCTCTAGACCTTTTGGAACTGGAGAAGAAGATGAAAATAGGTTTTTAAGATTTTGACCCCTGTGACCCCAATTGGGGTCATGAGGTCATGAAATCTACAATTTAGAATCCTCATTGGCCAAGGAGTCTACACACAACTTTTCAGCTCTCTAGACCTTTTGGAACTGGAGAAGAAGATGAAAATAGGTTTTTAGGGTTTTGACCCCTGTGACCCCAATTGGGGTCATGAGGTCATGAAATCTACAATTTAGAATCCCCATTGGCCAAGGAGTCTACACACAACCTTTTAGCTCTCTAGACCTTTTGGAACTGGAGAAGAAGATGAAAATAGGTTTTGAAGGTTGTGACTCCTGTGACCCCAATTGGGGTCAAGGGGTAACCCAACCTAAAATTTAGAATCCTCATTGGCCAATGAGTCTACACACAACTTTTTAGCTCTCTAGAACTTTTGCAACTGGAGAAGATGGAGTAAAATAGGTTTTTAAGGTTTTGACCCCTGTGACCCCAATTAGGGTCAAGGGGTAACCAAACCTAAAATTTAGAATCCTCATTGGCCAAGGAGTCTACACACAATTTTTTAGCTCTCTAGAACTTTTGCAACTGGAGAAGATGGAGTAAAATAGGTTTTTAAGGTTTTGACCCCTGTGACCCCAATTGGGGTCAAGGGGTAACCAAACCTAAAATTTAGAATCCTCATTGGCCAAGGAGTCTACATACAACTTTTTAGCTATCTCGACCTTTTTGATCTGGAGAAGAAGATGAAAATAGGTTTTTAAGGTTTTGACCCCTGTGACCCCAATTGGGGTCATGAGGTCATGGAATCTACAATTTAGAATCCCCATTGGCCAAGGAGTCTACACACAACTTTTTAGCTCTCTAGACCTTTTGGAACTGGAGAAGAAGATGAAAATAGGTTTTTAAGATTTTGACCCCTGTGACCCCAATTGGGGTCATGAGGTCATGAAATCTACAATTTAGAATCCTCATTGGCCAAGGAGTCTACACACAACTTTTCAGCTCTCTAGACCTTTTGGAACTGGAGAAGAAGATGAAAATAGGTTTTTAGGGTTTTGACCCCTGTGACCCCAATTGGGGTCATGAGGTCATGAAATCTACAATTTAGAATCCCCATTGGCCAAGGAGTCTACACACAACTTTTTAGCTCTCTAGACCTTTTGGAACTGGAGAAGAAGATGAAAATAGGTTTTGAAGGTTGTGACCCCTGTGACCCCAATTGGGGTCATGAGGTCATGAAATCTACAATTTAGAATCCCCATTGGCCAAGGAGTCTACACACAACTTTTGAGCTCTCTCGACCTTTTGGATCTGGAGTAGAAGATGAAAATAGGTTTTTAAGGTTTTGACCCCTGTGACCCCAATTGGGGTCATGAGGTCATGAAATCTACAATTTAGAATCCTCATTGGCCAAGGAGTCTACATACAACTTTTTAGCTATCTCGACCTTTTTGATCTGGAGAAGAAGATGAAAATAGGTTTTTAAGGTTTTGACCCCTGTGACCCCAATTGGGGTCATGAGGTCATGAAATCTACAATTTAGAATCCCCATTGGCCAAGGAGTCTACACACAACTTTTGAGCTCTCTCGACCTTTTGGATCTGGAGTAGAAGATGAAAATAGGTTTTTAAGGTTTTGACCCCTGTGACCCCAATTGGGGTCATGAGGTCATGAAATCTACAATTTAGAATCCTCATTGGCCAAGGAGTCTACACACAACTTTTCAGCTCTCTAGACCTTTTGGAACTGGAGAAGAAGATGAAAATAGGTTTTTAAGATTTTGACCCCTGTGACCCCAATTGGGGTCATGAGGTCATGAAATCTACAATTTAGAATCCTCATTGGCCAAGGAGTCTACACACAACTATTCAGCTCTCTAGACCTTTTGGAACTGGAGAAGAAGATGAAAATAGGTTTTTAGGGTTTTGACCCCTGTGACCCCAATTGGGGTCATGAGGTCATGAAATCTACAATTTAGAATCCCCATTGGCCAAGGAGTCTACACACAACTTTTTAGCTCTCTAGACCTTTTGGAACTGGAGAAGAAGATGAAAATAGGTTTTGAAGGTTGTGACCCCTGTGACCCCAATTGGGGTCAAGGGGTAACCCAACCTAAAATTTAGAATCCTCATTGGCCAATGAGTCTACACACAACTTTTTAGCTCTCTAGAACTTTTGCAACTGGAGAAGATGGAGTAAAATAGGTTTTTAAGGTTTTGACCCCTGTGACCCCAATTGGGGTCAAGGGGTAACAAAACCTAAAATTAAGAATCCTCATTGGCCAAGGAGTCTACATACAACTTTTTAGCTCTCTAGAAATTTTGGAACTGGAGAAGATGGAGTAAAATAGGTTTTTAAGGTTTTGACCCCTGTGACCCCAATTGGGGTCAAGGGGTAACCAAACCTAAAATTTAGAATCCTCATTGGCCAAGGAGTCTACATACAACTTTTTAGCTATCTCGACCTTTTTGATCTGGAGAAGAAGATGAAAATAGGTTTTTAAGGTTTTGACCCCTGTGACCCCAATTGGGGTCATGAGGTCATGAAATCTACAATTTAGAATCCCCATTGGCCAAGGAGTCTACACACAACTTTTGAGCTCTCTCGACCTTTTGGATCTGGAGAAGAAGATGAAAATAGGTTTTTAGGGTTTTGACCCCTGTGACCCCAATTGGGGTCATGAGGTCATGAAATCTACAATTTAGAATCCCCATTGGCCAAGGAGTCTACACACAACTTTTGAGCTCTCTCGACCTTTTGGATCTGGAGAAGAAGATGAAAATAGGTTTTTAAGGTTTTGACCCCTGTGACCCCAATTGGGGTCAAGGGGTAACCAAACCTAAAATTTAGAATCCTCATTGGCCAAGGAGTCTACATACAACTTTTTAGCTATCTCGACCTTTTTGATCAGGAGAAGAAGATGAAAATAGGTTTTTAAGGTTTTGACCCCTGTGACCCCAATTGGGGTCATGAGGTCATGAAATCTACAATTTAGAATCCCCATTGGCCAAGGAGTCTACACACAACTTTTGAGCTCTCTCGACCTTTTGGATCTGGAGAAGAAGATGAAAATAGGTTTTTAAGGTTTTGACCCCTGTGACCCCGATTGGGGTCATGAGGACATGAAAACAACAATTTAGAATCCTCATTGGCCAAGGAGTCTACACACAACTTTTCAGCTCTCTAGACCTTTTGGAACTGGAGAAGATGAAAATAGGTTTTCAAGGTTTTGACCCCTGTGACCCCAATTGGGGTCATGAGGTCATGAAATCTACAATTTAGAATCCTCATTGGCCAAGGAGTCTACACACAACTTTTCAGCTCTCTAGACCTTTTGGAACTGGAGAAGAAGATGAAAATAGGTTTTTAGGGTTTTGACCCCTGTGACCCCAATTGGGGTCATGAGGTCATGAAATCTACAATTTAGAATCCCCATTGGCCAAGGAGTCTACACACAACTTTTTAGCTCTCTAGACCTTTTGGAACTGGAGAAGAAGATGAAAATAGGTTTTGAAGGTTGTGACCCCTGTGACCCCAATTGGGGTCAAGGGGTAACCCAACCTAAAATTTAGAATCCTCATTGGCCAATGAGTCTACAAACAACTTTTTAGCTCTCTAGAACTTTTGCAACTGGAGAAGATGGAGTAAAATAGGTTTTTAAGGTTTTGACCCCTGTGACCCCAATTGGGGTCAAGGGGTAACCAAACCTAAAATTTAGAATCCTCATTGGCCAAGGAGTCTACATACAACTTTTTAGCTATCTCGACCTTTTTGAACTGGAGAAGAAGATGAAAATAGGTTTTTAAGGTTTTGACCCCTGTGACCCCAATTGGGGTCATGAGGTCATGAAATCTACAATTTAGAATCCCCATTGCCCAAGGAGTCTACACACAACGTTTTAGCTCTCTAGACCTTTTGGAACTGGAGAAGAAGATGAAAATAGGTTTTGAAGGTTGTGACCCCTGTGACCCCAATTGGGGTCAAGGGGTAACCCAACCTAAAATTTAGAATCCTCATTGGCCAATGAGTCTACAACCAACTTTTTAGCTCTCTAGAACTTTTGCAACTGGAGAAGATGGAGTAAAATAGGTTTTTAAGGTTTTGACCCCTGTGACCCCAATTGGGGTCAAGGGGTAACCAAACCTAAAATTTAGAATCCTCATTGGCCAAGGAGTCTACATACAACTTTTTAGCTATCTCGACCTTTTTGAACTGGAGAAGAAGATGAAAATAGGTTTTTAAGGTTTTGACCCCTGTGACCCCAATTGGGGTCATGAGGTCATGAAATCTACAATTTAGAATCCCCATTGCCCAAGGAGTCTACACACAACTTTTGAGCTCTCTCGACCTTTTGGATCTGGAAAAGAAGATGAAAATAGGTTTTAAGATTTTGACCCCTGTGACCCCAATTTGGGTCATGAGGTCATGAAATCTACAATTTAGAATCCTCATTGGCCAAGGAGTCTACACACAACTTTTCAGCTCTCTAGACCTTTTGGAACTGGAGAAGAAGATGAAAATAGGTTTTTAGGGTTTTGACCCCTGTGACCCCAAATGGGGTCATGAGGTCATGAAATCTACAATTAAGAATCCCCATTGGCCAAGGAGTCTACACACAACTTTTGAGCTCTCTCGACCTTTTGGATCTGGAGAAGAAGATGAAAATAGGTTTTTAAGGTTTTGACCCCTGTGACCCCAATTGGGGTCATGAGGACATGAAATCTACAATTTAGAATCCCCATTGGCCAAGGAGTCTACACACAACGTTTTAGCTCTCTAGACCTTTTGGAACTGGAGAAGAAGATGAAAATAGGTTTTGAAGGTTGTGACCCCTGTAACCCCAATTGGGGTCAAGGGGTAACCAAACCTAAAATTTAGAATCCTCATTGGCCAATGAGTCTACACACAACTTTTTAGCTCTCTAGAACTTTTGCAAGTGGAGAAGATGGAGTAAAATAGGTTTTTAAGGTGTTGACCCCTGTGACCCCAATTGGGGTCAAGGGGTAACCAAACCTAAAATTTAGAATCCTCATTGGCCAAGGAGTCTACATACAACTTTTTAGCTATCTCGACCTTTTTGATCTGGAGAAGAAGATGAAAATAGGTTTTTAAGGTTTTGACCCCTGTGACCCCAATTGGGGTCATGAGGTCATGAAATCTACAATTTAGAATCCCCATTGGCCAAGGAGTCTACACACAACTTTTGAGCTCTCTCGATCTTTTGGAACTGGAGAAGAAGATGAAAATAGGTTTTGAAGGTTGTGACCCCTGTGACCCCAATTGGGGTCATGAGGTCATGAAATCTACAATTTAAAATCCTCATTGGCCAAGGAGTCTACACACAACTTTTCAGCTCTCTAGACCTTTTGGAACTGGAGAAGAAGATGAAAATAGGTTTTTAAGGTTTTGACCCCTGTGACCTCAATTGGGGTCATGAGGTCATGAAATCTACAATTTAGAATCCTCATTGGCCAAGGAGTCTACACACAACTTTTCAGCTCTCTAGACCTTTTGGAACTGGAGAAGAAGATGAAAATAGGTTTTTAAGGTTTTGACCCCTGTGACCCCAATTGGGGTCATGAGGTCATGAAATCTACAATTTAGAATCCCCATTGGCCAAGGAGTCTACACACAACTTTTGAGCTCTCTCGACCTTTTGGATCTGGAAAAGAAGATGAAAATAGGTTTTTAAGGTTTTGACCCCTGTGACCCCAATTGGGGTCATGAGGACATGAAAACTACAATTTAGAATCCTCATTGGCCAAGGAGTCTACACACAACTTTTTAGCTCTCTAAACCTTTTGGAACTGGAGAAGAAGATGAAAATAGGTTTTTAAGATTTTGACCCCTGTGACCCCAATTGGGGTCATGAGGTCATGAAATCTACAATTTAGAATCCTCATTGGCCAAGGAGTCTACACACAACTTTTCAGCTCTCTAGACCTTTTGGAACTGGAGAAGAAGATGAAAATAGGTTTTTAGGGTTTTGACCCCTGTGACCCCAAATGGGGTCATGAGGTCATGAAATCTACAATTAAGAATCCCCATTGGCCAAGGAGTCTACACACAACTTTTGAGCTCTCTCGACCTTTTGGATCTGGAGAAGAAGATGAAAATAGGTTTTTAAGGTTTTGACCCCTGTGACCCCAATTGGGGTCATGAGGACATGAAATCTACAATTTAGAATCCCCATTGGCCAAGGAGTCTACACACAACGTTTTAGCTCTCTAGACCTTTTGGAACTGGAGAAGAAGATGAAAATAGGTTTTGAAGGTTGTGACCTCTGTGACCCCAATTGGGGTCAAGGGGTAACCAAACCTAAAATTTAGAATCCTCATTGGCCAATGAGTCTACACACAACTTTTTAGCTCTCTAGAACTTTTGCAAGTGGAGAAGATGGAGTAAAATAGGTTTTTAAGGTGTTGACCCCTGTGACCCCAATTGGGGTCAAGGGGTAACCAAACCTAAAATTTAGAATCCTCATTGGCCAAGGAGTCTACATACAACTTTTTAGCTATCTCGACCTTTTTGATCTGGAGAAGAAGATGAAAATAGGTTTTTAAGGTTTTGACCCCTGTGACCCCAATTGGGGTCATGAGGTCATGAAATCTACAATTTAGAATCCCCATTGGCCAAGGAGTCTACACACAACTTTTGAGCTCTCTCGACCTTTTGGAACTGGAGAAGAAGATGAAAATAGGTTTTGAAGGTTGTGACCCCTGTGACCCCAATTGGGGTCATGAGGTCATGAAATCTACAATTTAGAATCCTCATTGGCCAAGGAGTCTACACACAACTTTTCAGCTCTCGAGACCTTTTGGAACTGGAGAAGAAGATGAAAATAGGTTTTTAAGGTTTTGACCCCTGTGACCCCAAATGGGGTCATGAGGTCATGAAATCTACAATTTAGAATCCTCATTGGCCAAGGAGTCTACACACAATTTTTCAGCTCTCTCGACCTTTTTGATCTGGAGAAGAAGATGAAAATAGGTTTATAAGGTTTTGACCCCTGTGACCCCAATTGGGGTCATGAGGACATGAAATCTACAATTTAGAATCACCATTGGCCAAGGAGTCTACACACAACATTTTAGCTCTCTAGACCTTTTGGAACTGGAGAAGAAGATGAAAATAGGTTTTTAAGATTTTGACCCCTGTGACCCCAATTGGGGTCATGAGGTCATGAAATCTACAATTTAGAATCCTCATTGGCCAAGGAGTCTACACACAGCTTTTCAGCTCTCTAGACCTTTTGGAACTGGAGAAGAAGATGAAAATAGGTTTTTAAGGTTTTGACCCCTGTGACCCAAATTGGGGTCATGAGGTCATGAAATCTACAATTTAGAATCCCCATTGGCCAAGGAGTCTACACACAACTTTTCAGCTCTCTAGACCTTTTGGAACTGGAGAAGAAGATGAAAATAATGTTTTAAGGTTTTGACCCCTGTGACCCCGGTCATGAGGTCATGAAATCTACAATTTAGAATCCTTCAGACCTGATGAGCTAAAAATGAAAATAGGTTTTTAGGGCATGGTATCTGTGGCGCTAATTAGGGGCCACAGAGCAACCAAAGCTAAAATGTATAATCCTCACTATTCACGGAGTCTGTACACAAAGTTTCAGCTTTCTAGGCCTCATGGTTCAGGTGAAGAAGATGAAAATAGGTTTTTAGGGTGTGGCCCCTGTGGCCCTTATTAGGGGTCACAGGGCCACCAAAGCTACAATTTATAATCCTCACTATTCAAGGAGTTTGTACACAAAGTTTCAGCTTTCTAGGCCTCATGGTTCTGGAGAAGAAGATGAACATAGGTTTTTAGGGTGTGGCCCCTGTGGCCCTTATTAGGGGTCACAGGACAACCAAAGCTACAATTTATAATCCTCACTAGCAAAGGAGTCTGTACACAAAGTTTCAGCTTTCTAGGCCTTATGGTTCTGGAGAAGAAGATGATAATAGGTTTTTAGGGCGTGGCCCCTGTGGCCCTTATTAGGGGTCACAGTGCCACCAAAGCTACAATTTATAGTCCTAATTATTCAAGGAGTCTGTACACAAAGTTTCAGCTTTCTAGGCCTTATGGTTCTGGAGAAGAAGTCGAAATTCCACAAAGTTTACGGATGGACGGACGGACGCCGGACACCATGCCATGCCATAAGCCCATCGGGCCTTACAGGCCAGATGAGCTTAAAAGGAACAGATGCCTTTTAATTCAATTCTAATACATTAAAAGTGACAAATGGAAATTGGAGATTTTACCTTCGTATTTTCATAACAAAAGCAACCATGCTGACGATCATGACCAGGGTGACTGCTGATACCAAACTGATGAACACATAGTGAGGGTACACACTCTTTTCTTTCCTTCCGCAAAATAATCATTGACGAAGTATCAGTTAATAGATGTGAGCAAAATGTAAAACTGTATTCAAAGAGGGAAAAATTAACGCATTTGTGCCCATAATAAATGTTCACATTAGTAAAATTAGCTCCGGAGTAAGCATACTTAAGTAAAAGAGATCTATTTCCCTATAAATAATTCTCTTGGATAATAGGAAGTCATGCGAACAGATTTGCTGTTCGCTAATTGAGAGTGTTAAAGGGGCAGTAGCACGTTTTTAGGGGGAATATAGGGTGATGTCAGGAAAATGAAAATTAATGGTTCCAATTGAAAGACAATGTTTTTAAACTAAATGACGCAGTAACAATTCAAATATATAACGTAATGTTTAGCCATGCGATTGCTTTTTCTTACAAAAAATGAATTAAAGGTGTTCACACAAAATGGCAGCCAATGGATTTTATGTGAATCTATATACTTTGTCCTCTGACTATGGATGATTGGCTTGTGTAAGTAGATTTTTGACACTGTCAAAATAATACATTTAGCATTAACTTACAATTATGAGTGAAAAATTAAAAATATAAAATTATCAAAAAACGTGCTACTGCCCCTTTAATTATTTTTATTCCGCATTAAGTTTTAATGATGCAATGAGAATAGGTTATGTTCAATGAAACAAGCGGTCATTATATTATTGCAAAAGAGATATCCACATGACATTTTCGACTAAGCAACTAGGCATTCATTCTCTCCCCACAGATGCAGATAAAGTCATGTTGATTTAGCCTCTGTTCTATTACGCCAAAATACCAAATTTTCCTCAATCCATACTTCTTATTTAAAACTCTTATCTTTCCAACTTGGCTCAATCAAGGATAAAGTTCACGCCCTTCTATGCTGACTCACCAAACTAACATGAGATACAAAAGAAACTTTACACCAGTAATTTAGTAAATATTTTGAAAATATACAAAGTAAAATTGAAATTCTTTGTTAGTGTGATATCCCAAACACAAAAACAGGTACAAGAGACAATGTTTCAGCAAGATACACCCCCATACTGCCGGATTAACCAGAGATCTCCTTGCCCAGAACAACGTCAACGTTTTACCATGGCCAGCGCGCTCCCCGGACTTGTCAACTAGAGAACATCTTAGGGATCTTCTTAGACGACAGCTCAAACAGCCGCAGCCACATACCAGACAGCAACTGGAACAGGCACTTCATGACGATTGGAGACATATTCCAGATGACGACATCAGACGCCTGTGGAAACGCCAATGGAGGTCACACAAGATATTGATGGGACATTGCGTGCTCTTGAACTGACAAAAACAATCATTATGGAAATCACGAAATGACATGTTCATAAAATTGTGGCCTGTAAAATAGATTTTATACCCCTGAGTCCTTTCAGTGACTTTAACTCTGCATGTTTGAAAAAAAACGAGTATGATTGTTTGCCGAATCAGACAACATTGACCATTAAATGATATCTCGGTTCTATCATATCAATTTGATATTTTGTTGTTAGTTCTACTGTATGAGTGAAACGATAGGGTGTAAAGTTTCCTTTGTACCTCAGTTTACTTTATGGATAGTCTAGATCCAGGCCCGTAGCAAGGGCGGCCCAATTACCGCTTTCATGACCATAAATTGTATATTTCCAACATACGAGTTAATGGGTTTTTTTTGTAGCTTAACAAACTAAAATAATGTACAGAATGATACTGAATAGCCCTCCCCCCTCCCCTTCGCCATAAACGGGTGCTACCGGCCTTTGATCTACCACCTCCACAAAAACTGGCAACTCACCTTAAAATTGTCTGGGGTCCACATTCGACATCCCAGGTTGACAACGAACAAGTGATTTCCATATCACACACGTCGAGTTGTCATAGTAACACAGTTCCTGGAGCTGCAGGCCTTGGTACAGTTGTCTCCATAGGTCGCATCAGAAAAAAGAATATGTTTTCAGTGATGAAGATATTAAAGTCTTAAACTCATTACAAGTACTTATTGTTAAATAATTCAACTGCTTTTTCGAGAAATCGGTTAAGAAATCGGTTAAGAAATAGTTAAAGAGCCATTCACGCTTTGTTTGCAGTAGCAGTTTAAATAACTTTAGATCAACAGGTTTTGACAATAGACAATAGTTATTTAAAAAAGATAATTTCAACAAATAAGGTTTAACAAATAGAATTGTAAGTTTACCTAAATATTGAAAATCCCAACGATTGCTATCCTTTTAGAAGCCACCATTGCAATTTCACCGTCGGTTCACATCATAAGTAATAAAGGACGCCCGAATCAGTCAAAACCAACCTCGATATGGACGACTTGCGAAAACATGTTGCAAAATACCCGTATGTTCATTTACTGCACAGCGTGCTCGGAATACGGATTTCCTGGCTCGTGCTTGATACCCGCAATGCGTTCAGTAACACGTTATTCGCGACATGTATCCTTCTTTTAAAATTGAGTTTGCGAACATCCCGGGAAATTTCGTGTTACTGAAATGAAGGCCGATTATTGTAAACTTCCTACATTATTGTAAACTTCCTACATTCATTTCTATGGGGGCCTAATAAAGGTTGTGGAAAAATAACACGTTATTCGCGGCAGATATCCTTCTTTTAAAATTGAGTTTGCGAACATCCCGGGAAATTTTGTGTTACTGAAATGAAGGCCGATTATTGTAAGCTTCCTATTTCTATGGGGGCATAATAAAGGTTGTGAAAAAATAAAATTATCTTAATTTTGTCCTCATTCCAATTTGACTAAGCGATATACAAATCAGTTATAAGCATTGTTATCAGTTTGTATCGGGAAATCGAGGACGGCGTCACGGACTGTATGCGTCCTTATTAGATCAACCGGCCAGAAAGTCCTGATTGGCTTATGGCATGGCTTTGTGTCCGGCGTCTGTCCGTCCATTCGTCCGTAAATTTTGTGCATTTTCGAGTTCTTCTCCTGATGCATAAGGCCTAGAAAGCTGACACTATGTGTAGAGACTCCTGGACTAGTGAGGATTATAATCTAAATAATGGTCTCAGGGAACTAGCCCAAAAAACTGTTTTCGTCCTCTTCTCCAAAACCAAACGGTGTAGAAAGCTGAAACTCCTCGACTACATTCTCGATAATCCAGAGTTTATGTTCCGATAATATATCAACTAAACTCTGGAACCAAGCAGGCGATTCATAAATTATCTTCCCTTAGTTGCATTACCGTCTTTCAGTAGTCAATCAGATAGGCCTTTAATCAAGAATCAGAAATAGGAAAGAAACCCTATAAGCAGATAAATGGTGATCGAGTGAGTTGGGGTTTAACGTGCTATAACTTTAACCGTTGACCATTAAAGCTTTGGTGACCCTACCTGGAGCATTTTGAGCTCCATCTAGCATAACTCCCTGGGTCGTGAAGCACACCAACCGCCACACCGCACTAAGGTTTTGAGTCAAGTGGGATGGCATATAATAAAGTCAGAAACATTCCAAAAATACAAGAAGGTACTAAATCTACCTACCAGCGGTTATTTATGCCGAACTTATTTTTAAAGTTCCTTACACAGTTTTTTCTCTCGGATCTACCTCTAAATTTTGATGGCAGCATCCACGTGTTTAACAGCTGGAATGTTGCTGACAGCAACTTTTTATAATTAAAGTCAAAGCGGGGTTGTGTCATGAAAGAAGCTATGCGATTTGTACCTCATTGGACGATATGCCACGAAGGGGAGGTAATTTATGAATCGCTTTGAGCCCTGCTTGGTTCAAGAGGTTAGTGGAGATATTATCGGAACCGGTCAAGTGAGCATCATAATCTATAGCTTTGGTGATGTTATGCCCCTAAAACCTATTTCCGCCTTCTCCAGGTGCATAAGGCCTAGAAAGCTGAAAACTTAATACAGATTATTTACGTAATCAGGATTTTTAATTTTACGTTTGGTCACTCTGTGGGCCCTTCTGAGAGGGGAAACCACAATTGCCACACCCCAAATCAAAATCGATATGAAGCCTGATAAGCTACAGAACCAATTGCTCTATTTTCGGCTTAGGCTGGGCCTCACGGACAAACTGTCATCGAATTTCCCGATACAAATTGATAACTATGCTTACAACTAACCCATGTAATATGGATTCATGATTTTAAAAACATATTTATCAACCTATTTTTTATTCTTCTGACTAAAATCTTTCCATAATTTATCAGCGAGTTGTATTTTCCTTCAATATTCAATTTGGCCAAAAAATTACAAAATACAAGGGAAACATCAATTTGTAAGAATCGAAAGAAAAGAAAGAAAGTACAAATACACAATTTCTTTTGAATATGTATATTTTCTGATTCACGTTGATCTGTAATGTTGGAGAAATTAAACTTGTGTTTATACCAGTACATTTTTTGTACCCTACACATTGATACTACATATAATCGCCAATCTTATAGCAATGGTCAGAATATTGCAATGACTTCCACACTTGCATCTATATTGAATAACGCTTAAATAATATTCATCATATACCATGCTAGGGTTAGCTTGAAATCATTGATTACGTAAAGAATTGCATTCTCTCCCCACAGAGGCAGATCAAGTCAAACAAGATGTGTTTGTGAAACACGAATGCCCCCGGATGCATCCTGCTCGCTGTGTCAAGGTCAAGGTCACAAGGTCAAATGTCATGGTGTCATCTGAAAGGTCTCATCGCAAGGGATCCATATGTCAAGTATCAAAGACCTAGCTCTGACCAATCAAAAGTTATAAAAATGTTGATACAGCCTCTGTTATATTACGACGAAATCCTTGGGTTCCGTCAGTTTCCCCTGGCGGAAAAAATGCACCACAACCTATTTGAATTTCTTTACCAAATGACAACGCTTCTCACATGGAAAGGGTGGTTCATATCATATTGCCTTTGACATCGTTAAGTACGCAAAATAATTATAGAACAGCGTCGCTGATTTCACAACCAACTTCGTTTGCCTCCTATCAGGCATCTCCCATTATATCCCACAAAGTCGGCGAAATATAACAGGCTAAATTATTTCATGACTTGATCTGTCTCTGTGGGGAGAGAATGAAAGAATTGCAACTCACCAAGATTGGCAAGAACTTCCACTTCTTTAAAGTCCAGAGCAGGGCCCATTCCATCGTTGTCTGTCTCAGTATACAGAAGGAGGTAGCGCCAACTACCGGCACAGGTAACATTGTATACATCAGGAATATCACTACCATTCCTCCCTCCGGTAATAATTTGACACAGACGCCCTTGACTTGTAGGATCGGACTCGGGGAATGGTTTTGTGGAGGTGAACAGTTGAACTCCGTTACGTCTCATAGTGTCTGAAACAGACAAAATACGTTGCAGAGTATTTTGTATTTGTATTTTGAGATATTGACAATCATGTAAATACCTCTTGTGATGCTTCCTCTAGGTGTTTTATATGGTGTTCACATTTCAACACAGCATTAAAAAAAGGGGACATTCCAATTTAGAAGCGTGCTACTGACAAATGCAAAAACAAAATATTTGGACATGTATATGTTTTTTTCATACTGATACAGATACGTCCACAAAGCAGGCCTCACGCCAGAGTCGGTGGATACTACCTTGACACGATGTGTGGGGTGTGAGAGGGACACGAAGACGAGCCAACCCGGCGGACCTTAAAGGAGAGTGAACCGAGTCATGTGACGAGCCCAAGAGCGAGAGCCGGAAGAACCACGAAGTTCGACGGTGTCTCTTGTACCCTTGGCGCTTATGACAATTTCGGAGACTCCCTGTCAAACTCATCTGTACGTTCGGTGATTACTACATCCACCGGAGAGGGGTGACAAATGGGAGAAATGTTTTGATCGCGACCTGAGTCACCTGTCGGTGCTGACCGCTGAAGGCTAGTGACAGGCGAGTCACTGACGCACATAAGATAGACACGGTGAGTGACCGTCGATTCACGGACGTGCGTAAGCTAGAACAGTGTCCGACTATGTCCTGACACTTAGTACCAAACCCTTCTGATGTGTGGAAACTCACAAAACGTAGAAACGATGAGATGCTTAAGTGAGAAAAGGCTAGACAACGGAGGCTATCGGGAGGATTTGACCACCACAAGATACGAGTATGACCACCACAGGATACGAGTATCAAGACGAGTTGAGGGTGCAATAAACAGATACCCAAACGGACTACCGGAGGGTCATAATATCTGAGCACCAAACAATCGGAGACTCCAAATCCATAGGGTCTGACTATCATATGGTCAAACTATCGGAGGGTACATATATCAAATGTCTATGTTCATTCTGGTTAAACCACTTCTGCATTGTGGTAATTATGTCGCTTTAAACAATAAAGATTTCAAACTCATGTATGTATTTAACTCACAGTCTATCCTGAAGTAGATCCTCACTGTAGCGTCCTTGACCTTTTCCTGAAGATCAACCTTCCACCAAGCGAAGTAATGCCCAGGACCCGTGTTTATGTTTACAGTTGTACCAGTGATGCCATCCACTGCTGTATGGGCACGGGTATGATTCCAATTTGAGCTCATTGATGCTGGTTTTCCCTTCGCTACGTTCACTTTGGATGCTGGATAAAAAAAAACTTAATATAGCATATAGGATGATTATGTTGTGAATATTCATGTATGTGAACTCCCGTTTCACAAAACATCTCCTACAGTATTACATTCACGCCAAAATAGGGTAACTTTTAATTTGTCGTGCTTAAATGCGTATATTGATACACCCTGTTTCAATTATTTTGACTTTACAAAGATCGTATCGGCTGGTGTCCAATTGAATAACTCGAAAGTATTGTGAAAGGACACGGTTTGTAAACTTGTCTAAACGGAAGGTGCTTCCGACAGGTCTATAGACATGAACATTATTTATTAAATGCTAGTGAGTAAATTGTATTTGAATTGTAATGTAGCTCCAGCGCCTAGAGAAATCGCTTAGTAATTTGATTTGCCCGCTATATAAGAACACATATTATTATTATTATTAAATGATATGCCTTTAACATACTGCCATTGTTGTAAACTGACAGGCAAAAGAAAGGACACACTTCACTTGAATTTGTAATCATATGTAAGATTTTCAATAACACATATTTAGATTTCTTATGTCGTATACTAAACCCGATAAACACGAGTTAAATCATCGTTCAAAGCGTACATTTAAGTGTAATTAATTTTTTCTTAAAATACAATTTTATGTTAATAAATTGTTCAAAAGGAATTGTAATGTAGCATCAAAGAAGACATATTCTGTATGAAAATCAATAAACATACATATATATATATTCTTATTACATATTGACAACATTTTAAACATGGTAAATGTTATGATAGATTAATTGAATCCTTGCCTCCATTAAACAAATATATTTTAACTTAACATTAACCAGACACAAATTATTTTATTCAAACTACTGCATGTATGTGTTATTTTTAACCTGTCATAACGTAATACATCAGATGTATTTATTAAGTAAATCTGCTCTGTGTACTTTTGCCTGGCATCGAATACCCGCTTGTCAAAACTTACATATTTCGCTTGTACGCTAAAAATATCTATTTGGTCAGATAATTCGCAGCATTTTGTTCAGATTGCCAATATGCTACATTTGTAAATAATAAGAAATATGTACATTATTGTAAGAAGACACAGGAACCTGACCCCATTCCCAGTCAACATGGATTGTACTAATGAAAATCATTTCAACACACCCTCAGTTATTATGTGTCCATATAAACCTCAGGTGTCATAATCGTGTCATCTTGGAGGTAATTCTTTTCTCGGGTAAACCTGCTTTCAATGTCACATCGCTTCTCACTGGGACATTCTAGAATATCCCAGGGACATTCTATAATAATTTGTATTTTTACTTTACTTTTTTATATATTTTACATTTTATACAAGACCCATAACTTGTAAACATTACGAAACAAACAAATGAATTTTTACAAATTCCGATTTAACGATTCAATCGGGATTCGAACCCGTAACCTCTATGTTGTTAAACAGCGCTCTTACCGCCTAAGCTACCGAGGCTTGTTGTAACCAAAATGTTCATGTTGTTGTGTCATCACTGACACTGTAATTGTTGTATACATAATGTTAATATATATTAAATTTGATTCTAAAATCGTATACAAAGTGTATATTTAAAGTCTTTCGCGAAGAGTTAAACAGACAACTTGCAAGGATTGGCTGCGTTTGTGCGATACTTTCAGAATTATTATATTTTTCAATATTTTTTACTGAGTTTTTCGTCCTTTCCTTCGCTTTATATGACAGATATTAACCTGTCCCTCGGGTTTTATTGAAATGTAAACATTCGGGGTCGGGGAAACCCTAGGTCCTACGACCCACGGGTTTCCCCTCACCCCTCATGTTTACATTTCAATAAAACCCTAGGGACAGGTTAATATCCTTTACTTCTGGCTGCTTTAGAGAAGTTTAGAAAATAAGTTTGACGAATTGACGCGTCTTACTGTCCGGCTTTCATTTATAACCCATAATGCCTAAAAAACAAGCAGTTTAAAAGGGGCAGTAGCACGTTTTTTTTAAATTTAATATTTTAAATTTTTCACTGATAATTGTACGTTAAAGGGTCAGTAGCACGTTTTTAGGGGGAATATAAGGTGATGTCAGGAAAATGAAAATTAATGGATCCAATTGAAAGACAATGTATTTCAATTATATTGGACAGTAATAATTCAAAAATATAATGTAAAATGTAGCCATGCGATTCCTTTTTCTTACACGAAATGAATAAAGGTCTTCACACAAAATGGCCGCCAATGGATTTATAGGAAATCTTCATACTTTGTCCTCTGATCATGACTATGGATGATTGTCTTTTGTAATGAGATTGTTGACACTTTCAAAATAATACATTAAGCTACTTCCCCTTTAATGCGTAATATATTATTTTAATAGTGTCAAACATTTTAAAACACAAATCAATCATCCATAGTCAGAGGACTAAGTATAAAGATTCCTATTGTGTGAACACCTTTAATTCATTTTGTGTAAGAAAAGAAAATCGCATGGCTAAACTTTATATATATATATCTTTGAATCATTACTGCTCCATTAGTTTACATATAATGTCTTTCAATTGGAACTATTAATTTTCATTTTCCTGACATCACCTTATATTCCCCCTAAAAACGTGCTACTGCCCCTTTAAATGAGACTTGACAGCAACGGCCAGTACATATAGATCAACTGATATCATTGAATGATGCAAGTTTGGCGCAAGTGAAACCATGTCCACGTTGTTTGAGATTGTAATAAACTTCCTTCAATGTATTCAATGTATCATTCAACAAGTCTCAATGAAAATGTTTGTTATAAATCTCCTTCGTAAAAGTTTTGCATTTACACAACTGCACATATATATCGTATATAAATCATCTCAACGTCCTGTCATGAAGTTAAAGGAAATAAAGCAATAATTATTTCAAGGCTGAATGTTGGAAAGCGATTTTCTTGATATGAAAATGTCTCAAGGTCCCATCATCAATACTGTGTATTATAACCTACCTGAAGCAAGATGTAAGAGAACCCAAAACAGGAGTAAGAACAAAGTCGCCATGTTGTAGCAAGACGTCAGAGCATGGACTTGGAGCCTTAATAGTCTGCAATCATTTCCTCTACATTTCCCTTGCGTCATGTGATATATTTATTTATCAACTTCATGAGGAGGAACTAAATTACTTTGAATTGCTGAGGACACTCATCTTGTCAAAAAGCGGAACAGACAATCTAAACACCCTTTCGGATGTTTATCATCTGGTTAAGTTGAAGGATATTTATTTGAGATAAGTGTCGAATAGACGTTTGTATAGTGATAATATATAGGATAGATATGATAGAACATATCCCCGTGAAAGACCTTCCAAACATAATTTTTACTGTTCAAGGAATCATTGACTAACGATGAAATCCACTAACGACTTCGTTCTGGCTTAATAAAATTATACAACTTTTGGCAAACATAAACTTTTGAATTATTGGCAATTCTGAATAATTGTAACAAAACTAGACCAATTAGAGCATGCAACGGCCATGCATTATTGCATCAAGAGACATTTAAAGGCCCAGAACAGATCATATCATCTTATTTTATGTGTCCATATTTGTTTAATTTTGCCATATCATATGATATTTCGGAGATAAGCTGATACTGGTATAAGAACAGTGACTGAAAATCCGAAATGGTCTAACAAAATGATATGATGATTCTAACAATTGTCTGATTTGGGTCTCATACGGTAGTTATAGTCAGTACCGCGTAAGAAACGTAGAGAAAGAACACTGGTTCAGTTTTGATATGTTTACGTGAGAGGTATTCCAAGTTCATGTTAGTATGATTATACCATTCTCCCCACAGAGGCAGATCAAGTCATGTTGATTTAGCCTCTGTTCTATTACGCCGAGTTTGTTGGATAGATTGGGAGATGCCTGATTGGAGGCAATCAAAGTTAGTTGTGCAATCAGCGACGTTGTTCTTAAATCATCGTTTTGGCTACTGAATCAAGCCAAAAGCATTGTTATGTGAACATTGTGATGCGGGTTTTTTCCGCCAGGGGAAACTGCCGAAACCCACGGATTTCGGCGTAATAGAACAGAGGATAAATCAACATGACTTGATCTGCCTCTGTGGGGAGAGAATGGATTCTATAGGAATATTATATATTTGAGGTGTTATTTTTAGTTTCTGTTAAACATGATAATTATTTGATGCTTCTCTGAATACACGTTTCAGGACGAACTGATTTCAAGGAAATTTCATATGACGGACATATCTACTGCTTTATCTACAATCAAGGATACAAAGAAACAACAAACAGCTCCGGCCACGATAAATGTATACGCCACTGTTATGGTGTCATGATTGACGCTTAAGGGGGTAGGAGCACGTTTTAAGGAGGCATACAGTTGGTGTTAGGAAAAAGAAAATATATGGTTCCAATTGAGAGAGAATGCATCTAAAATATATGAATCAGTAATAAATCAAATATATAATGTAACTTTTAGCCTTGCTAAAAAATGGCCGCCAATGAGCTTCATGTGAATCGTTATTATTTGATCTCTGACTATGGATGATTGGTTTGTGTTATGAGATTGTTGACACTATCAAAATAATACATTCAGCATCAACGTATAATTATAAGTGAACATTTTAAAATACATTTCCAAAACACGCGCTACTGCCCCTTAAATTGCACCCAATGCGAATGTTCATAAGAGAACGACTAAAAGGCAACAAAAATGAAGCAAAATGGTTTGCCTTCAAGGAAGTAAATTGAACTGAAATCTGAAAATTTATCGAGCTTACTTCTAGAAATAACTTAGCAGTGAGGGCTAGTTTCCGGATAAAGGGCGTGCACTTTGAGATAGTCTTGAGTGAACATCCGTCTTCATTTAACAGCTTTGCAGAGTAAACTATTTAGTCACAATCATTTATTCAAATTGAGATTTCCACTTTCACATTGTAACTTGACCGACGATACCGCCGGTGCCTATAAATACGCGTTAATTAATTCAATTTTGATTATGCCAATTAAAGCACATAAAATACAGAATTATTCGAAAATCTAATTTCGTCAACAGTCAACACTGTTTAAAAATTTATTCAAAGATGTTACATTTAGCTCCCGTTCATGAAGAGGCCACGCGTGGCTTGCGATTTTATCGTGAAGAAGAATAGGTATATATAGTCGCAAGCGACGACAGACAGATTCAGCGCTGTATGGTGTTAATGTAATTCACAAAGGTAATGATTTCAGTCAAAAGGTTGAGCGAACATGAATACAATAATGGCAAGTCGACTTAAGCAAGGGTTATCACTCCGTCAGATTTGCAAACTCAATTTGGCAGTGAGAAGACAATCTAAAGGCAAGACCTCAAATATGCGTACAATGCTATTTAAGATAGCTGTAACGAGGCTTCAACAGATCTTTGGCGTTTTTTAATTCAGCTACTGTGATTAATTGAAACACTTTTCATCGATTTCAGCCATACTTGTACATTTACAATAAGGTTAAAATATAGTTAATCTTAAATAATATTTTGATTTCGGTTATTTTACTTTAAGCAGAAATGAATTCAACATAAAGTAATGCATATAAACATCAACAATTTGGTCAGTTTTAGTTATGAAGCTGAATTAGTTTTTCAACTACTTCTCAGCAAGACCTGATTTAAGTTTACATATTTATTTGTATTACGGGTCTTGGTCGATATTTTGATTTAAGCATTGTGCCTAAATGAAACACTTTGAATTGAGGAAATGTATATAATTTTATGTCCAAAATTTTCTAATTAAAGTAAAATGTATCAATACTTCTATATAATGTGTGTTTAGTATTAGTAAACAAAATCAAGTTATAATTTCTGAATAACTGAAAGCCGTCTGTAGGTAAAGGTAAAGAGTCTGTGTAAAGACAGCGTGACACAAGTCATAGAAGTATTTTTCATCTACATGTATTTATAACTTTCATTTCCACTGAATGCAACAAAACTTACATAATATACTTCACAAATTGTTTAAGAATCCAAACAGCTAAAGGGAGATAACTCTAATCACTGACCTCATTCATATAAATCAAAAACGAAAGTTAAATTGACAATATTTAAAGCTCTGAATTTAAATGTTAAAGGGCATATCGGATTTTATTGAAACGTTTCCCAGGTTCTTTATCCTTTTAGCTTTCTAATAATGTAATAAACACTTCTGAATGCTCTGTTGTTGATGAGTTACGATTTTTGTTCAATTGTACATATATCAAATGCTTTCAAAACGAAAGTAGATTTGAAATATTTAACGATCCGTAACTCAATGTTATTGCATACATGTACATGTATATCTGATTTTACTTTGAAGTTTCCTATATTCTATGTTCTTTTGGCTTTCTAGTGATATATCATTCTCTCCCCACAGAGGCAGATCGAGTCATGTTGATTTAGCCTCTGTTATATTACGCCGAAATCCGTTCCGGCAGTTTCCCCTGGCGGAAAATAACTTTCATCACAATACATTTTAATTTCTTTATCAAATGACAAGGCTTCTCGCATGGAAAAGGTGGTTCATATCACAATGCCTTTGCCTTGTTACAGTAGCCAAAATGATGATTTAAGAACAGCGTCGCTGATTGCACAACTAATTTTAATTGCCTCCAATCAGTACGAAAGCCTACAGGGCTAAGAATTTTCCCCAAAAAGTGGTAATTACAAGAAAAAAGTGGTAATTACCACTTTTAAGAGAAATTTCAAAAATCCATTCTGAGCCCTGTAGGCTTTCGTAAATCAGGCATCTCCCATTCTATCCCACAATGTTGGCGTAATATAACAGAGGCTTGACTTGATCTGCCTCTGTGAGGAGAGAATGGTGATATATAGAACAATGATTTCTCTTTAGTGGTTGATCAACACGAGCGTATATGCCATTGTAAAAGTAGAGTGCAAAATTTAGTTTGAAACTAAGAGCTATTTAGATATATGCATGTTATGAGACAGGACTACCCTCTTTTTGGGCAAACGTAACACAGTGCTAAAACTTCCCCTTTTTCTGTTGACTGATATTGCAAATGGCTCTTTCGTTTCCACTTAATCATACATTACATATATTTCTCATTTTAAGCTCACCAAAATGCGGATTTTATGGCAATAAGTTTAAGGAATTGATTTACAAAAAATCACACGTTATTTATTTACCTCAATTGATGAAGATGAAAAATTGTAAAAGTCTAAGATTAATTTTATCTTGTAGACATATACTTAAGTGACGCAGCATAGGTGTGAGCATATCCAAACTATAAAGCATATGAAAATGGTCTAAGTGCATGCCGACTTAAATGAAACGACCTTAACACAATCAGTGCGTAAAGTGTGCATGTCTTGCGTACGGCTGCGTATTTCCGCGTATGAGAGAAATGGCTATACGCAGTTAGGATACGCTGAAGTGTAATAGGATTGGAGCTTTAGATATACGTGTATTGTACAAGTGCGATAAATATTACCCCACATATTCCATTGGACTGCAGCGCTATGTCAACAGTCTAACGCCAGTATCGAACAGCATGGAAAAATGGAAAAAGCATGGAAAAAGCGTGCAACACATGCACAATCGTTCGAACTTGCACAGCCGACAGTGGAATCAGTGATGATGCCTAGGTTAGCGCCGAAAAATGATTTTATATGGAAGAATGTCGATTCTGTTACAAGTTATATTCTGTAAGTGTTTATATAAAAATTGATCGATACCAACAAAATACTGTCAACTTTGTATGTCTTCAATATTACCTTCAACAGTTTCTGTCACTTAAAATGCCTAAACACAATGTCATTGCCGAAACCTTCAATATATATTTTACGCACGCTTCGACTAATTTTGAATAAACGCATACAAAACACCAGCACCTCTAATGTTTGTATTACGATATGGGTCACTACCTTTAACAATCTGATTAAAATATGATCTTGTTGCTACACTACGCTTTAATCTGCGTAACTTAGTTAAGAGATTTATGATATCATTTTAATGAGATTGGACCTTAAAGGGGCAGTAGCACGTTTTTAGGGGGAATAACAGTTGATGTCAGGAAATTGAAAATAAATGATTCCAATTGAAAGGTAAAGTTATTAATCTAAAAGACGCAATAATATATCCAATATAAAGTGTAAAGTTAAACCATGCGATTCCTTTTTCTTATAAAAATGAATAAAAGGTGTTCACACAAAAATGGCGGCCAATGGACTTTATGTCAATCTTTATTATTCGTTCTCTGACTATGGATTATTGGTTTGTATTATGAGATTTTTGACTCTATTAAAGTAATACATTTATCATTTACTTACAATTATCAGTGAACAATTGAAAATATAAAATTCTCAAAAAACGTGCTACTGCCCCTTTAAATACTGAAATATTTTGACTGAAAATGTGGGAAAGTGTTTTTGCACGAGGGCATGTTTCGACAGAGAGTCTTACAGAGCAATCTCATTGAAGTAATATCATAATTTCTTCACTACGTTACGCAGATTATAGATAAGTTAATGCCAGCTGGTACAAACGATTACGGAAGCTGTTTGTTCTAGCTATCGGCTATCAATCAACAAGACTTAATCAAAAGGTTTTATGTCAGTTTTGTGGTCTTATTTTTTGTGTCAGTATATACATGGCTACGAATTTTAAAAGCCTACATCGAATATGAACAATCAAAGGGAAACGTTTTTAAAACGTAACTGTTCCAAAAATAGCAACTACAGCTTGCTGTTTGGAATTTGTCCCGTGTATATTACGACAGCACATTGTCATGCGGAAATATTTCGATAAAGGTAACAATATAGTATTTGCGTGGACCTTTGTCGACAAACAGATTGATAGGAGAGATATAAAGCACAGTTTGAGTATTCATTCGGACATGGTAGAAATATTTGTAACTGACATTTAGAAATAGTCGGAAATGTTCGTTTTCGGAGTTCTGAAGATTAAACATGAATACCCGTCGCCAGCACCCAAGTGTGCCGAGCAAAGTCGCTGATTGGCTGAGTCAAAGGAGCCCCTGACGGCTGTTATAACTGAGCCTTGTGTGATCTGCATGCGTAGCGTAGTGTAGCAGATAGATAATATTTTAATAAGATTGTATTGTAGAGGATCTTTGCTTAAGACTTTATGTGATGTTTCAAAATACTGAATCGTGTAGGTTTGTTCAAGATGAATAACATAAATGATAAGTCAAGAAGTAATTGTTTATTAACATAAAGGTCACACAAATACCGGATATACAGACGAATAAAGCAAATAAGGAAATTATATAAAAGCCATTCATTCAATTTCTATCAACATGATAGAGCAACAACTGAATCAATAATTCCTCTTAGAATACAAAAACTGTCATCTCAGCTATTTTTCAGATTTTGTTTTCAACGGAGTTTACATGGCCGTGTCATCAGTTTCTAAGTAAAAATGTAAGTTCAACTTTGCGATGTACTTTATATTCCTATTCACTTTATTACCTCTAAGAACATATATTCAAGTAAAACTATAAAGCATCATTTTGAATTTGAGTTGCGAGCCTGTTGTCCTTAGCGAGCCACTTCGTGAGTTGTTGTGGGCCACATATGCAAAATTATATCAATAGTGTCATGAAACCGGAAATTATCGAATCTTGTAGGAAAGTCATTTCAAAGTTTATCGACGTTGTATAGGGACGATAGGAAGGTCTAAGTCGGGATTATGATCGAAATCCGGACAATGATGCCCGTCAATCAGTCAAACGTAAATTAAGAGACTTATCTTAAGCACTCGGAATGACTGTTATGTGTTAATAACCTTTTATAGGTTATATAACTAGTATCTATGTAACATGGACCTATGAATTTGGCTGGCACGAATACATATGGCTATTTTTATTGAAAAAAAGTAATTATCACATATTTATCATTTTTGGGATGTCTATTACAGATGTTTATGAATTTATATAATGAATTATACCATTTACGATCGTATCAACTAAACCAATACCTGATGAAAATCACCGATTGGTTCTTTAATTCTGCACATTAGAGTTCTTCTCTCTAGCAATTTTACCGTTGTCATAGTTTTCATTTACAATGAAAAATATCCGAAAGCTTACTGAAACTGTCAACACACTTGTGTATAGCATTTCCCAATTAAATGAAAGACGAAGGTATTACAAAAAGCACTTTGAAACATATCCAAACAAAAATATCATTCACAGCTTAATCAAGTTTTCAAGTGTTTTCGACAGGACTAATGTCAAACTGAAACTTCTCCATCTTCTTGTCGGAGGGATCTTGGAGAGAAAATTCGTTCTCTTCCATGCACAGGTACATATCTGAATAATAAAAAATAACGATGATGATGAAGAAGATGATGATGATGATGATGATAATTACAATGGATTGCTTATTATAGTTATTTATATTCTTTTGTTTACACGTGACGATGAATTTTGTCAACGTTAATAGTTAAAGGCCCTAATATTGATATAATTTATAATAATTATTATTTATCATATTGGTATAATTTTTCTAAAAAGAGGTAATTTATGAGCCTTGATCTTAGAAACAAATTTTCGACATTTCTTGATATATGTTAACCTTTTTTTCCACACAAAACAAACAGTATTCATGTGTTTGATTCGCTGTTCAGAACTTCATAATGGTAAGACCTACCTTTCGATTTGACACTTTTGAACTGACACCGTTTCTTGTTTTGAACAACTTCGAACATCCTGTTGTCGTCCTTTGCTTCATTTGGTTCATGTTCAAAGCCCTAAAAGTTTTAAAGATAAACATATGAAAGATCTATGATAAGTGCATCGGGTCAATATAGCTTTAATCTACCCGGCTTCACCTTAAGTCAATATTATTTTCTTGAGTCCTTAAAAAGAGGCATTATTATTTTATGATTGCATAATATCATTAAAATATCTAAGAAAATCGACAAGCCGTTTCATGAAGTCACCTACAAAAAGAATTATAATAACATTATTTACCTGCAACATTACTGCTTCATCTCGTACAGTGACGTAGTATGTGACGTCATTGATTTGTTGACTGAAGTAGCAGAGAAACTGCATTGTATTTGTGTCTGATACAACATATTTAGTACCAAACGTAAAGGTTTCTGAAACAAAACAATCGTGTGCTATTCAAATATAGAATTATCGTTCTGACAATTTACAAACAAAATACAAAGGTCGTGCTTGTCACATAATGCCAAAAAGGGAATCTTATAGAATGTATGTATGACGTGACTACTATTAGTATGTGACGTTGAATCTAAACGTCTGTTAAAGCACATACATACAACCACTCCAGAATACTAAGTCTTTAATTTACTGATAGTTTTATTAACCATACCTTAGAAATAGGATTCAAAACATACTTGTTAAACTTACATGATTTGATTATGTATGTTGAGTGAGACAATGTTAAGTAACAAACACAAGATATGGTTTTCAGCCTGCATAAAAAATGTATTGTCAATAACCATGATCAATTTCCACCTATGACTTGTATTTGTAAATGAAAAAATATCGAAAGGGCGTTCTAGAAGTTGTTGGGTACGATTTAATTATATTCTTACTTCTTTATACACCTTATAGCGACATTTTAATATCAGGAGGTTTGAACATATACCTCTTTCTTTGTTTGCGATTCCACGAACAACGGTTAGACGTTTCGTGTCGCTATCAACAGCCATGTGTTCATTGTAGAAAGTGCTGATATAGACACTCTCGTGCTGCCATTCCTTCTCAATAGACATATTTCTGTAGAAAAAGAGAAAGATTCCACAATGTGTATCTTAATTGGCTAATAAACAATACAAGGTATACTGGTACAAATACAAGAGCTTGTTGACGGCATGTATACAATTCCGTCTCTCATACCGTTAATAAGCCACGTAATGGAATCTATTCCTTATGAATTGAAATCTGGAGAAGTATCAAACAACAAAACTATCACCCACATAAGCGCCGCTTCACCAATCATACATCACTAACAAGGATTGAGACACTTTTAAAAAAGTTTGAGACAGTTTAAATAGTCATGTCCATGACATTCCAACGTCCAATCAGAAAGCGGTATTTTTGTAAAGGCCTAATTCGTCGTTTGCACTGTAATGAAAACCGGTAACACGACTTGATAAAGTAATTATAACGACATACACAAAATATTTGATATTTCCCTTCTTCTCCCTCGCGGCACACTCTCTTAAGGTTACTAAATACCCTCGATCATTGTCTGCTAAAGACCCCCTTCAAAATGCTACAGACTGGTTACTCATACGTATCCATTGCATGCAAACATTCATCGGTAGTCCCATTCGGATACCGACAATGTGGTTACTTCTACGTTATTTTTCTGTTATATATCACTAAAGGTGAAAACCGAGAAGTCAAACGGGGGTTTGAAAACGGATTAATGTATAATGATGTTGCGGGAAAAATGTCAGTGAAAAAAATATGTTGCTTTAAAGGGGCAGTAGCACGTTTTTAGGGGGAATATAAGGTGATGTCACGAAAATGAAAATTAATGGTTCCAATCGAAAGACAATGTATTTAAACTAAATGGAGCAGTAATAATTCAAATATATAACGTTAAGTTTAGCCATGCGATTCCTTTTTCGTACAAAAATGAATTAAAAGTGTTCACACAAAAATGGCCGCCAATGGATTTTATGTGAATCGTCATACTTTGTCCTCTGACTATGAATGATTGGATTGTTTAATGAAATTTTTGACACTGTCAAAATTAGTCATTTAGCATTAACTTACTAATATCAGTGAAAATTTTAAAATATAAAATTTTTAAAAAACGTGCTACTGCCCCTTTAACACAAGAATTAAATTAACGAAAACTATTGGCTGTTTCTATATGAACCTAGTCACACATAAAACTTTTATGAAACTTATAAAATTTAAGCCATTTTGCCTGAACAAAAATACTAAATAATGAAAATTGATTCCCGTATTTACTTATGTGTAAGAACCTTCGAAATTAAAACAATCCGTTACGTTATTGTAGAAGTAATAGCACAAACCATATTAATAAGTACTATTTTAATGCTTATTTCACCTTTATATAGGTGACAAGGAAAGACGTAAGTACTTATTGAGGACACACGTACAGTCCGTTCCCCCGAAAGATTCGCGATAAGTATATAGTTACTGCGTCATGTGTGAAACACGTTCTACAAATAGACATAGACGTCATATGTAAAGGTAAGTCATAAATAATAATGGGTTAATGGACGTGTCAGTAAAGTGTTGGTTTGTTTGATAAGAGCGTGTGTTTTGCATGTTTTCCTCGTTTCATTTGTCAGTTAACATGGAAGGCTTACGTATGCAAATGTAAATTCATAATTGATAGATAGTTTTTTTTGCCGGTTATTTATATCAATGTATACAGATTTGAAAATATATCCTTTTTTTAAAATAATGTCGTCCTTTACGCCTCAATCTACAAACATTAGTCAAACATAATGCGCCCTTTAGCTTAGTGATCAGCATAAACATGAAAACTCTCATTAATACGTCAACCATCGCTTCATGTTATATAAGCTACAAGTGTGGCCATACACGTATACATATACAGTAATCAATAATCATGTTGAAATAGTACAGTCGACATGCATGTAAATGTAGCTTGGTCGATATTATGTGCAGATTGAATCTAGCTTTCAGTTGACTTCATGGATGACTTGTATGCATCAACATTATTTGCTGAATCAAAAAGTCAGTCATATCAATGCTAGCAATAACGGTAGCAGTCCAAAGAACTGTTCTACACCTACGCAAAATAATCGATCGATTTTTCGAATGGAAAGCAAGTAGAGCACACAATAACTAGTAATGGTAATATTCTATAACGTATACAGTAACGCAATCTTGCTTGTGAAGTCTTAGCGAATAATACTGACCTTGTTAAATCGGAGTAGCAGTAGCAGTGTCGACTATGACATTGTGGTGTGCTTGCAGCGCTGAGCTATTTATATATATTACATGATTGGGTCATGGCTATAAATAAACTCGGGATTTCCAGGTATATCGGACGCTTTCCAAGATAATTCGTTTGTTACACGTTTTTTCGAAACACTCAGCGTTTGTTTCACGTCGTTTTGAAACACACACAAGCCATAGGATAAACTTGACAGATAAACGTCTTACCGAGAAAGATCTTGTCCATTGTTTTGCATAATATAGAAGCTTGTTTGAATGTCAGTGATTAATATACCATTTACCTCTTCTTTTTCCATATTAACATATCATTGAAATGTTTATGTCTTAAAGTTTATATTTAAACTTAGTGTAAATTATTTTTAAAGCGTTTAAGGGATTTAAAATTAGCCCAAGGAACGTGTAATGAAACTAGATATCACTTAGAAGATAAATAGTTGCGTTTGTAAAATTTCCGGGATTCATTGTGATTCAACACCCGCAAATTTAGTTTAAAACCGACGGCGTTAGCCGGAGGTTTTAAACGCTTAAATTTGCGGGTGTTGAATAACAATGAATCCCGGAAATTTTACAAACGCAACTATTTATCGATATTGTAACATGACCGTTAGTTATAAGCATTTTAAGAGCGAACTCTATTTTTGCGTAGGGAACTCTGAGTTGAAAAGACCTAACGACTGATCCATTATTGTTATAGGTGTTCGCAGTGATAAAGAAGAAGGAATTCCCAGTGTTATAGACATTAGAATAGTGTTCTTATATAGCAAACCAGTTGCACTCATAACGATGAGATCTTATAGTTTTCACTGTGAAAGTTATGATAGAGAAAACAGTTCTATAATTCATAAACCAACAGGAACAAACCCGACTGAACAAATATCTTAAACTCGCCCAGACCATTGTGACGGTGACGCCATCATTATGACGTCATAACCGTTGGCCTTTGTGACGTCGTGCCATGGGAACGGCATTCGAAAGAAACCGGCCGCATGGCACAAGGCGGCAAATTAGGAGAAACTTAGCCAATTAAGAAAGTTTCGTTACATAAAACTAAAGCAAATGGAAAAGGATTTTTGGCATCTACGGGAATGCGCAAGTTAGAAAATGACAACAACAATAGTAAAATGTGAATCGGGCACGAATATTGGGAGAATCAAAACATTTTAATGTTGAGGCGGACCGAATTATGTATCCATTCGCGGTGATTCGCCTCAGCCAATTTGCGGGTGTTCATTGCCATTTAACACTGGGAAATCCTTCAAATCAACCAATCAGAAACGAGTATTTCCCGAAGTCATGTTACAATATTCGTTATCATGTAAACACGGCTAGATTAATACACGTGTCAAATAACCAAGAAAGCAAAACTGTTAAGTCTGAAAATGTAGACTCGATAAAGAGAAAATGAAACAAGTATTCATAACATAAAACCTGCAATTGTTATAAGAAAAGGAAACTCTCCTTGAAAATATAGAGACTAAATTTATGTATTATCCGTATACATGTGTTTATGGTGTTATAGTTATCTAGTACAACACGTGACAAAGGTAATAAAACGATGTTGTTATATGAAAATGTCGTGACAAACGTTTACTCATAAGCTGCAACAAATCTCTGACATGAGTACTGCTATGAATGTACCGTGTAAGATCTGGTACAATATTTCTAATGGAACTGTAGAGCTTTTTCTTAAGGAAACTGTGGTATATCACGAAGGGTATAGCTATTACCAATTTAAGTGCAATATATTTCAAAGAATAACAGAAGGCCCCTAGCGAACGTACAGTAAGTAAAAAGTTGGGTTAAAGTACGCGAGGCGTTCACATTAGAATGGCCGCTAGCAGTCCTCGCTTGATAATGTCTAATGCTTAATGGCATGTTTCATCTTCTGAAGATAATAAATATGGTATTATACTATTTTTATTTGGGACGAACCCGAAAATTAAAACAAACACGGCCCACTGCCCCTTTAACAGCAATTATATTAAACTAGTGTCCAAAAGAAACGCTACCATATAAATTGCAAAATTATGAAACCACTGGTCAATGTAACGACTAAGACATTGTTTCAACATCTCTTCTGAAGTCAACTTACTGATGTGTAAAATTTTGAAGCATCATCTTTTCATATTTGCGAAAAATACGCTTTTAAAAACATCATCGATTTGAAAGCTCCTTAAAGGAATATTCCAGTGCAAATTAGTTTTTTTTCTTATAGTAGATTGAGTATCAAAGATCGTTCTCACAAATTATTAAACGTTTTGGTTGATTAGTTACTAGCAGATATGACTCAGAAATTGCCACTTTCGCTCGACACGGGCGCAGCCATGTTCCCGGTAAAAATGGCGTCCTTCAAACACCAGATATTCGGTGCAAGGAGCTTGTATGTGCAATAGAGTTTGCAAAACAAACTGACGTTTTCCTTTGTCTGCGCTGCTCTTTTACGCTTTTTAAAAAGGAATATATATTTAGACCTTAATTTTTTTTTATCAAAAGTTCAAAACGATGTTGGATTTGTTTTTATGTAAATGTTTGTTCAAAGCTCAGATAATGTAGAGCTGCCCGAATTTTACCATCGGAAAGAATGCCGCGTTAGTTAAAATATTGATTCATGTTTGCTTGGTGGTCATATGAACCATTTTGATAAAATTTAAACCTGTGTGCATACGAGCTAATGGTACTGTCCGAAGTTACAGGGCAAAACTCTCCGAACCTAGGGCGGGTTGCTATTCATAAATAAAACCGTTATTTTCAGGTACAATGCTGACAGGTAAAGATACGCACCTAAGAGATAAATGATCAGTCATGTCAGGAAAATACACGATATTTAAGAAAACCCAAATGTCCATGTGAAAGTTTATTGTTGAGTTCACAATTCTAATGTAGAATAATATTGTTGAACTTATTTTGTGAACGACCGTCAAAGCTTTCTAACGACTACCCCCTATTTCGGGAAGGTCCGGAAAGGTAGGTTAAAGATACGCAGGCAGGTTTTCAATACACCTAACATTTTCAATTTTATAATATTTATAGATTTAAAACTGTTTTAATAAGTTCAAGAAATGACAAATGGATTGTAGGATCAATGAATTGGTTTCCATTGACATTTGATCTGGGAGAAGAGAAAATATTTGAAGACTATAAATTTGTTAGGAATTTTGTCGGTTTGTACAAACATATCACTGTTTTGTGTCGCTGTTCAACATTTTACTCCTTTACAGCAATCTGAAACCTCTTATTATCTTCAAAAATTTCAAAAAGATGTGAAAACAACAAAAATTTACAATATAACACTTAATGTGCAATTACTAGGTTAACTTTTGTGAAAGTGCGTATCTTTACCCTCCGCGTATCTTTACCCGTCACGGCTGTAATCTAAAACTATTTTTGCAAATTTTGGCCATAAATATGTAGAAATCTTTATTGTTAATAACACAGTTTGCCTAAACTTATTTTCTTCAGATAACATTTGACAACAATTGTTGAAATGTTTTGGATCGAAACACTGTCCGAGCGTCGGTCAGTTTACCCTATATCTTGTCTTGTGCGTAGTATTTTTCCGATTAAAATATGGGCTTGCATATAGTATTTGAAATATGTTCCCATATTCCGACTGCATAAATACTCCTATTTACCAAAAATTACCACTATCAAAGTAGAAACCGTTTATTTGAAATCTAATACAAGCCCGTGTATATCAATAATTCACCTGTTGTATACATACTATCTATCACTAAGACGTTTACAATTTTTTTTTTATGTCCTTCAAAACCAAGTTATATTTTGAATGACATTTTATTTTCTCCTAGTCACAATGGCTTTTTTATATGATTGTCGTTCACATGTTTGATCTGTTGATTTCACAAAGCCTCGTGTCGGTCTGGAAACGAAAACTAGTTGTTGTCGTGTTTCAATCGTTGTATAATCCTTCAAATCTATAACAAAAATTATTCATTTTCAACAAATAAAAAAAATAAAGTAAATTAGCTGAATCTACTAATTTGCAAAACGTTTTTATCGGGTTAAAGACACATGCTGTGATAATTTGTGCAGATCATTAAGATATACCCTTTTGTTCAATAAAACAAATCATAGTTGAATAATCTTATTTATTAAAAAGATATTATTAGAAAAGACCTCAAAAAAGTTTGTTCACCATATGAATTATTCAGCAGCATCATCGCAAATTAGATATAAAGCACTCGATAATATAAAGAAATTATGTGAGTATATTTTTAATCCTTACCTATGAATTGATATACTTGATTATTTAAAACACCATTCCTTACTGATCGTTCAAGTATACTAATGATATTATACCATATAATTCCATTTAAGCTGAAATATTTTTTTGGGAAATAATTAACAAGAACACACTCTTTGATGGTAAGTGAACATAACAACAATCATGATCATTCCGACTATTAATTTTCATACATAATGTGTGCCTCAGTGATTCGTAATCAAAATTAGTTTCGTACTGGCGACACCTAAATCAATAAAAATGTTTTCGTCCTAACACAAGCCATGATTTATATAATATAAAACACGAAAATAACTTAGACAATAAAAATCCACCAAATGTAAAATTTGCCCTCTTTCTAATCAATCAATGGTGTTTTGGTTGATATATACAAGATAATTTTGATTACGAACCATCATCGCGGGTTCGCTTTTTAGGATTCGCTTCGACTTGTCCGGTCAGTGAGCCTAATTATTTTTTTGTAGTGGTATACTGATTTAAAAAAAATATTCTGTTACATAAGATTTATTTTTACAAATGTACTTTTTTCAGCAAAACATTTTAAACTTGATTTCAACTTAATGCATTGTTTTTTAAGCTTTGAAAATTATTTTAAAATGTCAGTGTTCTAACCTTGTGGCGTCCGAAGTTGGGAGATCTTTTCCAACCTGTACTGGGGTTTTGCAGCAGTCTGCTGGTCAGAAATTTTTTTTATTGCTTGGGGTATCATGGAAGTAGATAATTCTGGACCCGGCACGTCTCTACTGAAGTCTAGCCAGTTGTTGTAGTCTCATGTTTGACGGGCCGTCATCGCTCACCATTGAATCTAACGGCGTCTCCTAATTTCGTGGTGTTTGACGCGCCCCAAATCTCGCTCTCGTTTGCTAATCGAGACTGCAAAATGGCGGCGCCCGTGAGGCCGGTTAAATAGTAGAAATTCAGATTTCAAATTTGTATTATGGGCTTCACCGAATACCTAAAAATTATTTGAAAATAATGAAGGCTTATGAAACAAATATTCTTTAATTAGCACGAATTTCATTTTGCATTGGAATATTCCTTTAACTAGGCGAGATAGCGGAGAGAAATTCCTTGTTGTTTTGTTTGTTTAATACGTTCTAGAACAACGATGTATCACTGAATAAAGAGGACATTGAATACAACATTTATAACTACGTCTAATAACCCATAAATCACCACATTGAAAACATCAATTGATACCAAATAAATTCAGACTTTGAAATGTAAACGATATGCTCAATTCTGATTGGATCTAACAAGGTCATGTGATCGGTATACATTTCAATGAACCCTAAATTTCAGGCTATACAAAATAACTTTCAGTAAATGAAGGTTATACGATATCGTGCCGGAACTACATTTCTCGGGGATTCCCCTGATCTTACAGCCATTCCAGGCTGACGCCAGTCTTGAGGGTCGTCACTCATTTTATGCAAATATTACTTCTGTTATATTAGCAACACTCGCCCTAATGATCTGTATTTGATAAAATAAGTTACAAATAAATAAAGTTGTACATGTACATCTCCGGACACAGGAATTAGGATAGTAGGCGAAGTTACACAAGAGTATGTACATTATTTCAAAAGCATGAGTTGAGCTCCATTCTGAATAACCTGACTTGTGGCAACACAGTTTCAAGGCACTCCATTCCATGCACACCAAAAAGTGTCGTGTTTGCCAACACTTTGTCTACAGCCTTGTTAAATTTCACTTTCTTACCATTGCAATTATGTGATATTTTTGCTCTCAACTAAATGACAACATATTCTAAGAAAAATTATTCATGCGTTTCTTTTTGTTGAAGAGTATATATCTGAGCTTTGTTGACTCATTGGAGAGCTTTGAATGAGATTTGCCTTTGTATTTTAAACGTGATCTTTGCGTAAGATGCGTATGTTCTGTTTGTTTCATTTGGCTTCTACCTCCTGTTACATAATATAAGCATTAACGAAAGGAAATGCCTTATACACATTATACAAAACAATACCTTGTTACAAAGGGACCAACGCTCTTGTCTATTATTCAAAGGGGGAGTAACACATCTTTTAGGTAAAAAGGATCTCACGAAAACGAGAATATAGATGATACATTTTACAAGACAGTAATCTTAAATCAAAGTATTTATTCCTTAAATTAGTTTGATACGCAAATATATTTCCTACCTCAAGTGAATGAGATGTTCAATAAAATGGCCGCTTGATACTTGCATTGATAATGTAAACTGCGAATTAGCGTCAGGATGATTAGACATATCATTTACATGGTCGACACTAACATAAATTGGAAAATAATTGAAACTAAACACTTAGTCAGCAAAAAAACTTGTTTTCAGGAACATTTTAATGTAGGAAATCTCAACTTTTTCATTTTTCCTAAGATTGCATCGTCCTCGAAAAATTCTAATGTGGGGAGGCCATTTAACGCCTGAAGAAAATGTTCACTGTAATGATTGTTTGTTGTAATAAGATTCGTAATGATACATATTGTATGCCTGTGTGAACCACTTTTAGCAAAATAACTTGTTTCTTCTTTCTGTCACAGACTTTATGCATATGATTGCTATAGGTTGTATGAAATATATTGTGCAAATATAAACTAAAAAACCCATAAAATTAAAAGCAAAATATGCTACATATTGTCGTGTTATAAAGTAGTACTGAAATATTTTGATATTTGATAAGAATTAAACTGTGTTTACAGTGTTAATGAGCTTATGTGTAAACATTGTAAATGTTAACGCAACATTAAGAATAGTTTCTTATACTTTACTATTTATCCTTGGATGGTTGCGTGCTTGCTTTGAGAATTTTACGAGCGCTTTAAAAATAATTTAAACTCTCCCCCCGAAGACACTTGAGATTAGGCTTTATGTTCGCGAATTCCACCCGTCTTCAAATTGATTAACCCACTAAAACCACTTCGACATACGAACAAAAGAATGGCATTTTAAAAAACCTTCTCTATTGCACGTTGAAATTGACTTTCAAATTATGCTTTTAGTTAACCCTTCCCAGGTGTACACAGCATATCATCAGGTAAGTTTCGCAAATTTCAAATTCAAATTTCCCAGCAGACGCTTATAAGGACTGTTTTAAAGTCAGTGTTACTAACCACTCTTTTCTATCATTTCTTATCAAGTCGTGACATTATGTTATTGCTCCATACAATCATTTAAGGGTGGGTAAGAAAGAAGTTTGAAAAAGCTTCACTCCCGATATTGAGTCTAACAAGGTCTAGTAGAGGGTCGCGTCAGCCTATCTATCGAATTGACCAATCAGGGATCCGGATCATCTTATCAAGCCGCAATAGTATGCATTCGCACATATAACGTTGGAGGGTCATAGGTCGGCGAAAGGTCGGCTGACGCGACCAGCTACTTCATTTGGCTAGACTCAATATTGGGAGTGTACTGAGCGTTATTGAGGATAGGTTTACATAGACTGCATTTTGAAACGTTCCAGGGAGATAAAGACAAAATAAAGACATCGAATCAACAACTTTTTAGGTCAATCAGAAATCTTGATAAGGTATTCCATTGATCAATTGCACTATATGTCGAATTACGTCACCTGTCGGCTGTGTTTTTTATCACGTTAAATCTACATCGATGTTCATTAACGGTGTGGCCTTGGTCTAAGAAATCTTTGAAACGTCTATGAGCTGTTCAATCAGTGATAGACTAACGTCAGTGTCATGAAATAAACTTATTCCAATACTGACGGTCACTGCGTAAGACACAATCCATTTGTCAGAAATTAATGGCCAGTGGATATTGTTTTGGCAGTCGAAAAGCTATGATTACGCCTTACCAAGCCTCTATGTAGCATAACACGCCAATCCCTGTTGTGTTACATAAATGTCACACATTACTTACAGACAAGGTTGACGGTGTTCTAACGTAAACAGGTGCCGAGATATTGACAGATGCGGCATCTATATATATATATATAAGATTAAAGAAACCCCTGCGGATACAGTTAAACAACGCTTGTTCAGTATAAAACATCTTCGCTGATTACCCATATGATAAATAGAGGATACTAAACGACCTTCCATTTAATACTATTTTATTAAACGAGTTAATGTTTTTGTATAAAACGAGCGAAAGCGAGTTTGATACCAAATCATTCACGATTTAAATAAAAATAGTATTAAATGGAAGGAAGTTTAGTATTCTGTTTATTACTTGCCCTTTAAAATCACGCAAACTTGCCGAAAATGTGCTGAAACTAACAGTTCCGCGACCCGGAACCCATTGTGACGAACCGCTTACATTGTGACGTCACAATAGCTCACTTCTGTGACGTCATACTTGCATTGTGATTAAACTAGATTATATATATAAATATTACATAGAGGATATCTGTCTTTTCTTGACAAATACCATGTTTATCTCATCGAGTGAGGTAGAAAGGTTATAAATATATAACTTTTCTACCTCACGAGATGAGATAAACATGGTATTTGTCAAGAATTGACGGATATTCTATTTATTATATGATTTTACCATTGTAAATACGCCCGAAAAGGGTCATTTTCACGCCGAGCGGCCGCTAGGAACAGCCCGTTACCACAGTAACACTGTGACGTCATAAGCCAATTCGCCGCGTGAGCCCATTGTTTTATGACGTCAAATTATATCAGTCACCGTTCGCAGTGAAAATATAAGTTATTTTCACTGTAGCTTGATAGACAGTTTATTTCACTGCTCGCCATATAATAAACTGCGTTATAAACCTCCAGTAACGTCACTCTATTGTTCTATTAGGTTCTTCTTTTACCGGATAAACCTCTTTGCCGGGCATTCTCCAAGAATGCCCAGGGCTTTCTCTAGAATTTATCTTGATTGGGATTATACACGTTTTGAAATACTTTGTTTCAAAGTCCTTCTTCGAATAAACACCATCACAAAATATCACATTTTTGACAAATCACAAATATAATGTTCGCATGCCAGGTTTCGAACTCTGCACCACTCGCTTACTAAACTGCCGCCTTTGACAACTCGGCTATAAAGGCCCACGAGAACAATGATGTATTTTCCACAGTGACAATCATGTGAACTTCACGAGGCAGATAGCGCATGCATTTCACGTTCACGGCTTGGGTAGCGAGCGCAAAGCACGTGCAGGGCGCGGATGTGCTCTCTGTTTGCTCATGGTGATTCCCTACCAGTAAAAATCAATGAATCCATGTTTATACTTATTATTGAAATAATTTTGTTACTACGGTTTACCTCGGTTCATAAGTTAGATCAAAACCTCGCCCTCGGTGTTGTTTGATAATGTAAGCCCTCAGCCTCGGGAAATTAGGGCGGGCCTGTCGGCCCTTTCCAATTTCCCTCTGCCGCGGGCTTACATTATCAACAACACCTCTGGCTTGGTTTTGATCCTACACGTATCTTACACGGGCGTGTACTAAAATAAAATGGACAACAGTGTACGAAAGCAAAATATTATATGCCAATGTTTATTGCCTAGCAAGTATTAAAAGGTCGTTCAAATTAGGAACCAGAATTTTCGTTATCTTCCTCACCGGTTGACTCTGGTGAATAAGTTGATTGCTGAGTAACATATGACTTTTTAACAACTATCATAACAATATTGTATTTTTTTCTTCAAAATTCTAATACAAACTTTGAAAGCTATTGACGTCATCCGCTATAAAAGAAACGGGTGATACAGGTACGCATCTAGCAGGTGACAAATAAAGGTAATGAATACCGCTACGCTTTGATGATCAGAGAAACATTATGTTTCAGTGTACACGATCTTCTTACATTTCATGGTTAGGGTTTCAGTGTTAAAATCATGTTTCAGTCGGTTTCACTTACTTAGTCAAATCCTACAAAGTTGAGTGCATTTCAACTTAATTCATGAACAACACAAAATACGATTAAATAATGTTCCATAAAGAATTATGTTGAACATAAAAAAAATATCCCAATCGACTTTTACTATTGCATACTTAAACGAAAGTTTTTACATTGATAGTTAATTCAGAATCAAACGGAATCAAGTTATAGACCACTACTTCTGTTGAGTGTAAGTCTCCATGCGTAATAAACAACTTCCTGTTGTTGGAACATCTCATTGTAACACCACATGGGCTGCGTAATCCTGTGTCGGAAGTCACCAAATTTTGCACGAATTCCCCATTTTTTGTAAACATGACAATCCTATGGTTATGATGATCGGCAACAATAATATTGTCCTGATGATCTGCACAAACACCGTAGGGAAACTTGAACTGTCCGTTTCCTTTCCCGAAAGATCCAAAGGTGAAGAGGTAGGATCCATTCAGGTTGAACACCTTGATACAATGATTCCCAGAGTCAGATACAATGATTCTTCCTGATTGGGAGCAACAGACATACCGAGGTTGTTGGAAGGATGTTTCTTGAAAGTCAGACAACTTGAACAACTGTTCTCCGGCAGAACTGAAGACAAAAACATCATTGAGTTCTTCGTCAGTTACAAATATTCTTCCTTTCTTGTCCACAGCAATTCCAGTGGGACACTGCAGTGAATTGTGCCCAAACACACGCATCAATTGACCGTCATTCGACCACAGTGCAACGCAACGTTGACGTCGTAACGTCACGGCGACGTTGCCGTCGGGAGTCATGGTTGCTGCCCAAGGTTCCGAAACATCACGGGTGGTGAAACTTCGCTTCAACTTTCCACTTCGCTCGTACAAACAAACCTTGTTCTGAAGCATATCAGTGACTAAAACGGAACCCCTGTATACATGCGATACAGCCTTAGCATCCACGAGCCCTGGGGTCGACTCCAGCTTGGCTCCGAATTTGTTGAAAAGCCGAACTAAGACCGTGCTCTGGTTCTTCATCCCAACTTCGGGATCCGATTCCTCGTCATCCTCCTCTTCTTCGAGTGTCTGTTTTCCTTGTAAGTTTATTTCTTCTGTAACTGTACATACAGGAGGGGAATATGATCGTCCACAACTCTCCTCAGGGTTATCTGATTTTGAAGAACCATTAAGATCACCTTTGTTGGCCTTCCGTACTTTATTCTGGTCTTCGTTCTCTGTTTCTTCTTCATGTTCTTCTTCTATAAGCTCTGGTACACAGAACCGTACGTTCTTTGTTACTTTCTGTTCGTGTAATTTGAGTGAATTGACATCCATGGATTTTAATGGGGTTATTGACCGCATATCAGGTACTGGAATGATGTACACATTGTCCCCTTTGTTCTCATTTAGTCTGTGGTTTTCTGAAAACACACGAAATTAACAAGAATAAACGTTTTGATAGTACACCATATAAAATATCATATAAATGTAGTTTAAGGTAAAATCGCTAGTTAGAATAACCCACTGTCTCTGTCCAAGTTTTCTGAGAACAGTTATCCGAATGTTAGTCAACAAAATATGCATTCATTCCAAATAATATAGTCATACCTCTGTTACAAATGTGTCTAAAGTATCACGTTAATCTTGCTATCATCACATTACCATGTCCATATTACGTTTTGGGAAGAATGGTAATTCATCTTCTATGTACTAGTGTTCTGTGACAAGATGCTTGGAACTTTACTGCCTCTGTTGAGTTATTGAATACTGGTTACAATTACAATCTACAAATAACTAAATAAAAAAAAGTTATTCACAATTGAGATCTAAAATCGCCGGAAACCTTGGGTTTCAATTACTCTTTAACATTATATAGGATCTGCTTTTGTAAACCAGGCATATGGTAATCCAATTACCCTGCAAATAAAATGTAATAACTACATGTGCGCACATATGCAAAATATGTCATCATGTGAAATCATACGTTTCATACTGACGCTGTAATTGTGATTGTTAGCTTACTACATTATTGTTCTTTCATTTTCTACCGAGGGACTTTGATGATAGCGTAAGTTTTTTTATGGAGGACTGCGCTCAAATTGTAACCATGCAATTTGCTTTTGACATAAAATCAATCATTTATGTATAAATAGCCTTCAGTACATTCCCTGTCATAAGAGCTATTTATTAAATTACATTAATGTAAACTATAAACATAAATAAAATATATAACAGACGTGAACAGAATGCGGTTTCGTTTATAGATAGCATTTTAATAAAAACGTTAAGAACATTATAACATTTTCTGTGGGAATATCAACGAAATCCTAATTTACAGTGATTGTATAAATGTAATCATTATTTACACAGTTTAATGATAGCAACTTTCATTTTTAATGTTTTTCTTCATTTCAAATACTTTATGTTTCCCCCAAACATTCCAAAAAGACTCATTGTATCATTATCACTATTCATTCTGTCAGCCATAAACACCCTCTTAAGAAAGTGAAAGAAAATCTTTATTGTCCATGATCTCGTATTTCAGTATCAACTTTGTTTGGGTTGTGCGTAAAAGCTATATGGTTACAGAACATAGTTATTAAGTGTCCTTATAGAAGAACAGATAAATTGGCATGGAGCCTAGTCATTCATTAAGACATTTGTAACTGGTTAGCACTGGCAGGTGCTTTATGTTTAGGTACTGTTAACCTTTCATGTCCGTCATAAGCATAATAATCAAAATGATTGTTATTCAATGGGCAGTAATGTCTATGATGAAGCCAACTACATGTAGCTTACCTTGATCCATTAACGACCTTGCCAAAATCGGGTTCAGGTAGATAAGTGGAAAATAAACAAGCCAACAAGTCAACAAGTTGAGCTCCCAATGAGAATGAAATTTGATTATATCCCTTAAGCTACCAAACAAAAACCGGTTCGGTGTGGATAGCGCTTTGCGCCCTTCTGTTGAACATGCGTAGAAGTGAAAATCTGACAAGTTTTCACGTAAAAATATTACAAAATATATATTTGATTAAACTGCTCGATAACAAAACCCTGTATTTATCAATTCCGATATGTAATAAAATTGTGTTAAAAAATCATATTCGTCACACAAACAATAAAAAATCGAAATCACGATTATATCCATCGCTCATATTTTTCCATCCCAGTACATAAACATGTGTAAATTATATTTGTGTTCTTATAAATTGGTAACTAAATGTATCCTAAGATACATATTGACAGACATATGAAAATAAAAAATTGCATCACTAAGCAAAGACGATTCTATTACTGATATGATATATATTGTGCAAATGAAAGACAACTGAAAAGACAGTTGCCATAGTTACCTTTTAAGTAAAGCACATTTCCGAAATCAGATTTTTCTCCATTGTCCCTTCGAACTTTTGACTGCAAGCCGATACGTCTCCATATCTCCATCTTTTTCGTTGAATATTCGTCACTTAAATCGACCAAGTTATCATAAAAGTTAGGCTTCTTATTTTCTTTCATGCTCACATAATAGTGTGTGAGAAAACGACCGTGTTTACAAGACTTAGACAAGGCCGCTACCTGGGACCATTGCTTTTAGTCTTTCTGACCCTATTGATTGCAACATCCCACCTTGGTCACGTGGTATGGTTTTGAAACGCTCCAGAGCCTTCTACAATAGCAGTTGCCCCATGTGAACCCGAACGAATTATTTTGCCCCCTTAATAACACATCTTCCCCCTTTGAATTACAAAGTTATGTAAGATTAGTTTTGAAGAGTTTCATGTCCTATTGATTATGTTGTTAACAAATACCCTGAGGCAAATCTTATAACCGTTTGTCCCCCTCTTAAAATATTTTAAGTATAAAGAACAGCTGTAACATTACGATTACACTATGAGGTCATTGACCTTTAAATACTCCACTTCAGACTGATGTTTTATTCTTTAATAGAAATATGGTCTTTTGATGTCCTGCCCCCTTTAATATTGTCCTTGAAGCGTATATTAACACCGACCTTGATCAAGAACACATTAAAGGATACATGTGATTAGACGTTTTTGAAAAAATGTCATACAAACAAGTTGTTGATCTTAGTATTCTGCTTCATGTATCATATAATAATGTAATACTAACATCATGGTTGTAAATATCATATAAACGTATATTGCTACATGTATATCAACAACGCTGAGACGTTTTGCGTCTTGCACTGTTGGGACATTGATTATACTGAACAAATAACACAGAAATTTTGCTATATTTTCGGTTATCCCATTTAGTAAGTAATCAAATAAACATATCATAATTCATTATTTCAAAATACCGATCTTGATTGAATATAAAGTGGCTATAAGCAAAAGACGGATTTTGTAAGCGTTTCTTCGTCATAATGAAATTTTAAACGTATTTACTAATAGGTATATTTGATACCATAACATTCACATTTTAAAAGTTCATTTCGTTAGTTGTTATTCAGGTTTTCTAAAATAGAAAGGCAAACAAAGAAATGAAGAAGTTCTTTGACTTTTCTCTCTTGAATTGGGACATAACGATCTTTAATGGATAGGCAATCACACAATTGTGTCAAAAGGGTTAGTGATTTTAAAATGTGTGGATTCACACTTGATCTCTAACATGAAACTATCTTTATCAAAGTAGTATGACACGTCATAAAAGTGTAAACGTCGTCTCTTTTAATTCGTCATATCATTGTAATATACGATGCTATCTAGTTGGTATCTGAATGAATGAAGATGCTAAACTGTAAACAGTAACTTCACAATGAGTTATACCTATTTGATACCATAATTCCTAACACGCTCTATTAAACTGTACTACACGGGATGTCGTTTTGCATCCTCTGTTTCTAGGATATAGGGAAACCAGTTTTCGAAGCACATCTCTGACAGTGAAATTTGATGCTAAGTCCTTGGGCTAGATGACGCCCACATAAGTTTAGCATCGGTCAACGACACTCGTCTACTTAAATGGATCGAATTTCCGGAAACGAATCTGGTGGTCAACGTGGTCATCTACGTTCCATTTATCCACTTGACCGCATATCACTGTCAACTGGTTTCAAAGAGTCCCTTGGTTGAAGGCGATCGTAACTCATTGTTATAACTTAGCACTAAGGGAGCTTTGTAAAATGATGACCTGCTCTGAATCTTGACCTGTAAGGAAAGGTCACCAGTTGGCCAGAGATTCGATCTCCATTCTCTGACGTGCTAATGAAATCACTTAGGTTAGATAAGTTCCAGATTCATAGGTTTGCTCATTCCGTCTTTACAACCACCAAATGCTTAATGGAATTGAAAGTTCGAATTTTGCTCGACAGTTGCCGATTTAGGCCACTAAGACACTTAAAATATGCGACGTAAAGATATAAACGGCTGTTGTGAATGTTTGATCCCGGACAAGTTCTTAATTTCAATTATGTATTTATTGTTTATTTTCGGGTTTTCTTGATTAGTTATATCAGTAAAATTTTACTAAGATTTGCTGAATATTGGCCTATACTCTAATTGGGTACCAAATATCACACTCAGTCAAGAAATGTGATTCTTATTTGCATGTTTCCAATTTGTAACTTAATTCATACCTAACCCAATAAGCAATTATCTATACATATACAGTTTAAAATACCTGTTACAAACTATTAAATCACAACAAATACCTCACCTTCTCCATACCAGCTGCGATGATTACGTAAACATTACAACATGATACCAACAACTGGCTTTCTTCTATTAATCAATAAGAAACGAAAGCTACGTTACGGGTGGTCATCAAGCTGAAATGTCTAAAGATTTGCTCAATTCGCTTCGAAGCGTTAGTAAAAGGACACCATGTTTATTATTCTATTCGTGTGTCCTTCGAACGAAAAGAACATGGTGCTTATTTTACTAAATTTTAAACATCTTTAGATGTTCAAGACTGTTTCCAGTTTGACCACAAACGTTCGTTTGATATGTAATGTAAAGATTAATGTCCTGGTTGATTGTATGTAAAGTGACTTGCATTATAATATACTAATGTTTATAATAATATTGAAACAGTAATTGTTTTCTCTGAAAAAATATAACAAACTAAAGACCGTTAAATATGATATGATATTACCAATAGGTCTGACGCAAAACTGATTGGTGTCGAGTGGAAAATTCATACATACCATATACAAGTAATGTAATAATTAATGCAGATATTCCTTCAAACCAATTCTCCTCAACTTGTAGCTAAAATTGTATGCAGACCTTTTCTTACGTCGTGACTTATCAACTACTTGCACATCACTTTAAAAGAATCTTACATATTTCATGTAACAGTAGAAGTGAATTAAGTGCAAGTGTCCTCATTTGCCCTGAAAGCCAAGTTGAACGCGAAATGCGTGCTATAGTGCCTTTTATTATTGCACAAGCTACAGCGGAGGACGAAAGTGTGGGATCCCAACGTGTGGAATGGGATTGATTCATATTTTCATTTTTAAAAACATTTCTCCTTCTTTTCAATCTGTTATACCTTACTAGCTATTTCAGATTCCTTGATCCGTCACTGGGTTAAACTGTTTTTATTGAAATACGATACGTTTTTTGACGACAAAGGCACTTGTTTAACTTCACGCCCCAATGCTTCCAGTCAAAGGTGGTGTGTATTTCAATACCTTTCTTGGGCTCTTGTTTTAAATGTATAAACGTTTCTGTTTGTCACTATGTTTCATCCAATGATCACATGTCTGCGTTTGACAGGAAATTGAAAAGAATAATTGTAATCAAGATAACCATTTCCGTTTCCCTTTACCAACATAATATTATTATGATAATCAAGGTATATTATGATTGATAAAGACTTTAAAGATTTAATATGTTCAATGTCCTCTGCATGGATTTGCTCGCCTTTTCAATTAACTACATCCAACTACATTGAACAACGTTTCTGGAAACGTAGTTCGGAAATGCTAAACTTTGAACATGTCCAAAAGTTAAATCACAAACTACGCTTGTCTCACGTCTATGTCTACGTTTTGAGCACGGATAACTACGTACACATGTTTAACTACGGAAAACTAGGCTTAAGTACAGTTCACTGCGTTAAAGTACGTTCTGCATCACTACGTTCATAAACGTAAGTGTGACTGGGGCATTACGAACTGTGGAAGAAAAACCGTTTTTTTTATCTAGCTGAGAAATTAGTTTTGTTTAGACAAATGATGACAAACATGCCGAGTATATGAAACGAACAAGCTATTTTGCTATGAGCGAGGGCTGTGTATTATCGCAGCATAGAAAAAAGGCAAACGGGGTCTGTGGGATACTGTCGGTCATTACAGGCGGGGCACATTTAGGCCGTGAGGACGAGTCACCAAAATGTTAAAGGTCCTCCTCGAAACCAGTCTTCTAAAGGTCCTCCTCCTCAATAGGACCCTCTTGAAGGTCATAGTAGAGTAGGCTCCTCTAGTTGGAATGAAATCGGAATCCTTTTCGTAGTAGAAATTTAACTGAGTCCACATCATTGAAAATATATCTTTGAAAAGTAATGCAGTATTTTTTTATGTCCAAATATCGAATACTATGAATAGTATCTTATCCCTCCTTAATTGTTGTAGGCTGAACATGAGCTGATTGTTAATAAAGATGACCGAACCTGCCCCTGAGAGAAACCTAACCTGCCCCGATGCGGGCATTCTCTCCATACAGACGCAGTATACCACCCATGGTTCGCTAATTCCAGCCGATGCTCGCAGGTTTCACCGCACTGCGTAACCACAATGGCGTTGCGGGCTTTCTCCCTGCAATAATACTAGCAGCCGCGATATAAGTGAAATACTCTTGAAAGCGGCGTTAAACTCCAAACCACCTCACCTCTCCCGACAGAGGCAGATAAAGTCAAGAAATGTTGATACAGCCTCTGTTATATTACGCCGAGTTTGTAGAATATAAATGGATATAATATATATAATATATAAAAGAATTGGAGACGCCTGATTGGAGGCAATCGAAGTAAAATAATCATTTTGGCTACTAAATAATGGCAAAGGCATTGTGATATGAACCACTCTTTCAATGCGAGAAGCGTTGTCATTTGATAAAGAAATTCAAATGGATTGTGGTGCTCCCCTACCGACTGTCATATGTTTTAGTGCTCGTTTGAAGCTATTTTAAATTGTAAATAAAAAAAAAATGAGAATGATATATAATGTCTTTGAGTGAGCAGGTTTTCTATAATTGAGTAATGTTCTAACGTAATTTACCCTGTACCTTTCAGACCAGACGTTTTATTGACTTTCTGATGATTAACGCATCAGGGTCAATTAATTCCGGTATGATAAAAAAATAACGATTAATAAAATATATTTTTAGTATTGGCAAGTCAATGCCGTTCTTCTACACGAACTTCACAAATAGAACACGATCTATGCAAAACAAATAACTTTTTTCTTAATTATTTATGTATTCCTGTCAACATAAATGGAGGGTTCGTCCTAATTGATGATTGATACCCAATCCACACCCTTTCCGGTTGAGTATATCTATTCATTGAATATGTATTAGTAAACACACATTGATTTAACGATCAACGACGTATTTTGAACCTCTTGACTAAGCATAATCTATAAACAAAGTTGACGGGACATTAGTTTAATTTAGGGTTAATATACATAAATCTACTTTAAACCTTATCGTCGTAGTAAAAGTTAAATAACGGATTCCATCTGAAAAGAAATTTTTGCATGAGACAAATACATTAATGCTTTATGATATCTAAACTTGCATTAAAAAAACTCTTTATTCTGAGAGAGAGAGACAGACAGACAGAGAGAGAGACAGAGAGAGAGAGTCAGAGAGAGAGAGACAGACAGACAGAGACAGAGGCAGAGAGAGAGAGTCAGAGAGAGGCAGAGGCAGAGGCAGAGGCAGAGGTAGAGACAGTACATACAGAGAGACAAACAAAGAGAAACACAGGGATACCGTTTGAATTGTTAAAATGAATAGCCTTATAGGAAGCTGTTCAAATGACCTTCAATCAAGCCACTGGCGGCTTGGTTAGAAACCTTTGGCCTGTTTGCATTTGTAAGTTGTTAAGATAATGGAAAATTTGTCTTGCTGACATGTCCTTTCTCTGTAAGTCTCCAAGGATTGATATGATTTTTACACAGGAATCCCAATTTCGTCATTTGTCACCATTAAATACATTGTAAAATGATCATGCCACACACTTTTATTTAGTTTGTAAGTTTCCTTAAGATAACACATGGAGGCTGTTTACAACAAAAACATACGAAACACTTTCTTCAACAAACTTTATTCAAATCAAATAGAAAATTTTCAGTTCTCAAATATCTGGATTTTCGACCATACTATGACTTTGTTTGATAAAGACCTCTGCACAAAATAGCTTGTCGATGATCTATTAAATAAAGGGTGCAAGGCAACTTCCGCATCGATATCACTCGAATCTTGTCAATATAATGTTTTGTGCAATGGCTACTTTCGTTTGTTATGAAGACAAACAAGTATTAACACGTGAGCTGGAACCGTGAGTTTTATTTACTTTTTTTCCTATTCAAACTTTACTAACTGGTAATTGATTCGTTCTATGGACTGCCTATAGTTGTATATATATGTATATGATAATGATCTAACATTACTATGTAAACCATATGTTGTGAGAGCCTATATACATGTCGATCAAATACAATGTAACAATAGTTTTGATGTGTCAACTATTGTAAAAATGCAGTATTGTTAATCTGATCGAAGGTTAACTACTTTCCGATTGATGATATCGAGTAAATACAACAAGGACTTTTCTATCATAGTATATATACATGTAAATAACAAGTAAAAAAAAAACGATGTCATATTTCTTAATGAATACTAGTGCACGTAGGTATTTCAATATGAAATTGAATAAACTGTGTTTAAAGAAATAAATGAATGCATTGTGTATGAATACTTTAGTCCAAAAACCGGTGTTTTAAACCGGTTATTTAATCATTAAAGTAAGTGTCACAGTTTTGCTAGGCAAATTCCAAAGCTTTAATGATTATCAAAAGCTGTACTATTACAAGTAAATACAAATCTTCCGGAAAATATTTAACATGATTAAGCGATGTAAAAGTGTTGGAACGTTGCGTACAGCGGTTTTATTTCCGATTTGGGCCAGATGTCTGGGTTATAGATATCGTCCGGTCATACTGTGACACCAATTTCTATATGACCAAATATTATAATAAATCCGGTCAATGTTCAGATAGTACATGAAAATCGACTGTCCGATTCAGTCGATCGTAACATATGTAAACTCAAAGAATAAGGGTAGTTCGATTTGAAATTCTACACTGAGGGAGAGAATTCACGAAAATTGTTGCACGCGTCAGTGGAATGATTGATGACCTATTTGCCCGAGGTGCATTTGCCTCGCAAAACTGAGACAATGATTATGAAAGACGACTGCTTCGACTAATTGTCTTCAAAGAAAACATGCAATCACTTTTTCTACGTGACCTACTACAGTATTCAATGGTTGTCAATGCAGACGAATTACGAAATACATTCCATAATGTGGTTTAAAGGGGCAGTAGCACGTTTTTTTTAAATTTTATATTTCAAATTTGTCACTGATTATTGTATGCTAATGCTAAATGTATTATTTTGATGGTGTCAAAAATCTCGTAACATAAATCAATCATCCATAGTCAGAGGACAAAGTATAAAGATTCATATTAAATCCATTGGCGGCCATTTTTTGTGAACACCTTTAATTCATTTTGTGTAAGAAAAAGGAATCACATGGCTAAACTTTACATTACATATTTGAATTATTACTGCTCCATTTAGTTGAAATACACCGTCTTTCAATTGGAAACATTAATTTTCATTTTCCTGACATCAACTTATATTCCCCCTAAAAACGTGCTACTGCCCCTTTAACATCGTCCTTTAATTTTATTTATAGCAATTAGAATTTCAGATTTCAAGCGCTTGAAAAGTTAAGTACATATATGATATGAAAGCATTTTCATTATCTGTGGTCAAAGACCGCAAAGGTCTGATTATAAATCATCAGCATATGAATTCAAACTTTGAATTTAATTTGATGTTTTATAAACCTAAAATTTTAGTTAATTTAGTATGTCAGTATCCGTTGAGCTGGTAGCTAATCTTATATTTCTATGTATTTTGAGGAATAAGAAATAATTTGATTTTATATATACATATGCTATAGTCACTATCGACCATTCTAAATTTCTACGTCACATTCTACATGAGAGTTACATACGTAAAACAATTCTATACACCTTCACTGTTTTAAATACAAGGTAAAAAAATAAGAGGCAACTTCATCGCTTATTACAATTGAAAGTAAATTTCTACTTCTAGTTTTACTCTACGAGATGTACATGGTATTTTTAAAAAGAACGTCAAATATTATGAAAATATACAATAAGCAAAGATACTGTATTTTTTTTTCAGTGAAATAATCTGTCTATCAGGCTACAGTGGCGAAATAATATTCACTGTCACCATTGATGATCAATTATATCGTTATTGGTCAGGTGCCGGAACTACTTTCAGCTACATTAACAAAATATTGTTATTTGCTACTTCAAACTACCGTATTTCCATTAAAAGGGCCCGGGCCCTTATTAACATTAAAGGGGCCTTACCCCCGGCCCTTGATCATAACACTTGATAAAAGTCATATTGATGTTAAGGTGCATTTACCCTCGTCTGCTATATATATATTGTACAATGTAGGCCCGGCCATGATTTGAGGTGCGGTCCAAACAAAAGGAAATAATGTGGGAGGTTGTAGCCGGAGACATCTTTCATTTTAGATCGTCCAACTTACAACAAAGGGAGGCAATCTTGACTGGACATACATTATGCAAGTGGACACCGCTACACCTATCACCCACTTCTCAACACGTACTTGTCATTTAGGGTTGCCCAACGGACTATTCTCATGCCCCCAAATTTCTTTCCTACAAAATTATAGATTTCTAGCATTTAAGGCATACGTAGACTTGATGAAAGAAGATTTGCGGGTGGACATGTTTTAAGAGGGTTCGCCGCCGATTTAAATAAATTGTCTCCATGTCAGTTTTGAGATCCAGAATTTCAGAGGATGAATATGTGAAAAGTTGATGGACGACGGACAATGGTCCGACTGATCCTTGTCAATGGTTCATACCATCTTAGAACCGTATCGTAGAACCATCCTGTCAGGCCTTAAGTAAAAACCTTTAGGTTACTCCGATAATGAGATATCCTATAGTTCCTTAACCATTCACGGGATGATGATCCTTAACGTTTTTGATGAGTATAAATCTCAACAGACGGTTACAGAGCTGTCCATCACCTTGTAAGTTGACCATTCAGTGCTTGACGTCGTTGATACGTTTAAGGCGATGAGGCAGTTTGGGTTCGCAGTGTCACTGAAGCTGAAAGCAATGCAGGGTTGTCCATAAAAACATGCGTTTGCACATTCCCTGGAGTTTTCGGTCGTCAAGGTTGAGTTATAGGAAGAAACTACTTCAGAAATCATCCGCTCGAACGTCATTCCTAGAACAGAACGGAACTATATGAGATGGTACTCTTGGGATATATTGGGTTGAAACAAATTTAAGGAGTACGTTTATTATTATACAAATGCGCCACAAATGTACACAATAATATAGATAGTGCACAATCTAGTTAAAACATATAATTGACAAAGAAAAGCGTGAATTTAGTCTATAACTTTAACGAATAAGCATTGATGGTGTTAACCTTACTTCAGTGTGACAAAGCAAAAGTCATTTGCATTTTCAAAATGTCCTCACTATTTATATTTTTTTGTTGTAAAGTTGTTACAATAAGTACTACTGCGATGTTGTTATTTTATGAAAATGAGACAACACTAAATACGTTTTGTGAAATGTATTATGAATGTTTAACATAAGACTTTACTGAACATTATCATCATCGTCATAGGCGACATCATAAATTCAGAAAACATGGTACAGATGGTAAAAGTCAACAGTCGCATCATTCAAATTTTGACTCAGAATTTGTTTTTTAATTCTTAAACAACAAGTATTGTTCCCTCCTCTTCAAAATGTTGTTTGTGTTTTCAAATTTCAGAATTTTGATAAATTTCCTCAATTTGAAACAACAGGTCGCACCCCTTACCCTTCAAAGAGATTTGTTTGTGTTTTTCAAATATTAAATAAATATATACTTATACTAAACTATCATATATTTATTTCAACATTATTATGTCCCTTATCCTTCAAAGTATGTCTTTCAAATATTACATCAGAATAATTTATAATTAACTATCATTAATTTTAATCAAGAAATATTTTCCTTTACCAGAAACACTGTTTGTTGGTGTTAATTAAATCAGAATATTTTGTGATTCTTAACTATCATTAAGTTTAAGTAACAAATCGCGTCCCTTTTCCTTCAGAGTAGTTGTAGCTGTTTTAAAATATAAAATCAATATTATAGTCTTAACCATCATTAGTTTTAATAAATATATTTTGTCATTTACCCTTCAACGTGGTTGTTGGTATCCCTTGGGCTGAAATCTCTGCTATATTCAGGAAGTCAAGATGATCGATGTAAACCCTGACAAACCGGACAGGTTGGGTATGATTGCAGTAGTAGGTAAAGGTTGTCCCAATATTTTGTTCTGGCCACTGTCCACATATGATTACCTCATTGTTTGGACTAGTGACGTCATTGACAGATACTCCAATGTAAGCATTTTCTATATATCCGGCTGCAAAAGAAGAGAATGTTTAGAAAGTGTGGATATGTACAGTTACACTGTTATTTATTTCTGGAAATGCCTTAGTCTTATTTAAAGGGACAGTCGCACACTGAAAATAAAGTCATCTCATAAAAACGAAATGAAAAAAAAGTTTCCAATTGCAAGACCATGATTTTAATAAATAAAATCAGAATTTCACAATCTCAAATGAAAAAGGTGTTAACACAATATTTGCCTCAAAAAGTTTGAACTGAATACGTTGATATTTTCTTCAATTCAATAACTGTACGGATCATCGGGTCTAATGATAAAATCAGATGTTTTACTCTTAACAGATAATATATGTGGCATTAATTGGAATTAATGTTAATAAATTAAAGAAAACCCATTAAAACAAACCCTCGTTACTCAGTGTCCTTTAAACTTCACACAAGAAGTGTTTTCATTGGACGAATAATTTTAAATCGTTTATGGTGCAAATGCGTCACGCTTCGGAGACCTGCAGCAAACCTGCAAACTGTACTATTCACAACTAAGGATCGAATGAGATCATGTAAGTTACCTTTGCGTGGAGATAATGATTTCCAGATGATTAAACAGTTTTGTTATAATATTGAACGTTATTAACTTGCATGTTCTATCTTAGCCCTGCGCGCCTCTATAAGCTTAAGTTAACCAACGAACACACAGTAAAGTTTACAATTTGATGACTTGAGTATTTCAAAGAATTTATTTAAAATAACATGTTATCGAGTTCTTAAATCCTGCTTCAATTGTTCGAACGGACGTCCGTTATTGATCTCCGTTAATAATAAATAGCGACAATTCGGAATGCTTATAAACAAATGTCAAAAACAACTAAAGATCAATCAGATGGTTGTATAACAGCGATTTTAATGATTACCTTTAATTATAAATGTGTGTATTCAATAAAAAGTAAACAGTTTAGTCTTTTAACCTTCGACTTTGAAGCGATGGAATTGGTCACGTGATCTGCTATTCAAATCAACGAAAGCAAATATTTTACTCTGGAGCTGTTGCAAGATTGCACTTTGTGTCCTTAACAGCACTCGTGTATCTTCGTTTGGAGGAATAAAGAAATCTTACGATATTTATCATACGTCCGCAATCATAGAAATCACGAACATCGTTTTTATTCGCAAATTAAACAAGCAACAATCCAAAAAATAATATCTTACGCAACAATATTTACGTGCATTCAAAAGGGTTCATACCACCTATCATTAGCTATTCGAACTATTTAAAGGGGCAGTAGCACGTTTTTTGATAATTTTATAATTTGAATTTCTCACTGATAATTGTAAGTGAATGCTAAATGTATTATTTTGACAGTGTCAAAAATCTAATTACACTAGTCAATCATCCATATTTAGAGGACAAAGAATGAAGATTCACAAAAAATCCATTGGCGGCCATTTTTTTGTGAACACCTTTAATTAATTTTTTGTAAGAAAAGGAATCGCATGGCTAAACTTAACGTTATATATTGGAATTATTACTGCTCCATTTAGTTTAAATACATTGTCTTTCAATTAAAATCATTAATTTTCATTTTCCTTACATCACCCTATATTCCCCCTAAAAACGTGCTACTGCCCCTTTAACATGTCAAACTCGGAAAACGTGCGCACCTATCTTAATGCATGGAGGGCACTGAATCACATTTTTTATATTTTTAATGTATTGAATTTATCAAACATTTAATGAACCTGTTTGTCTGGTTAGGGTAAAACATCTCCTCACCCAAACGCATTATCCAGAGTCGTAGGAAATAGCGTAACTTAACCAAACTTTCAACTCCCTTTTTAAGCATTTGTTTTTCCGATCTCTTTATACCAAAAATATAATATATAAAACTCAAGGTCCATCCTTAATTTAAGATTAAAACATTATATTGTTTATATTAATGAATTATAAATTAAAACATAAATAATAATTGGGTTTTGCACCTTACCTTATTTTTTATAAATATATTACATTTCAATGAGAAAACATGTGTCAATTTTTAAGTATTCTTAACATCATATAACGATCTACAAGATGTATAAATATTAAAAATGGTTCTTGTCTTTTATTAAGAAAACAAGTGCTACGGTGCCTTTAAGATCAGAAAGGGTCAAAGGGCAACTCACCATAAGGTTGATACGAAGTGACAGCAATACTGTCGATAACATAGTAGCCCTGAAGATCTCCCTGCCAATACGAGAAACCGTAAGAAGTAAAGCTGTAGGTAGAAGGGTCCCCGTCATTAGCATAGGAGGCATGATCTTGAGCGTTTGTACCGGACTGTTTGCTGGGCTTGTTTAACAGGAGGTTCCCTTAAAATAAAACATTGCATTTATATAATCATGTTTAGAGAAAACTTTTTTGAATAATATTGTATAATTGTATAATATCCTGTGACATGAGCCTATTAATATCCGGGTAGCTCTCATCCTCCATCAAGGCAAAATATTCAACGGGAATATTCAACCAGCTAATAGATATATAATTTCCTACAACCAGCGATAGCAGCAGTTTCTGGATAGAAGAGTCAAGGTTTCGAACCGAATTTATTATTATTATTATACTCGTGGTTGCTCAAGGCGCTTACATTTTGTCCCCTGGTCAATGGCATACTTTCACCATCCGTTCATTTTTCCAATTCAACTCCCTGGGGAGTATTCAACCGGCATCCATATGTGGCGCTCAGGTTAGGGACTATTCTATGCCTCACAACGTAACCATTCACAGCTGGGTTCTGAGACACAAAGTCACAGCAGTTTGTCCAATACTGCTGAACGCTGATAACCGACAGCTCGGCGTATGCACGTGTTCATGTATCCACCATTCATCCACTGACATGAATTCGTGGGAACTTTTAAGTGCGCAGTTTTTGTTGCACGCACTTCACACTAGGGCCCCAGGGTGACACTTAAAGAGTTCTAACAGAGTTGAACTCTAGGTTGTTATACCATTGCCTGGATGGGATTCGAACCCCGGACCTCAGCAACGTGAGACCGGCGCTCTTGCCGACTGAGCTATCCCGTACCCAATTTGCTTCAGGCTCATCAAAATTCCAAACTTCATCGAATGAAGAAACTATTTGACATTAGAAGTCATCCATAATACTTGTCGGCGATACAAGGTTTTTACCTTGAAAGATATCAGGGTATGGAGGGAGCTTGGTGGAGCAAATTTTAATAACAAGGACATTGTTGCATGTGCCACCTCTTTCTTTGCTATAAGCATCAGTGATGCCTACACATTTCCCCGATCTATGACATGAAAGTTGGATTTCTCTACATTCTTTGTCATTGTTGACAGTCTTGACCTCCGTATACTAAATAATGATTTATTCTTCAAAGGGCAACCAGATAAGCATACAAGCTAACACGAATAGTTCATTAATAAGAACTTTGTGGTGCTCCATGAACTTATTTTAAGAATGTACATGAGGTAAATACATGTAAATCTGACCAAGAGTAATTCCTTGATTTAAGTTTATCTTGGAAAAAATAACAATCTCAATCATTATAATGAATCAATCTATGAAGTGAAAGCTGGACTCCTCGACATACATACGGTGTCGACCTCTGTAGACGAAATAATGAGTTAGTGTTTGAAGGACATCTAGCATTAGCTACAGCATTCTCTCCCCACAGAGGCAGATCAAGTCATAAGCAAGTTCCCCTGGCGGAAAATAAATTGCACCACAATCCATTTGAATTTCTTTACAAATGACAACGCTTCTGGCATGGAAAGGGTGGTTCATATCACAATGCTTTTGCTTTGATTCAGTAGCCTAAATGATGATTTTAGAACAGCGTCGCTGATTGCACAACTAACTGTGATTGCCTCCAATCAGGCATCTCCCATTCTATCCCACAAAGTCGGCGTAAAAGAAACAGAGGATGTATCAACATGTGGGGAGAGAATGGGAATACAGGAATATTTTAAGGATAAGAACGTCTTGGTGTATTACGGACATGATTGCTCAATGAACTTTTTTATTTTAGAATTTACATGAGATATAAGAATCCAACTCCTTTGATGTAAGTTGTTCCTAGGAACAGAAACAATCTCAATCATCATGTAGAGTTGTTACACATTTCTTTTACAGTTTAAAATAGAATAAAGAGCCTTAATCAGATAATTCCTTTGCATGCTTTTTGGGGGAATATAAGGTTATGTCAGGAAACTTAATATAAGTTGTTTTAATTGAAAGACAATGTGTTTAATCTTAGTAGTAGAATAAGTAAAATATATAATAATAAATAATACTTAGAAGTAGTAATAAATGAAATATGTAATGTAAAGTTCAGCTATGCAATTCTTTTTTCTTTGTGTAATGACATTTTGGACACTTTCAAAACAGTACATTTAGCATTAATGTACTCTTATCAGTTGAACATTTAAGTAATAAAAAAATTCAAAAAAAAACGTGCTACTGCCCCTTTTATAGGATTATGAACTTAGTTAAAAACTAATTTAAATGGTGTGGTGTTTTCTAATAATTTACAATACACATAGGGGCAGTTTGCTTAACGAAAGGACATTTTTGGGAAATATGTTACATATTGAAGTCTTTGAAATCAATTTCCGTGCCACAAGGTAACATCTAGTATATATCTACCCCCCACCATTGCTTTACAACTAGGGGAAGACAACATCATCAAGTCCATTAACCTCTAGCCTGATGTTTACATCCGTGTTTTAAAAAATAAAATCTATTTGACATAGGTTGCAAAATATTTTGATAGAGCCATTTCATTTCAGTAATGCGCAAAGACAATGCCATAAAACAACATCATGATCTTCGATCATTCTTGTTGTAAGTAGCCGCTTAATTGCTAAATTGACTCGCTACGAGGCAGGATAATATTTGTTGAGTGAATAGATAGTGGTGACGATGAAAAAGCATCGCGTTGACGTTCTAATCCATACATCTTAGTTTATCCTAACGATAAAGTAATGTAGGTTTTCGATCAACCACTATGTTTAAAGCATCAAAAAAATCAAATCCAATTTTATAAATCATCAAAGAAAAGATGTACCAGACAAACGGATTCAGCGTGTGATGATGATGATATGTATCCGGAATACAATAGTCAAGTCAATATTTGGAGTGAGAATAAGTTTTTTTGTTTTTGCGCACCTTTCAAACAAGTTTTTATGTCTCTAAGTAAATTTTGAACACAAATTGCCTTTTCTCAAACTCCGAACTTTTAGTAAACATGGTCGGAGAGGTTTGTAGTTCGATATTAAGGGAAAGAAGACACGCAAGAATCTATGCAAGATAGGAAAGATTGATGTTAGTGATGAAATATTTGCCGGAGAAGAAAACAATTCGCCTTACAAATATGACTATATATACTTTGTTAAGTTATGGTGTAAATTCTTTTTGTATAAAAAGGAATGTTTCCTCAAATACCGTTAAAATAATATTTTTAATGATATTTCCAACCTTCGTTACTGGCATTATGCATTTATGACTAGCAAAATAATTATGTTGTGATCTACGGTTAATTAATATCTGTATATGAATTACTTTTTAAATTGTAAATTGACCGTAAACTCATTGTAAACTATGCCGTAAAAGTAATATGTGCATTTCGCACAGGTGCACACCATCAAGTTTCTGAACGAAACTGTCACCTACTTAAATTGAAGCTTTCAAATTTATTCCAATTGAAATCTACTTTTAAAATGTAGCAACAAAAGAAATTATTTTTTCATATCTAATAAATCCTTACAAATTCGGTTTTGGTTAATTCGAAAAAGACTACTAACCTAAAGATATCACAAAACACTCACATAAAGCAATGAATACCCAAAAATAAGATTTCTGACAAAAAGTACTAACCGTCAACTTTTGGGAAAAAACATGCAATAATAAGGCAGGCGATGACATTCATTTCTTCGTACAGGGTAGTCCGTGATCACAAGGAGAGGTGAAGCGACGTTAAACTTACCACGTCTTGTGAGCGCTGATGCTGAACAATGAAACACTGTGTAGTCACTGGTTGGAAGTTTCAGAGAAGTTCATATCGATTAAGTGCACTTCGTCAATAACAGATACGCTAAAGCTGTTGATCTGTAAGCTCATCGATTTATTACGCTGTAGTTAGGACTGTCCCTTAAACAGTAATTAAGATACAAAATACTCACACTCGTTTCTTGAAATCCGAAACTAATAACTAGATTGGCCCAATTACTTTGGAATTAGTATTTTGAGATAAGCAATGACAGAAACCTGTTCAGATCATCACAACGCACATCTAGTACCTACTTAAGTACAATGTACTTAATCTATCATTAACATAGAACTTTTATTTTTCAACTTTCAAGTGTACAGTATCATATATTCACTAATCAAGAAATGAGCAGTATCTGTTTTCCTAACTGACACTGATTGAGAAAAGTCCTTGTCAACAACCCAAGACCCACCCTCCAAACATTCCAAACCCTCAAACATGACCCTGTATAGAATTTACTGAATCACTTCTTCCCAGCACCAAGCTTTCTTTCACTTACAGATACATATAATACATGAATATTGAAACCTACAAGTTTTGTTTGTATCTTTATGTGGTGTCATGTTGTTCGATAGCTATCTGAAGCTTCATTCCTCTACACCTAAGAAAGAATGTAAGTTTGGCGATTTATTGTTATTATTGACAAGGGTTCAATTTAATGGTGATGAATTTTATGAAATGTTTAATGCAATGCTCTTTAATTGGCATTCATACGTGTGCTGACGGTATACGCGGTACCCCTGTAGAAAAATGGCTGCGCCATTGAAAAGAAAAATATTCAAACAAACTGATATTTACAATGCTTCACGCGTACGTTTAACAATATGACTAAAATTTGAAGCAAGCTAGAGCTTAATCGTACAGCAATATCCTCGAGTCACATGCCCGATACCTGTCAAAGAACTCAATCAACTTAATCTTACATTTTTAATTTTTTCTTTATCATCTGTCTATTGATTCCTTTGTTATTTACATTATAACCTTGTTTAACTATGATACAATGAAACGTGAACTTCATTGTTTTGCAATCGACTATATACAACGGTTAACGTACATGGCACGTACATATTATGCATTGTACCTAATACATTGAATGTTTTAATTAAAAACCAGCACGCTATTATTCTAATTTGCAAAAGGACTATTGATTACACACAGTGAATGTCTGATTAACTGCAGAATCTATTCATTGGTCACTTCTGTCAGTCTCTCCTCAAAGAGGCAGATCAAGTCATAAAATGTTGATGGAGCCTCTGTTCCAATTAGTTTGTGGTATATAATGGGAGATGCCTGGTTAGTTTTGCAATCAGCACGCGGTTCTAAAATCATTATTTTGGCTACTGAATCATGACAAAGGCATTGTGATTTGAAACGCCCTTTCCAAGCAAAAGTGATGTCATTTACTTAAAAAAAATCGAACAGAGGTAGGATCAACATGTTATTGCTTGATCTACCTTTGTAAGGAGAGAATGTATACGTCTAGATAAGATATTTAATTCTTTAATATCACAAATTATAGCTTCAAAACTTTAATCTGTACTTTGACACTTCAATGTTATAAGACATGAGTTTACTGATACTCCCAACATATGCATCATATTCGTACGGCATAAATGATGTTTGTCCATATCTTTTGCACCCAGAATTAGTTTCCCCCTCTTTTCATATTTAGTCATTTATCATACAACATCCTTTCCCAACAGAAATAGCTTAAGTAAAAAAATATTGATCCAACCTCTGATTATATAAAACCACTCTGCAGGTAAGAAATATGAGACGATGTCCAAAATCCATGGTTTTGGTCACTTTATCATGACAAATAACTAGAAAAGTGGGGAAGTGTTTATAATGTATGCTGATTCTTCCAAATGGTTTATCGTGCTGCTAGAGAAACCTGCCTAAAACCTATAAACTTGCCTTAATCAAATAAAGCTTGATCAGATTCAGTATTCTATATAAAAAACTCTTACACCCGAAGTTTTAATTTAAGAAGGAATGTCAACAGTGATTTTTCAAAAGTACTATTATAAATCATTCTACAGTGAATATGTCATTAACATTATTTATGTAATTCTTAATTTCTTTAGAGTTTTTGTTTCCAAGTCGAAGATGTTTTGTCTCAATACTTTTTTTTATCCAAAGGCAATTTTTGTCTTTTTTAGTAACCAACCCACATCCGTAGGCGATAAGTAAACGTATGATTTTCTAAACAACTGTAAAATAACATAGAGATTCACTTTATTTATTCACTGTATTAATATTGAAATACCCTGATGTTTTGTGTTGATTCTTTTGTTTGTAACATGAATGAATGTGTTTGTTCACTTTGTAAACTTAAAATCGTTTGAAGCATACATGTATATGTCAAAGTGTGAAATGATTACATGTTGTGACAAAGCAGATTTATGTAATTATCTGCAAACGATCCGTAATTTTACAAAATCAAACAGCGTATAAAAGATACAAAACTTCATTGAGAAGAAACATTTGTCAATTTTTGAAAAAAGAAATGCCATGTTAATCTATTTACCATAGCAAACGTTATGACCTGCGTTACATGTAAGCTAAAACCCTTCGAATTTTTTCCTTGAGCCCATCGTTTTGAGTTGTTAATTGCCAAGGAGTCTGTTCACAATCGTTCGGCTTTCCAGGCATCATATTTGTGGGGAACAAGATGAAAGAGGCAGTGCCCCTCTGGCCCTTATTATGAAGACAATGGAAATATGTTTTAAGGGTGTGGCCCTTTTAGGGGTCACAGGGCCATCAAAGCTACAAATTATACGCCTCACTGGTCAAAGAGTCTGTGCACAACGTTTCAGCTTTCTGGGCCTTATGCGTCTGGAGAAGAAGTCGAAAAAGGACAAAATTTACGAACGGACACCGAACAACATGCCATGACACAAGCCCCTCTAAGACTCGACGAGCTAAAAATGGAAGACCCAGCTCCCTGAAAATGAATTTCATCCAAGCAGAATTGCCTGTTGTTTTTATATGACCTGTTGCTTCTGGAGAATATGATGAAAATAGGTTTAATTAGTACTACTGTGGTATAAATGACCTTTATTAGGGATCACTGGGCCACAAAATCTATGAATAATAAACCTCACTAGTCAAAGAGTCTCTACACAACGTTTCAGTTTTTCTTAGCCTTATCGGCATAGCGATAAGATAAAATATGATAAGATTATTCTTTATTGCCCGTTAAACAATGTTTGTTACATTTAAGAGAGCATAAGAATACATACACTGCATACATACAGATATTTACAAATCCATAAATAGTGTGATAATGAGCATTAACGATCATTAAGAATTAAAATGGGCAAGAATACAAATGACTTTAATTGTCGCTAGCTTTCGTACATGTACATCAATATCAGTATCCTATATATTCACACTTTTCTAACTTTGCGAGGGTATTTACATATTTGTTTTCTTTTGAATGAGTTGATACATTTTAGTGTTTAACTTAAAAGGTGAAATCTATATGGCAGTTCATATTCCTACTTGGGACTTACGTAACTCTCATTGAAAATGAACATAAAGGTCAGTTCAGATTGATTTAATAAATCCCTTATTTGTAAGACACTACTGTATTAATGAGAGGTAAATTATATCTTTGTGAGTTTGTTTTTACAACAACAAAAAACACTTTACCGAACATACAGTTTAGTATTTTTACAATTTAAATAATGATCGATCAGTGACATTTCCTCGCCTGTACAGTATACCTTTTAAATTGAGCATTTTGATTGGATGTAATATTCTGTTTGAGGATCGTTCCATTTCGTAATCGTTGTTGTAACTGCAAGGACAAACACTTAAACTGTAGTCTACTCCCATCGCCATGCATTGATTTCCCATTTGTAGAATGAAGTAACTTTCAGAACTTTTTAACTATTGTTGAGACATTTAGTCAGCAAACATTTATTGACTGACTTACACTTATCAGATCCGATTTCATCAAAAAGATAAATCGAACTTGTCTTGGATCTATCATATCGTATATTATCGAGGATACGGATAAGTCTCTTTCCAATGACCTTGCTCTCTCCATGTACCATGTGTGATATGCATCGCTTACTGTTGACGCGTTGTGCAGTAACCCTATTGAACTGATTAGGAGTTACATGTAGAATAATCTATCGATTGACATTTTCTGACGCCAAGAACACTTTGACATGGATTATGTCAGTTTAGTTCGCAGGCAGTGATTAAATTGAACATTGAATTTTAGCTCAACGAGCCTTAAAGGGGCAGTAGCACGTCACAATGAGTGACAATGTATTTAAACTAAATGGAGCAGTAATAATTCAAATATATAATGTAAAGTTTAGCCATGCGATTCATTTTTCTTACACAAAATGAATTAAAGGTGTTCACAAATAATGGCCGCCAATGGATTTTATGTTAATCTTCATACTTGTCCTCTGACTATGGATGATTGGCTTGTGTCATGAGATTTTTGTCACTTTCAAACGTTCAATTATTATCAGTGAAAAATTTATAATATAAATTATCAAAAAACGTGCTCCTCCCCCATTAATGGGCTTATGGCATAGAATGTCGTTCTTTCGTTCCTCCATCCCATCGTTAATGAAGTTCTTCAGATCCATAGGCTCAAGAGAATTCCAATTTTTAGCTGATGGGGATTATAAATTGGTGATTTGGTTATGCATTTTCATCTCCAATAGCTTATAAAGCTAGACTATAGTGTTCAGACTACTCAGTTGATGGGGAATATTATTCATAGATTTGGTGACCCCGGACCTCTACCAATAGCCACATGGGCAAAGCCCTGAAATCCTATTTTCATCGTCTTCTCAAAAAGGTAAAGGGATATGAAGATATTTTTACAGGAAACTTGTAGGGATTATGAATAATAGATTGGGGACACAGTGCAACCATATATGCTGAAGGGGTCTCTCCCAAATGCTTAGAAAGCTTAGACTTAGTGTACGGACTCCTTTTCATTACCTGATGAAGATCATTATTCAAAAGGTACCTGACCCCTTTTAGGTAATACGTTGGCTACGCCTTTAAGGCCTATTTTCATCTTCTTCTACAGAAACAAAAGGCCGAGGAACCTCCCAGCTTGTGTACAGACTCAGCTGATTAACATTATGATGTGGAGATTGTAAAGACCCTAGTAAGAACGGCGCCCTCAAAACCATTTTTCATCTTTTTCTCCAAAAGCAAACTCCTCAACAGACGATTATGATTTTCATATATAGATTTGCTGATTATATGACACATCCTCCAACATTTGTAAACTTCTTCTTTCGAAACGGTCTCGATGAGGAAAATAATGCATGGATAAGATGATCCATTGACTCTTCGTATGGTGACCCTAACTTAAATGATATATATACATGTAATAGGTTTGCCCTTGTCGTTTGATAAGACGAAGAAATAGAAAAACAAGTTGTATAGATTCGTAAACAACCAGCGTTTAATATCTTATCTAACTCGTAGCATTGGGAATATTTAACACGGATCAGTATTCACATGTGTAAGATAGTGTTGGCTATGACTTACTATGAGATACACTTATTGAAAGTAAATAAGATTCTATATTTGTCAAACGAGCGTGTCGTTAAAGATTGACGATTTTCTTTATTTCCTTTGTTCGTTTGCTGGCTGTCACTAATTGGTCATGCTTTCTTAATATTCACTTCTTTCAATCCAACTTATGTGTTTTATTGCTATAATCAATATGATAATACATAGAAGAAAAAATGAAGAAGAAAGAAGAAAAGGGGTTTATTTTAGTGTCGCACAACATACAACAATGGGTAATAAACATGGCCTACGGGGCACTATTAGTCATTATTAACATATGATATCTAAACACATTCACACACATAAAGCATAAATGGAGATTTTTTTTATAAAAAATAAATAAAATAAATACTTAAAAAAATAATTTATAATGAATTTAAAAAATAGATAAATACAAATTAAAAAAAGAAATCAAATCAAATAAATTGACGTTAAATATATAAATATATATTAAAGGAGGTAAGTAAGTAAATATTAATCTACCTTTTTGGTAGATTATATAGAGCAATTACAATACTGACCTTTCTGTCATATTTTATAAAAAAAATATTTTTAAATCGGTGTTATAAGCGATCGCAAGTGCCAGAATATTTTGCAATATGAATCGAAAAAACTAAACTAGTGTTCAAAATAAACGCTACCAAGTTTTCAACATCACCAAAACAAACTTCTTTTACCGGATACACTCGTGTTTTAATATATCATATAAGAGAGTGTCATAAAATCCTAGGGTGAGATTATCATTTTCCATTACATTTGCATGAAACATTTACATTACAGCATTAGATTTCGAATTCCTCAAACAAGGACTCACAGAGTGACATAATAAAATTCTCAAATCACTAAATGCATAAGAGAATAACTAAATTAAGATCAAATAGTAATGCAAACTACAATCTTGTTCCTCTATTTGTTACCTATTCAATTGTAGTTACGTTTGAAGTGACGGGTGAACATAGACGGGAGATTATCAAGACATTGCTCCAACTTCCAACTACAAACAAAGGGAGGTAACCCTTTCAAGGATAACATACTAGACTGAGACTGATACTTGGTCATTGCGGATTAAACGCATACAGGCATATCTTAAGACAAAAATGTATCTCAGTTATGTATGCAAACTGTATGCAGAAACAATCTTTCATTTTCTCTTAGAATGTGAAGGTCATAACGAGCATGCAACGCCAGGACCTCAGAGAGGTTGTTATGTCAAAATCAAACGTCTTCTCAATTAGATCCATATCAGGAGAAAACTTGATGTTTGGAGAAGTTCAAAGGTCACTTTTAGATTTTGTCAAAAACACAGGCAAATATGATATTATCTAATCTATTAATCCGTTCTTCTTTTAACAATATTACCTTTTAATGCAGGGCGCATATAGGTCATTTGTGGCCCAACGTCGCCCTTAAATCCACCTACCTACCTACATACTATATAGAGAATCTCACCACGGTGTCCTCTGATATCAAATATTATTGATTAAAGTATTAAATATCCGAGCCGGGCATATCATACTTTTATCGACGAGTATTGATATATTTGATATTAGAAGACATGAGTGTGAGATTCTAGTTATTATCCAAAATAATTTTTCATAACGTTTGCATGAAAATTTTACAACTCTGCACACTGTTCGAACATAAAATTTAAAGGATGTCACAGCATGATAATTATCAAAACAGAACCCTAGGTTAATCAATTTTCAGTATTACACAATTATGCATGCACACGGTCAGAAGGAGACATTTTGCTGTCGATAAAGATACCGTGGTCGCCTATCTATCGGCTTTCATCTAGTATCTTGAAGGTATAGAACGAGAAAACAATTATGCTGGCTAATGTACCAACGAGGTTTAGAAATATTGGTTGATATAATATGAACATTCATGAATTTACAAATATTTCATAATACACGTTATCAGTTTGTGTTTCATACTCGTAGTTCTGATGATTGGCTGAATCTTAACTATCTTTCACACTGATGAACTCTCATTTTTGCATAATTTAAGTTAAATGTTAACATCATGGAAGGATTTGATTAAAGTTATGCCTTTCAATTAATAAATCGTGCCAACAATGTTAACCTGCAAAACCCTCACTTTTTGGGGTAGGCTAATGAATTCTAATTTTCTATGTATCTATCCAACATATATAATTTGAAATTTCTAGCATAAGATTTAAAAAAACAAAACAAAACAATCAAACGAAAAACAAAACGAAAGAGCACTTTAGATTGCACAACCTGCCATGCCCATAATGGAGTGTTTATCACGTCCAACTTTATAAATGAAAATGTAATGTACAAAATATATATTCTGAAGCATTGATTTTCTTTGCCTCCAAGTTTTGATCTTGCGTTACGGCAACCCTGCCACGCCCTAATCATTGACATTAGGGGTTGGAGATAAAACCAGCTCCCATCCTAGAGGGTTGATTGCTGAGTTAAAGATTACAGTCTCCCTGTAAGGTTTTTGGGGTGCACAAGTTCAGCATAAAAGTCTAAACAGTAAAAATTTTACGGAGACGAATAACGTCAAACAGACCCCAACGTCAAAACGAAAACGAAAACGATCTTGCCCGTCAGCCCCCTGTGAGTTTAGACGTTAAGGTTCACTCTGATTATCAATCACGAGGTATTCTATAGATCATTTAAGGAGCGTTGGGATAAACAACTATTTATGTTTAGAACTGCTTCAAAATAGCAAATTTAAAGTGTCTTTTCTTAAAAAATGTCAGAAAAGTGCGTGGTCACCGAACGTTATTTTGAGTTATTGGCATTTATTATAATACTTAATAAACATTAAATGATATAAACACATATCAAATACCTAGAGATGTGAAGGCAACAATTATTGTGAAAATAGCAACATTTTTAGGACAAACAAAATTAAATTAGGCACGTTTTAAAGAAAAACGGAATTTTTATTGTTGTTGTTCATGTATTCAACCGAAGTTTTCAAGTGGTGAACATATGTTCAGTTGAATAAAAAAAGGAATACAAATGAAATTAGGGGGTCACCGAATGTTTATCGATGCTTTAGCGTCATTTTTAAAATACATACAAAAATACAAAAACGTAAAAACCTGATGCCACGGCAGCTTTAATCATTTCAAGCAACTTTGACGGCCTACCATGTAATAATAACACCATAATCTAACTCAGTCTGATTAAATCGACTGTGATTAGAGGAAAAAAGTGTAAAAATATTATCTCTAGCGGGGTTCGAACTTCACCCAGCCGGGCTTTCCTCTCATTCACAGTCTGAAGGCACCCCTATTGCCCGCATGTTCTGACACAAGCTCATCTAGCCAATCGAAAGGAGCGCAGTAAAAGCTTCGGTATTCCTCAGGGGCAGGTAACTCCAGGGTACCATTCGTTATACATAATCACAGCTAAACGCTATTTAAAAACGAGGATGTGATTGGATAGCTTACGACGGGGTCTGTCTGCGCTAAACTGGTTATAGCAACACGCGATAGAGGTGGGTGCATTCAGACCGAGACGGAGAGGATATCTCGAATGGTTCACGCCCCGATAGAGACAATATTTTTGATATTTTATTCCTCGGAGCACGGTCGATTTTAATCAGACTGTAATCTAACTATGACAGCACAGTGAAATAAGAACTATCAGTTGATTACATTAGAAATTTTGAATTTACTTGAAATAAGATATAAATGTTATTTCAAATAACAAAGAACATACTAAATTAACCTTGAATCTAAGTGTCAATTTATCATTTTGTAAACGACCGTATGAAAGGCGAAGCGTTATTTTTAAGAATTTGAGTGTATGGATTAGCAATTATCTAGCTTAATAGTTATATTTTACTTCCCTATTAATTGACCATCAAACAATGTTGTCATAAATATTTACTGAAGTGAAATCGATTTCTGGGTCCAATCTCTGCTTAACGATCCATATGATGTCATTCCTTAACGTGTTTGATGAACATAAATCAACAGAGCTTGATAGAGCAATCCTTGACCTTGTACGTGGACCATCCAGAGCTTGACGTTGTGGACATTCCCACGGCAAGACGGCAGTTTGGGTTCGCAGTGTCACTGAAGCTGAAAGCAACACAAGGTTGTCCATAAAAACATTCGTTCGCACATTCCGTCACGTCTTCGGTGGTTAGGGCAGAGCTAATTGAAGACACTACCTCAGCCATCATCCGTTCAAACGTCAATCCTGAAACAGAAGAATTCTAGTAAAGAGAGGTTTCTATCAGGGCTTAACAAATGGAGAATATTTCTGTTTATACATATGTGCCACGGGTTTTATCAAATTACATAAATCTAGTTTTAAAATTTACCGAGGGCATAATTTAGATTCCTAAGATTTGACATGCATTATGTGTAGGATAAAACCTGACCTGCTTGAAAAGTATGCCCCATGCCCGCGGGATATGTCCACGAGCCTGAGGCCCTCGGGCATTTCCGGAAGGAGTGGGGCATACTTTTCAATAATGCCCATTGTTCATATTTTGTGTAACTTATTAACCGACAGAAACTTTGGGAAAACAATTTTGTAATAAAATATATATGGAAGACACAGTAATAAGAAGACTTGAGTAGATCAAACGTGTTTTCGGCTGTGAAACGCATCGCTTGAACGCAGACGTTACACACTTGGTATGTGATGCACGTGGAGTCAGCATATATCTGAAGTGGTACTTTAAAATCGACTCCCTAGATCGTCAAATATGTTTAAAGAAGGATAGATTAGTATTCTTAGCATTAGTTTTTGTGGGCATTATCAATAATAAAGGATAATTTATTTTTCTTTTATTTATTTCAAGTTAAAAGACTTAAACAACAGTAATGGTGGTCTCGTATATTACCTAATTATTATGAGAGTAATATGAAAAAAACATCATTTAGGTTAGGATGTATGCGAAGAAGTCACACAATGAATAGAGAATATTAATGATAATTGTACGTGTTATAACCAACATTCGTATGTCTACAAATAATGAATCAAATAAATAGTTATTATTATTACATCGTGTCCCTAACACATCAAACTTTTGTTGATGCGTTTCAAATATTTAATCAGAATACATCTTTTCTTGTTAGCAATGGTTGATTCCAATGAACAAACCTTTTCGTTTTCCAGTCAAAGTGTTAATTGGTGTCCCCTGAGCGGAACCCTCCGCCATAATCACTACGCTGCTACTACCTCCTTTATATACCCTGACAAACCGGACAGGTTGGGTATGATTGCAGGTGAAGGTTAAGGTTGTATCAAGAAATTCGAAAGGCCACTCCCCACATGTGAATACCTCATTATTTGGACAATTGACGTCATTTGCAGACACTCCAATGAGAGCATTTCGTAAATATCCAGCTGCAAAAAAGGACCATTGAGTATCAGTGAATCTATGATAGAGTGAATACATCAAGTAGTTATACCTGTACTTATTATGGAATCCATGAGTGAGTGGATACGTCAAGAAGTTATAAACGTACATATTTTGGATCAATTAGTGAGTGAATACGTCAAGTAGTTATAGTTGATTTTTATGGAATGCATGAGTGAGGGATACGTCAAGAAGTTATATACGTACATATTTTAGAATCCATGAGTGAGTGGATACGTCAAGTAGTTAACTTCTACTTATTTTGGAATCCATGAGTGAGTGGGTATGTCAAGTAGTTGTACTTGTTTATGTTTTGGAATCCATTAGTGAGTTGGTATGTCAAGTAGTTATACTTGTTTATGTTTTGGAATCCATGAGTGAGTGGGTATGTCAAGTATTTATACTTGTTTATGTTTTGGAATCCATGAGTGAGTGGGTATGTCAAGTAGTTATACTTGTTTATATTTTGGAATCCATGAGTGAGTGGGTATGTCAAGTAGTTATACTTGTTTATATTTTGGAATCCATGAGTGAGTGGGTATGTCAAGTAGTTATACTTGTTTATATTTTGGAATCCATGAGTGAGTAGGTATGTCAAGTAGTTATACTTGTTTATGTTTTGGAACCCATGAGTGAGTGGGTATTTCAAGTAGTTATACTTGTTTATGTTTTGGAATCCATGAGTGAGTGGGTATGTCAAGTAGTTATACTTGTTGATATTTTGGAATCCATGAGTGAGTTGGTACGTCAAGTAGTTAAACTTCTACTTATTTTGGAATCCATGAGTGAGTGGGTATGTCAAGTAGTTATACTTGTTTATATTTTGGAATCCATGAGTGAGTTGGTATGTCAAGTAGTTATACTTGTTTATATTTTGGAATCCATGAGTGAGTTGGTATGTCAAGTAGTTATACTTGTTTATATTTTGGAATCCATGAGTGAGTTGGTATGTCAAGTAGTTATACTTGTTTATAATTTGGAATCCATGAGTGAGTGGGTATGTCATGTAATTAAACATGTACTTAGTTTAGAATCCATGAGCAAAAATTGGAGGGAAAGTGAAAATAAAATGATCTCACAATAACGAAATAAAAAGTATCTGATTGCGAGACATCGTTTTAACCCGACAAAAAAAGCTCTTGTACAAGTCTACCCTGTACATTTGAGCTGGGTGAATACATTTCACAACATCAAATAAATCTTAGATGTTCGCAAAAAATTTACCATCACCATTTTGTTCTTAAAACTTGAAATTATATTCGATGAAAGTGGATCATTAAGTTTAGCAATAAGATGTTTCACCCCGCAGGTGATATCTGTTTATGTATTATGACCAAAATTGATTGTGGACAAATTGAAAAAAAGTGCTTCTGCCACTTTTTCTTAATAGCAAATGATTTTTTTAAATAAAGGTTTCCTAGATATGCTCCATGAGGCATGCAAAAACCTTATCTACCAGTTTCACTCTTTAGCTGGAGTATAAGGATCTGATTTCGAATTGCACATGAGACTATCTATATTTATTGAATTGGTTAAAACTAGCCAAGTTGTCACAAATCTCGATATTAAAGTAACACAGAGTATCTTTCTTAAAATGTTATTTGGTTTTGATAAGCTACAAACTATCTTGTATGCTGATTGAAGTTCATATCTCATCTCTGGACTTGCAAATATATCCATTTAAGCATAATATCTCTAAAATGCTTGATTTTATGGAAAAATCAAGAAAACATCTCAAATACGTTTGATATTCGAAATTATGCATCCAATTAATCTACCTAAGAGTTACAATACCTAATAAACACTATCAAATCGAATATATCTTCCTGTCAGCTTATGACAAGGTTTCAAAATTACGTTTGGCGTTTTTGCGTGCGCCACTCGAGCCATATTATCCGGTTTTCGATCAAAATCCCGACTTTGAATGGCCGTACTTTCGCTCTAATGTACTGATTGACCTTTAACTTGTTATTTTCAGTAACAGTTAGTGGTTCCGATGGAACAACATCGATTTCAAAATTTGACATATGTGATCCTATCAACATACAGTCTCTTTAAAAAGAGTCACATGCCGCGTTCACCAAAACAACACTACGTTTTAGATGAAGCACATGTTAGTTGTACTTTAGACAAATAGTATACGAAATATCGCGATTTCCGTAGTTTCCTCGGGGGGTTATTCAGGATTACCAATAGTAGATGAGAACACGACCAGATTTTACTCTTTTTGAAAATCTTAGCTGTGCATTCATATTTTTGTTCAACTGACTGACTCAAGCGCTGTGAAAGCTAAACTTTAAGATCGGCGAAAGCGCTACTCACAAGAAGGTCCATACGAAGTGACAGAAATACTGTCGATATGATAGTAGCCCTGAAGATCTCCCTGCCAGAACGCAGTAGTATGGCTGTAGGTAGAAGGATCTCCGTCGTTAGAGTTGGAGGCATAATGACCATGCTGTGTATTGTACTGTTTGCTAGGCTTGTTCAACAGAAGGTTACTCCCTTGAAATAAAACATTGCATTTAAATATTCATGTAAACAGTTTTATAATTACAAATCTATCCTTTGACATGAGTCTTTTTATATCAACATAACTCATTTCATACACTGATATTAATCTTCAAAAAAAAGAAACGCATGATCATTTTTATTATAATATATTAACATTTAGTTGATAGCAAAAATCTCACATAATTTCAATGGTAAGAAAGTGCAATTTAACAAGGCTGTAGATAAAGTGTTGGCAAACACGTTGACATCAGTTCTTGTTATGTTCTAGTGAATGACTTATCCAAAAGTCGGCACTTTAGTCAGTTTATTGTTTTATTATAATATAGAGCAATTCTTGATTTCTGGCAATTAATGCAAAAGGTTAAAACAAGTCTCCTTTACAAAGTTCCTTTTAACCGTTCCCGCATTGTGATGGGCCGATGGTGAAGTGTCAAAAACGTAATATGACGTTGACGCGCACGTTAATAAAGTTCATAACATTGACGTGTTTAAGGGATTTTGATCTTGTGTTTGAGGGAGTAAGTGCAGGACTTTGAACTTGATCTTGACATAGACGTAAACCAAGAAGAGTTCTGTATGTTTTTGAACGCCATCATGCTTTGACCCCCCCCCCCCCCCCCCTATCAGACCAACAACCTGATGCATATGACGTTCGTGAATGTTGTTGATGTTCAGACTATCAGTCAAATTCTTTTTTAAAACAACGAATTAAGCAGATCTTATGTGCTTAATATAGAAACTACTTATAACACCCTCTCAACCAACTCTGTTAACCTTTCAAATAAAATTATAGGGCAAATCTTAATTTTCAGAAAGTAAACAATACTGAGAAACGCTGTTTTTCATCTTACAATTTTGAATGATAGTGAGGTTGATCACCAAACCAGACTTTACTAAAGATTAAAAGATGAACCCTCTGGGTTTTAAAACACCATTGACGGTGATTGAACATTTTGAAGTTTCTAAAAATAGGGTTGATAACTAACTCTCTTGGTCGAAAATCCACGTCAGGGAAACTGCTCCCTAAAGTTGTGTCGACTTATTTCACAAAACATGTATCTGTTATGTAATCTGTATTGCTGTAGAAAGACGCAAGTGTCTGACCCGGATGTAGATAAATTGGGCTTTGATAGCACTCTTTGTCTGGCAAATATTGGCTTTATTTTGTCGAAAGTGGGCCTGGAGGAAACGACTAAATATTACAAAATATTGTGCTCTAATGATCATTCTAATTTAAAAACAACAGCATATTTTGAAACTGAAGTTTTAATGTGATGTACGGCGATGTTTCCTATTTTCGCCACTTTGGCATTGCTTTATTTTATCCTTATTTTCATGTTAAAAGAATAAATAAATTGAAACCATATTTACCTCTTGTTATAGTTATTAGTTCCACATGCTTTTACGCTTTCTACATGGTGTTTTTGCTTTACAGATTTTCCTAAGCAGAGGTTTCAAAAAACTGTTTTCAATTGCTTCTTTAAAGGGGCAGTAGCACGTTTTTAGGGGGAATATAAGGTGATGTCATGAAAATGAAAATTAATGGTTCCAAATGAAAGGCAATGTATTTAAACTAAATGGAGCAGTAATAATTCAAATATAAAATATAAAGTTCAGCCATGCGATTCCTTTTTCTTACACAAAATGAATTAAAGGTGTTCACACAAAAATGGCCGCCAATGGATTTTGTGTAAATCTTCATAATTTGTCCTCTGACTAGGGGTGATTGATTTGTGTGATGAGATTTTTTACACTGTCAAAATAATACATTTAACATCAACTTACAATTATCAGTGAAAATTTTAAAATATAAAATTATCAAAAAACGTGCTACTGCCCCTTTAAAGAACGAAAACGCTAAAATGTCTTCGTTTTTGCACAGAAGTGGTAAATAATCATGTAAGGATTACGGTCAGAGAAGAAATACGACAGTTCTATTGTTATCTTTATATTTTCAGTCTACAAAATTCAAAATATATTATGCGTTTCATTTTTTAAGGGTAAATATCAAGTCAAAATACTAGTATATATTTGATTGAAATGAAATGAAATTACCTGTAGCTGGACGGAAGAATGCAAGGATTAAAAACGTTTTGCTGCAAGCTTTTATTATATGGAAATCATATAGGATGAAAGACCTACACGCCATAAATAGAGAACACTAAATGGGACAGAGTAGAGTATTTTATTTTAACAGGCTTATTTACCTAGTTAAAATGATATAGAAATTCAGCGATAGGATGATTTTGCCTTGATAGATATCCGGGTATTGAAGGAGTTGGACGGATACAAACAAGTAATTGTCATAAAGGTGACAAGAACCCCCGCCGCAAATTGACGTTAACAACAAAAATAATATATAGATACTCTTGTCTACATATGTCCTGCTAGATATGATTTAGGCCATCCAAATCGACTGGCCCCTGCACTTTCCAAATCAGAAGCTTTGTCCAAAATTCGAAGAGAATCTAGAGACAGTTCTTCACATATTACCCTAATAAGCTTTTACTTCACGTTGGCTTCGCTGTGACTTAGAAAATAATGTGAAGGTCACCAAAATCAAATGGGCCCGGTTTCTGCCTAAAATAGATTTCTAAAAAGAATCCAGTAAATGACTCTTGAGATATCACATTAAAAAGCTTAGCATGCAGTTCATAATGCTGATAAATCAAAAGTTCTGCTGTGACCTTGAACATAATGTGAAGATCACAAAGATAAACTGGACCCAGCCAGATGCAATGTGTAAATTATGAAGATTATCGAGAGAATGGTTCTTGAGATATCCCACTGACAAGCTTGAAATGCAAGTTTCAATGATTAATTTTGTGACCTTAAAAAATTTGAAGGTCGCAAAAATCGACTTGGTCCGGCGTCTTCCCAATAAGTTGCAATGTGTAAATTATGAAGACAATCGAGTGAATGGTTCTTGTGATACCCTGCTGACAAGCTTAAAATGTAGGTTTCAATATTTCATTTTCAAAACCTCGTTGTGACCTTGAAAATAATGTGAAGATCAACAAAATTGACTTGACCCGGCGCCTTCCCAATTAAGGAATTCAGTTAATGGTTCTTGAGAAGCCTCGCTGTGATCTTGAAAAAAAATTGAAGGTCACCAAAATCGAATTGGCCCAGCGCCTTCCCTTTAAGAAGATTTGTGTAAGCTATGAAGAGAATCCTGTTAATAGTTCTTGAGATATCCCGCTGACATGAGTAAAATTTCAAAGTCTCGTTATGACCTTGAAATGAAGGTCAAGGTCATGAACCTCATTAGGGACCTCACTCACATGGTGATGAAGCTACATACAAAAAATTAAAAGAATCCGGTCAATAGTTTATGAGTTATTCAATTTCATTCGGTACGCCCAATACTATCTCCCCCGCTTAGCGCTAACCGCGAATACATCAATCTGGCATTATCACCTTCTAGGTATAAACCGTGGATGTATCAGAGTATATAGTGTCTTTTACAACCTTCTTGCAATGCAGGAGCTTATTATATTATATACATGTAGATATTGAGCGCCTTTTTTTCATGCAGCATCTGTGTGTTGCAAGTTATTGCGTCTCTATTGATTGTATAACTGTTTTATTTTTAAATTTCTTAAAACCATTTGACAAAAATCAATTGGAGAGCCATCTAAGTCTGGTTCTTTATTACCTTCAGTGATTTACAGTTTCAGCTATTTACATTTTGTGTTAATCAAGCTTAACTGCAAATGAGCTACTACATCAGGGAGTGTTAACACTAACCTTAAAATCGATATACATTTTGTATATATGGGCAGTTACAAAAGGACATACTTCAACATATAAATAACTTATCACCTCTCAGGGTCGGCATATGCACCTTAAACAGGGAGGGGTATTGACAAGTCATGAGTACATAATGTCTGTGGTATATGGAAAAAGTGGTATTTTCTATTTCAGAAAACATTTGGCTTATAAAACACCGCTCCTAGATAGATAGATAGTTTAGGACATAACATACATAACATTTGCAAAATACATATGTTTTTTTAAAATAATCATGTGAACATGAAACACCGCTCCTAAATTACAATAGAAATGTGGACTCAAAAGTCATACATCCAAAACAATATAATATCACAGATAACATAAAATTTTGTTACTTGGAAATTGTTTCAATGTATATGGAGATTAAAAAAACATACAAAAACATGTCAGTGTGCGATCTACCCACAGTTTGGATTGTTAACATTACAAAATTATTTGTGTTTGTTCTGCCATTAGTGTATTATTGAAAGAGTACAATTCGTATGCAAGTGTATGGTTAGCATGCATTCATGTATGAAGTGAAATGCCTTTCATAAAATCATGCTCAAAAACGTTGATGAACTTCCCATAGTTTTGATAGGGAGATTATTTTCCTACATTTTAATATTGTTTATTTGATAGTTAACATAACGACTAATTTTGTTTTATCATTATCGCTGCTTTTGTATTGATTGTTTATTGCTTAAAGGTTTGTGTTTATTTGTAAGATGTAAGTGTATGGTTTTCATAGATTTATGTGTCAATTGGAACGTGTTATGAACAAGTTGATTTTAACTTGCGACAACTATCATCACTTTTTTTCTGTACATTTACTTAGGATACTATCTACTTGGAAAATTTAGACGTAAGGTTAACTTAGGGTGTATTCGTAGCTCCTTGCATAGAGAGAAATAGAACATATGTATGTTGGTGATCTGTCAAAATTTGTGACAGCAATATTGTAAACATTCGAAGGATTAAATCTCCCTCAAGGTCCTACTTCACTCACAATGTAGAGATGATAATGATTACACACATGCTTTCTGTGCCTTCCCATCAAGTTGTTTATGTTTTAATGAAAACCTTTTTGTAAAAGTATTCCAACTTATTTATTTATAAAAGGATTTATATGATCTGTATTGTATAAGACAAAAGATGTTTATTGTATGAAAGGCCTCCGGCCCATATACAAAAGAGCTACAGTATAGTTCATGAAAGCTAATTAATATACAGTTACGTAAACAACATTCTACTACAATACCTAAGGTTTTACCATTTGTTTTATGAGAAGACCTCTCTTTTCTAATGCATGTTTTATATATTAAAAATATTGAACATTTATAGCTTCGCTATTAGTTTGCAATAAAGAAGTATAAGCATCCCTAGGTTGTTTATCTAGAAAGTGATGTGGTATATATTACTGTCTTAATTCAAAATAACAAGGGCATGAAAATGTAAAATGCATTTCATTTTCTATTCCTTGCTTACATTAAGGACATTATTTTTTTCTTTCTCAAAAGCCGTTTTCCTCCCTTCATTGATCATTAAACTTAACAAACCCAAGCGATATTTTACAAATATTTTTCTTAAATGATATGAAGTTATTATTGATAAATATTTTTCTGGCTGAAGGTTTTGAAGGTCCTGTAATATTCATATCGTGAAGTGGAATACCAATCGAGACTAAACACATATATTGCACTAAACCGAAACTCTATCAATAAATCTGGTAATGTCCCCGTTTGCTCGCACAACCACATAAAACAAAAACCATGACAAAACAAGAAGACATGGTCACCAACATCCCCCGTCAAATACGTTTTCATCAAAGCTCCCAATATTTTTCTAAATGGTCTGTAACTCTGTATTAAGTAATTGCATTTAACTAATATTTGACCTCAATCAAGGTATTGATACCCTAAAGAAACAGTAAAAATGTTGTTATTCTATCTTAAATAGTTTTTGTGAAAAGTTGTCCCCTTTGAGGACATCCTCGAATAGAGTCCAAAACACGAAACACAGGCAATAACTCCGTAAAAAGTAATTTTGCGGTTCTGATTTTCGCACTCCATCAAGGTACTGATACAATAAAGACACACAGCAAGTTTGGTAAACCTATCTTAAATAGTTTCTGAGAAAAGTTGTCCCCTTTGACGACTCCCTCAAACAAAATCCAAAAACTTGACACAAGGGCAAGAACTCAGTAAAAAAAAAATTTGCGGTTCTGATTTTCAAACTCCATTAAGGTATTTATACAATGAAGACACAGCAAGTTTGGTAAACCTATCTTAAATAGTGTCTTCGAAAAGTTGTCTCCTTTGACGACTCCCTCAAACAAAGTCCAAAACTTGACACAAGGGCAATAACTCAGTAAAAAGAAAATTTGCGGTTCTGATTTTCAAACTCCATTAAGTCATTGATACAATGAAGACACAGCAAGTTTGGTGAACCTTTTTTGACTAGTTTCTGAGAAAAGTTGTCCCCTTTGATGACACCCTTGAACAGAGTCCAAAGACACGGGAAAAGGGCAATAACTCCTTAAAAATAATTTTACGGTTCTGATTTGTGAACTCCATCAAGGTATGGATACCCTGAAGACATACAGCAAATTTGGTTAGCCTATCTTAAATAGTTCCTGAGAAAAGCTGTCCCCTTTAACTCTGCCGGACGAACGGACCAGGCCCACACCTATATCCCCCTTTAAATTCGTGGTGGGGAATAATAATAAATTCCTAATATCGCTTGTCCACGTATGTTTATCCAAATAATCATTCAATTTTACAGAGCCATTGTTCTTCCAAAAACATATATCAAGAGCTTCAAGTTTTGAGCAAAGTACTTATGTTATCATGCCATATTTATCAAAAACATTTTTCACCAAAGACATTGTTCATTACAATCGCTTAGTTTCAAGGACAATGAAAACTTTCTATTAAGGTTAAAAACTCATTTTCCAACAATTACAAAAGTAAACAATATATTATTTTTGTACAACAGTCAGTATGTCACAGATATATTTTTTAATCATAGCAAATTGCAAAAATATTCTTCACTGCAAATTCAACAATTTTTATATTTAGAATATCCGTATTCTTAATCAGAATATTTGAATTCTGAGAGCAGAATTCTACACGCAAGTCGTGTATATGGTCTTAAATATCACCAATTCCTATCAGTATAACATGTTTAAAACATTCTGGTAGATCACAGAATCTCCCTGGGAATACTTTGAAGGGACTAAAATCTGGAAGCTTACACCGCGTAAAACAACAGACACAATCAGAGAGTTTTAAAGTTCAACATTGAAAGGATGCACGCAAGAACCTTTGCAAACGGCAAGGAAGAGATTGATGTAAATTGTGAAGTATTTACCCGAGATGCAATAATATCGTGCATTGCAAAACTGAAAAAATGACTTAAAGCAAAACATTAGTTCTTAAAAGCAATAATGAATCAATCATAAATGTGTGTTGATAAGAATTCTCTTTCACCAAAATAACCTGACAGTATTCTTTTTCTTAAAAGCCGTCTTGACTGAACCAAGAACTGAAGAGTTTATCTCATGTAATTAAAACGATGTAGTTAAAGCTTTCAATTGAACCGTTGATGAAAACCATTCTATATTCAATATGAGGAAATGCGCTTTCCATATCTTTCTAGACATTGCCATAATGAATTATATGAATTTTATCAAACAAAATACTTAAGCAAAACTGAATTGTAACGTAATTGTGTATGGTAAAGGTGTCTTAATTAATTCTTGATTTTTTACCTCAAACAACGTCTTCAGAATAAATACATGTACCGAAAATGACATTCAAATAACACCAATGTTGACTTCACCTATGTAGATAAGGAAATATAGCATTCTTTATTGGGAAAAAAATACCGAACATGACACCATTATAAGACCCATGTTGACACCACCAATGTAGAAAAGGAAAGAAATAATTTTTCATAGGACAAACCGTAGAACACATTATTCAAATGAAAATCAAGCGAATCCAAGGCAGAACTTTATAATACAAGTTATTAAAGGAATGTTAATTACATATAAAGCATTGAATCACTTATCGAAAAGTACCAACCTTCAACTACTTGGATACAAGCAATCAGAAGCCAGATGACATCCATTTCTTCACACGGAGAAGTCAGCAATAAGAAAGAGAACTGCGGCGACCTTAAACCTACTACGTCCGTGGGTCGCTGATAAATAACAATGTAACACTTTGTAATCACTGGCTGAAAGTTTTAGAGAAATAGATGAAACAAATAATCACCAATAACCAATACTCTGAAGCCTCTGCTCAACCGCGAAGTTGTAAACTCTTAAGACTGATTACTCTAAGAGCAGTTTTACAATTTCAATCATGTTTTTGAGTTAAACAAGAAATCACTTATAGTGAACAATAAAGAGAATTCTTGTTTAGCTTTGAATCAGCATGCGCAGTTACACGTTAAGTATTCATTGTTTCTTTAAGCTCTCGCTCCTTAATAAGTGCTTATCGTCGCGTGACTGGTGCCATTTCGTACTTGCATATCGATCTTTTATGATGTGATTTTCTTTCGTTTTGCCTACGTTTTGCTGCTTTTTGATTTTGTCCTTGGTACATAAAATCACGGTTTAAAGAAACTATATCATAACTCTACATGCAATTTTGTATATTTTTCTTATCAAAGTTGCATAAATAAATCACCCGAAAACAGAAATTATAATTAGAATGTAATATCCGATGATTATATCCGCAATAATGAATACACAAAACGGTTAAATTAAAAAGTATAATTGAGGTACATCCCAAGGAGTTAATGCTGAAGATTTATAACATGAAGTCAGTGTCTTTAACATCACAAGGAACACGAATGCTACAAACGACACAGGACAAGATCAGATTATGTCACGAAGAGCAGGAAAATCCTATTGGCATTATCCAGCTTCGAGCCACTCATTAGCATATTGCAGGAATTTCGGTTGCACTCGTTCAACAACATCCATGCTCCAGACGGGACAAAGCTGAGTTAACTTAACCTACTAGGCCTTTATAGATTCAGTATAGGAGTGAAACGGGTAATATTGAGGCTGGGTTTACTTAGTCTGCCAGTTGTTATCAGAGACATTAAAGTTTCTTGACATATTTCCTTCTGCCTTTGTCCAACAAAACTGTATTTCCCCACAAACGTCGACCCTAAATGGTTAATATTTTCGTGTTCCCCACGCGTAATATATTACCGATAACCCAGAATATTCTTTTCGCTAATTCTCCACTTTGACTTGGGTCCACGGCAGGCTCAATCCTTTGGTTTGATTACCACCCTTTTCTCCTCTTTCATGCGGCGTAGAAAGTCCAAAAACTGATCATTACATGTGCACGTGAAGCATGGTTGAGGATTCCAGATTCTTGAATCATTGTCAAAACGCACAACGAAAACATTTGGAAAACTAATGAACTGATTATTATTATGCACATGGATATCATAACTGACTGATAAACATTTCCTCTGCCAAGTAAATGCTTTTGACGAATAACAAGTTTTTATAATTATTTTATCTAATTTTATCTTTATAATTAACACATGTCTCTATGACTTGATAACGTTTTATTATGCAACGAAGTAAACGGGGCTTTTTAATTATCTCCTTCTATTTTCTTGGAACTACTGGCTTACGTATAACTCTTCTAATAAGTTTATGTTGTGGCGATGTACATCCCAATCCTGGTCCTGACAACCCTGATATATCCTTTGTTCATGTTAATGTATGTAGTTTAGTTGATAAAGTAGATTTAGTTTATGCGGAACCAAAAGAGTTCGATGTAATTAGCATTTCTGAAACTTGGCTTCATCCTGGTATAAAAAATGAGGATATATTTATACCCGGCTTTCATATGCCTTTACGTAGGGATCGGCCAACTAGGGGAGGGGGCGTGGCAGTATATGTTAAGGAGAACTTGCATGTTAAACGAAGGTCTGAACTTGAATTGCCTGGACTTGAAGCTGTATGGATAGATATAAATTGTAGAAATAAAAACTTCACAATAGGTACTTTTTATAGAGCTAACTATACAGTTAGATATTGGGAATTAATTGACGAATCAATAGCTTTAGCAAATGATAGTCAATCAGCTCTAATTGTCTTGGGTGACTTCAATGTTAATATGTACAACGTTACTGACAACAACATTACAAATATAGAAAGACTTTACGGTTTGAAACAGATAATCAATGAACCAACGCGTATAACAACTACCTCAAAGACACTCATCGATCTTATTCTGATTTCTTGTCCAAATCTAACATCATCTTTTTGGACATTAGTCAACTTCTGTAGTGATCATTGTCCTGTCTTTGTTAAATTGAGATATAAAAAACCACCTGAACAGAGTTATTTAAGAAGAGTATATGACTATAATAGTATAGATTTAAATGGGCTGACTCGAGCAGCATCTTCATTTGACTGGAATGCAGGGTTAACTGATGATGTCAATGTCAGTACTCAAAACACAATCGATGCTGTTATTCAACTTACGGACTCGTTTGTACCTAATAAGTTAGTTAGAATTCGTCCACGTGACGAACCTTGGACGAACGGATACATCCGTAGACTACTTAGGCAACGAAACCGAGTTCATAGAAAAGCAAAAAAAATTAATTCTCCTGCTCTTTGGAAAATATTTAGACAAAAACGTAACTTTGTAATTTCAGAAATAAGAAAATGCAAAAAAGAGTATAAGCAAAACTTGATAATAGTTTGAACTCAGAACATGGCAATAAAACGTGGTGGAAATTAGCTAAAGATTATTTAAAAAGATCTTCCAAATCAAAATCATTTCCATGTTAGGAACACGAAGGAGTTATCTACGATGACGATCACGCCAAGGCCAATATCTTAAATGATTACTTTGTTAACAATACAAAGATTCCAAATCACAACGAATCTATTAATGACAATACAAATCCCGAAATTATCCTTCAACAACTACATGTATCGGAAAAAGAAATTGAAGATATTTTAAAATCTCTCGATTCAAATAAATCAATCGGTCCTGATAAAATTAGTAACCGAATCCTAAAAATCCTATCAAGTTACCTATCTAAACCTCTGTGTTATATATTTAATCTATCTCTTACCCAGTCGGTTTTTCCAGATATTTGGAAAATCGCATCTGTCATTCCACTCCACAAAAAGGAGAGTAAACTTCTGTGCTCTAACTACAGACCTATTTCTTTAACAAGTTGTCTGTCTAAGGTTTTTGAAAAATGTGTTCACAAACATGTACATAATTACTTTTTAAGCTATGGGATTATTACTCCATTACAGTCTGGTTTCACACCGGGAGACTCCACAGTATACCAGTTGACACATTTATATAATGTTATAGGCAAAGCCTTAGATGAAGGAAAAGAAATAAAAGCAGTATTCTGTGACATAAGCGATCTTAGCAGGTGTACCTCAGGGTTCTGTTTTGGGTCCTCTGTTATTTCTTGTTTTTATCAATGATATAGTGGATGAAATAAATTGCAATATAAGACTCTTTGCCGACGATACCTCCCTGTACGTAATTATTGGTGATCCAATTGAAACTTCATATCTTATTAATAATGATTTACTCAGAATTTCTAAATGGGCCGATGAATGGAAAGTCAACTTTAATGCTGAAAAGACCGAGAGTATAACATTCTCCAGAAAACGGGTACCCACGAAAATACCGAATCTTGACATGAAAGGTAAAATTATAAATGATCTTAGTACTCATAAACACTTAGGATTGACTTTCCAGTCAAACGGTAACTGGCATTCCCACATAGAAAATATAATCTCAAAGGTAAGCCCGATGATAAACTGTCTGCGGAGCTACAAATACCGTCTGAATCGACATACTTTGCATGTACTTTATAATTCTTACATCCTTCCTCTCTTTGACTATTGTGATCATATATTTGATAACTGTACAACATATCATGAATTGTTATAGTCCAGCAGATATGTGGGGAAATTATGCTTTTTGTGATACAAGCATGAAACTTGGTATACTGATAGAGCATTCATTTATGAAGATTTTGAGATATAGGGACATTTAAATTTATTCCCAGAACTAAAATGGCGGCTTTCTGGTAGTAAATAACATTATCTAAGTCATAGTACTTGGAGAAGAACACCAAGGAATTTTGTGTTTATGATGATAATTAAGTGAAAAGACTCAAAAAACATTATTTGGTCTTTTTTTTCACTAAATATCAAGATTTTTGAAATTTTAATTATCTCTCAACAAGATTACACAGATCAAAGAAGACGGGAGTTATCTGTCCCTGTGCTGGCTTTGGTCATGTAACCTCAGAGTACGGTCACCAGAGCCACCCTACTCGCAGGAAGGATTGGTGAGTTGTCAACGGAAAATATAAACAATAATGACGTTTACCACTCACTGTAGCCCAGATTACAACAGCGGTAAAGGGCTGCGAGACCCAAGCAGGAAGGTAACCACCTCAACAGTCAAACTTATGGTAGGGAGGTCCGGCCCCGGTTAAAGGGTGTAAGTTAAAAATAACAACATGTGAATGCGATCTAACGGTGAGCTGCAATCCCTCTGGGGTAGCAAGACCTGAAGTGCATTGTTAAGCGAATACCTGAGTTACCATCCTTGCAATGTCCGTCGTCCGTAGAAACGTCTCGAGGGTAGTGGTTGGCAAAGAGCATGTATGACTTCCAAAAACAGCCCGACGGATGTCCGCCACAGCAATATTGATGTGAAACTCTATGGTGGCAGAGACTGCACGGCTTTGACTGCTTTGTAAGCCTCGAGGATAGCAGACCACTGATAGACACTGAAGGCACTGTCTGTCTCCTTTGTACTCCGGGGAAGGCCTCCTACTCCCCTGCCAGAAGGAATGCGTGCGTTCCGAGTAGATAAGAAGAGCTGGAACAGGAGAGAGAAACTGCACTCTTCGTCCGTGGGGAATGCCGATCATGCAAGGGCGTGAATGTGAAACACCCTGCCACAATCATCAGACCCCTGGATTTTACACACGAGGTCCGGTGCAAGTTCCTTTGTGATTCTTCCCTCATCCCTCACTTCAAAGCGAAGCAAATCAGCCTGCAAAGCATGCAGCTCCGAAATCCTGGCAGCCGAAAGCCGAAAGCCGAAAGCCATTGCCACGAATAAACTGTCTTTACTTTCAGGCATAGGATGATCATCTCTAATAAGGGCTTGCAGACATCCGAACGTAAGTGCTCAGGGACAATTACCAGATCCCACTGAATCTGAGACCAGACACCTACTGCTTCCCATCACCTTGAAATGGGTGAAGCAGGACACCTCTGAAGACGTTTGCCTCCTCCATGAGGTCATGGCTAAGCAGGAACGGCGAAACCGCATTAGCGGTGGTTGGGGACTTTCTAAGGGAAGTAACTCTGATTGAACCTATGGAAGCTATGCCACTTAGTTCCGTATTCACAATTAAATAATTGATTACAAGTAAATTAAGACATGCTAGTACTAAGTACGTTTATCATGTTTTCTTATTTAGTAATAGTGACTTTATCAGCAAAGTTCCCTCATCTTCTGGGTAATCGTAAATGTGGGCCCACTTGAACTGGTTCCTATATAGAGCCGAGATACGTGGGCCCACATTTGTTATCATCACGGTCTACCGACGATTTCGCATATTTGACAAGCGTGTTACAGTAATAATAGTAACTTATTTGGAGGGGAAACATTCTAGAAACTGTACTCTTATGTTCTCATACGAAATAAACATTACCAATGAACATTATTCTTGTTTTTTTCCCATCAGAAACGACATTAAAATTCTCCGCGAAAAGAAGACACAGCTCATGCATATTAATGAGTGATGTCCTGTCATTGGTCACATCAAAGGTCAGGACCTAGGTCAAGGGTCGTGACATTGATTCTACGTATATATCGACCATGTTAGAGATATTGATCACCAAATAATGTCTTTCGGTAAATGTGGGCCCACTCGTTTGGTCTCTTATAGGGAGCGGCCGAAGTGGGCCCACATTTTAGATTATTGATCTTGATGGGAAATATCATCTAGAATGTTGAACCTTTTCCATCAAAACTAATTAAATTTGTTTAGTCAAAATTTAACCACTTCGGGAGCTCCTTATAGAGATCGAAACGAATGGGCCCACATTTACCAAAATACTTTATTTTATGATCAATTTCTCTGAAATGTTCTAGTGATGTTGTTGAAACTTTTCCATCAAAGTTTATTGATGGAAAATATCATAGAATAACATGAACCTTAATTTTCCATCAAAACTATTTGAATTTGCCTCGTCAGTATTTAATCATAAATATTTTAGAATGTTGAACCTTTTCAATCAAAATTACATGATGGAAAATATCATAGAATGATATGAACCTTTTCCATCAAAACTATTTGAAATTGCCTCGTCAGTATTTAATCATAAATATTTTAGAATGTTGAATCTTTTCCACCAATACTATTTGAATTAGTCACGTTAATATTTCATCAGAAATATTGCATATCGGTGAACCTTTTCCATCAAAATTACTTGATGGGAAATATATAGAATGTCAATATATCACAAGTATAACAGAATCGTTGAACCTCTCGAAAAATTCGAATTCTGTAATTGTGGTCCCACTGTCGACTGAGCATAAGGGGAATGAAAATCAGTGGGCCCACATTTGAATCAATCATTCTGCAGTTAGGAATTGTCACACGAACTATCCCAAAACATACTCATAATCTTAGGAAAACTACGCACCCTAAATCACATTTATTGTCGACTGTAAGTGCCATTTTACCAAGAAATCAAGGAAAATGTAACGGAGATAGGATACAGACACGCCATTAGTATCCATTGCGCGCGTGACTACGTCAACAACGGCCGTAGCTCCGCATGAAAGTGGGAAAACAGAGTTACTTCCCTTAGAAAAGGCCCAACCACCGATAATGCGGTTTCGCCGCAGGAACACATGTCTGGACACCTTTTCCCTGACGTGCACGTTTAGGAAGACCTTAAATGATCTCAACTGCAGCCAACCCCTCCTAGTTAAGTCCTGCACTTAGGTGAGCAACCCGAATGTCTATTGGACCTAGTGGAGCAAGAAGTCTATTCGCTCCATGCGTTAGCTGGGGGCTGAGCAGCGTCCAGAATAGTGCCCAGGAAGGTGAGCGAGGTGGTTGGCTTAAGGTCTGACTTGGACAGATTAATCAACAACTCCAACCCCAGAGCAATCAGCGATGGGTATCGAACCCGTCGTCCACGAATGCAGTGAGCGAAAAGAAAGTTCACTATTGTTGAGTCACCCTGGTGAAAATCCACGGAGCGTATGATATTCCAAATGGGAGCACATTCCACTGAGAATGGCGCTCCGCCGGAACGAAACTGAGGTACTTGCGGTGGGAATGTGCAAGTATGTGTTCTCCATTTCTAGGGCTCCAGCAACCGCATGACTGATGACAAAAACAAGTGACAAAGATATGGCGGCCGCGGCAGTACGAGGAAAGAGTCGTTAACTTCAACATGTTGTTAATCAGCTGCTATTTTCTCCTGTCTCTCTTGGGTGGAACGAACATAGGGGAGTAGAATCCCGACTTGAGGTTTGGGACCAGGATTTCCTCCACTGCCCCCTTGGATATAAGAATATCCATCTGTTCAAACATAACGTTGAGCCTGTCTGCCGCCCGCGATGCTCCGTTGGGTCACAGGTGAGAGGTGGGCAGAGACGGAACTGGTATCTGGAACCCCCGCTTCAGAAAGTGACACACAAAAGGATCCAGTCCCATCTGATGCCAATACACCAAGAACCCCGATACGAAAGGACACGCCTCCTGCCCAGAAGGGGTATGCTAACATACCCCTCTTCTTTTAGCCTACCCATCTTCTCTTCTTGTGAGTGAACAAACCCGATCTCTGCTCCTCCTGCCAGCCTGTTGGTCAAGTCCTGCTGTTGAACTGCTCGTGTCCCTGGCAGAGGGCTTCTTGAATGGCTCAGATGAAAAGCTTACCTACCGAACCTAAGGCATATCGCAGGTTCCTACCGATCTACACCAGGAGATCGGACCGGCCAAAAACAAACCGTCCCTGCCGAGGTTGGTGATCACTGTTGAGATCCATCCCGGACTCAACATAACCTGCGCGAGCCTCTCGTCACGGATCCGAAAGCATGGTAGAGAGCTGGAGCCCATTTTATATCTCCGCCTATTCAGAACCTATATTTTGCTGGAAATCAGCGGGACAAGAAATAGCCTCTTCAGTTTCTTCCTGACATATAACGCACTTCTTCCAATCAGTCAGAGTAGACGAGTAGTATTCTAGCCTGTTGATTCAAAAGCTTGAATTGTTTATTAGCCATTGTCGGTCACGCAATATGCAGAACCACTAATGCAGTCTCGGATTGAAAATATTTTGAAACTGATAATTGTTAAGAGAGTTTTTGAACAAATGTTTTATCAACAAGCAAAGACTGAAGTCCTGTGGAGTCAAATATCTAATCGGCGGGCCGAAATCTGCAATAGCAATTAAAAAATCTTTTTTTTTACCCACTGCAGATGCTTTTTTTTTTAGCTCAGTATGAACTGACTGCAAAGCATATCAGTTTAAGTAAACCTAGCTTCAAAGATACTCGCTTCACTTCGATTTTGAGTCTAGCAAGATGGAGTAGCAGGTCGCGTCAGCCAACCTGTCGCCAACCTATGACCCTCCAACGTTATATGTGCGAATGCATACTATTGCGACTTGGTAAGACGATCCCTGATTGGTCAATTCCAAAGATCGGCTGACGCGACCTTCTACTACATCTTGCTAGACTCAATAGTGGAGTGAAACGAGTATTATTGAGGCTAGGTTTACTTAGACTGATAGCATATGCACAACAAGTAATTACATAATACCTAAATTGTGTTTTACACCAAACACAAGTGATAAGGATTTGAACTGGTTGGTATAATTCATTACCTAATTTCTTTCATTAGTTTGTAGCCGCCATTTAAATCTTAGAGGGAATCTGGAATGTCCCTATATCCAAATTTCACTCTAAGGGTACCCCCTAACTGTGTACCAAATTTCATGCTTGTATCATTAAAGGCACAATTGTATATAAATTCTTCACGTATCTGCTGGACTATTACTTGAAAAGCTACATTTGGATGCACTTAGGACAATTTGTGGTGCAGTCAGAGGTACCAGCCACCAAAAACTATACAAAGAAACAGGGTTTACATCAAACAAACTGTGTCTATTTTACAAAATGAAATTTCAGTTGACACCAGAATATTTATCGTCATTAGTTCCACCAGCAATGTCCGACATTTCGAACCGTAGTACTCGTACATCTCATAATTTACAAATTCCTTTATGTTATACTGAGTTATATAAACGGTCCTTCTTACCATCGGCCATTGCTGAGTGGAATGATCTCGATGTGTATCTACAAAATTGTGAATCCTATGCTATCTTCAAAAAGAATATATTTAAAGGTGATTGTAACGTTCATAAAATATTTAAAGACTATGGTAACAGACAAAATCAAGTAACACTTTGTCGCTTAAGATTAGGCTGCAGTGACCTAAAAGGTCACAAATTTGACAGGTTTATAGAGGACTCTGCTACTTGCCTATGTAACTACCGTTATGAGGATGTTAGGCACTATCTTTTCGTTTGCCAATACTATTCAGATATTAGATCAAACAGCTATTATTATGTTCATGGATTTAATTTGAAAACCGTTCTCTATGGTAATGATGACTTATCTGATGAGATTAATTTAAAAATTGTGGATTCTGTTTGCACATTTATTGACTTAAGTAAACGTTTCCAAATTTAGAAAGCACGTGAAGTTTAAACTAAATGTCATATTTGTTAGCATGCAATAGCATACATTTCTTATTTTTCAATTGTTGAATGTCCATGTATATAGGTTGTGGTAATTGTTGAATGTACATATTCAGTTCTTGGTGTAAGAAATTATTTCTTGTTGTAATGTACGTTTCATGTTATAATGTATAAATCCTGTCAACGTCACGGGGAGAGATATTAATATAGGGGTAACCCTGTTTATCAATCCCCCTTTCCATGTTCCATCTGGAAATAAATACCGTTTAAATCAAGTGGACGGGGCATATAGGTTTGGGCTCCGTCCGTCCGTCCGTCTGAGGTAAAGGGGACAGCTTTTCTCAGAAAATTTTTCAGATTGGTTAACCAAACTGTGTGTCTTCATTGTATCAATACCTTGATGGTGTTAAAAAATGAATAAATGCAATTACTTAATACAGTTACAGTCCATGCAGGAAGATATTGGAAGCTGTAATGAAAACTAATTTGGCAGGGTATGTTGATGACCATGTCTTCATGTTCTCATATAATTTGAAGGTTTTAATTGTACATTTCACAAATCATAGTTTCTTAAAACATTTAATTTGCAATATACACATGTAGAGATCAATATTATTCTATATATACAGTATAAAGTACTTCAGTTATCATTAAGACCTAACTTCCATTTAGGACATTTTATAAAGGTCATTTGAAATTGTTGATCAAATTGCCTTGCATGTGATGTATAAAATTAAGGTTATTACAGCGGTGTTTTACATCATCATATCCTAACAAATCAAGATATCAGTATCATAACTTGAGCCATACCTATTGGCATAGTCAATCCTTACATTCCTGCTCATATCGTGTATAGCTATCCTCAATAATTTGGGCGGGTAGTTCACTCATTTGCTTTAAGGCTAAAGTTGGATTCCCGTTGCGAATATTGAAATATGATATTGAGAGCAGGTCGGAGTGTGACATCCAACAATTTTTTTTCACGCATTTGAATAGCTTCTGGAGTAGGCGAACCAGCAAAGGGTCGTAATACGATTACTCAGGCGTGCAAATTACGTACAATAGGAACAACACTTTTAAAGAAAATCAATTGTCAATTGTAAATGGAAAAGCGAAGTGCTACCATAGTTATTGCACTAAAGTCATGTTTCGAAAGAATGGCAAAAAGCACATTACTGCAAACCTTTTGACCTGCAACAACAAGAAGAAAAAAAACTCTGCAAATGGTTTCCATGAAACTTTCGCTTTTAAAGTGGGCATAGTGCTGTTTCATAAATGATGCATGAACAAAAAGTATATTAAATTTCAATTGTCGTTTACAATACATATCATATGCTTGTCTAGTGCAGATTCTACAAAGAAATAAGATCTGAGCTCTTTAATGAACTTAATGTATTTGACCAGTATATTCACAGATTATCTTCTCTTGATAAGGCTATTTACTTGTTGTCCAATATACACCACATCAAATCCATCGCCGCAACAGTTTATTGTATGTATAACAAAAGGTATAAACCAACCATTTAATATTGTATTTTGCATATGCATGTATGTAATTTAGCAATGGGTTACTTCCATGTTATATAAATTATGTTTTATGATGTCGGATTTTAACATATATTATTATTATTTATAACATGTCTTATGGTGATTTTAGTGTCTCGTAGGTCACTTTTGGCCGGACACTTTTAAAGTGTGTGACACTTATATAAAATAATCTTCTTCTTCTTCTTCTTCTTCATATCCAGCCCTGGTGTATAATCGATTGCAAACATTCTCTAATTACGTCGTTTGACCCGCGCATATTCATTTGCTTTAAAATCCCTCTTCGCCAAAAAGGGATGGGATTGTATTTCCTATACCTTAAAAAGAGTCAAATCGTGAGGTGTTTGAGTCACATATTATAAACTTTTCTGATATCCCCTTATCGAGAAATACACAATGTTTTACGCTTGGAAATGCAATTAATAACGTTATTCTTGGACTGGAAGCTAAATACAATGGAAGACCAAACTCGGTACAATTTGACAATATGAACATTCATCAGGCATATTGAACTGCTTTATCCTTTGCAGAGCATATATCCAACTGTGTTCGCATATGTCATTTTTCCAAATGAGTTGATTAGATTTCAGATTTCAAATTCAACGTGTAGGTCTCACTTTTGATTAAAATATCTCCTTGAGACGTGTATCCTTTGAAAGTAAATCTATAGTTGAGTTAAGATTAATCAAATACATTCCTTTATTCGTAGAAAACTACTACCTTTATGTTAGGTATACGTAATCATTTCTTTTCATTCTGCGTTTTGAAATAAACATTTTAAACGAATACTTCAATTTCCAATATTTCTGTGCTATGAATTACAACTGAGATATGACTGTTTTAGTATGTGGACAACACATCTTTTGAGATAAGCTTTTCTTGATGGGAGTAATCTTCTGTTGAATGTAGTTCCATTAACTCAACTCATAATTTTACCACAATGACAACGCTTGTACTCTATTCCACTCCCATAGCCACGCATTGATTTTCCATTAGTAAAATAGAGTACTTTACATAACTTTTGTTACATTTATCCATTGGGTATTACGCTATGCTTCGACTGGCTACATTATTTAAGGATCGGTTCAACTCCATGTGAGAAAATCATGATGCCGGCTTAGCAGCATTGAACATACCGTTACAAAATAAAAGGTGTGCAATATTAATGATCGGGTATACTCTGTAGATGAGTTGTTGAGTACAAAGAATCGTTACATGTTTTCTTATCTCCCATGGTTGTAGCCAGCAAAAGCACTGCGTAATGCTCTCGGGGATCCAGAATAACAGTTATCAACTTTTAGAAAAATTTAGAGACACATTGACAGTTTAAAATATTTAACTCTCTGACATTACTAAAAAGGAAGTTAAAAGCAGTATCCAAGCAAACCCCATTAGCGAATATGATAAAACATTTTAAGGTTACTTGGGGCATGACCATTACTATCAAGTACAACCCACAAAACTGAACAAAGGAAAATAGTTTCAGAACTTCTGAAGCGTTGATGTAGCGATAACAAGACAAAGGTTGCACAATGTTTGTAACAGGGTATATCTCCACCAAAATTTGGAAAACACCAAGTAAATATAATCGGTGTAGACAATGTAATGTCGTAGACACCATACATCTCATTATGTTTTATTTTGATAATTACCAAAAACACAGGTGACAAGTTTTTGGAAAATGTAAGTGCTGACACCCCATTAAAACTATTAGCCAATAGACCATGTGCACAAAGTCACGTGACCTGACGTCACGGCTTGTTTTAGCCTTGGGTTATCAAGCTTCGCACAAGGCAATATTGTTTTGTTTCGTTACTTTCTGTGTGGCGGATGTTTTATTTCATGTTACACCACCTAAAGTTTGAACTTCTCATTCTTTCCCACTATTCAGGAACGTTGACAGCGATAAATCAGTACGACATAGAAAAAATGTTGGCTTCAGTATGATCAAACTAACAGGGTGACATAAGTTCGCCATACTGCTCACAAACATCCCTGAACGTGCATCCCTGAATATCTGGATTACTGTCAACTTCCTATAACTTTGATATTTCATGATCCAGACATTCGAAGATGTCTCTTACACAGCATTTAATAATGATAATAACCATGTACATACTTATATTGCGCCTTTTCCACGTCCTAAGACATGCTCAAAGCGATACATTATTACCCTGAAGGAGTGTACTTAACAGCTATTACTTAGCGCTCATCACGACCATGTAGGTCAGTACATCCGATTTTCAGGTACCCATTTTAACAGCTTGGTGGAATGAGTGCAATGTGGATGAAGTGCCTTGCCCAGGGACACAAAACAGGATTCGGACCCGGGTGTCCGGCGTGAGAGGCCAGCATGCTAACAACTACATCACTGTGCTCAATGACTCGAATTGACTTCCCCTCTCCCCTCTCCCCCCTCCCCGACTTTCAAAAGAATCATTGAGTGTATGATAAAGCGTTTCCTCTTAAAGTGACTTTAATACATGTAATACAATAGTTTTCTGCAATCAGTCTAAAACACATTCTCTCCCAACAGAGGCAGACCAAGTCAAGTTGATTTAGCCTCTGTTCTATTACGCCGAAATCTGTGGGTTCCGGCAGTTTCCCCTGGCGGAAAAAACTGCATCACAATGTAATTTGAATTTCTTTAGCAAATGACAACGCTTCTTGCATGGAAAGGGTGGTTCATATCACAATGCTTTTGCCTTGATTCAGTAGCCAAAACGATGATTTAAGAACAGCGTCGCTGATTGCACAACTAACTTTGATTGGCTCCAATCGATTCTATCCCACAAACTCGGCGTAATATAACAGAGGCTAAATCAACATGACTTGATCTGCCTCTGTTGGAAGAGAAAGTCTTAAACATTGTGATTTTGGAAAAGGACAAGTACAAAACATGAAAATTCTACAAAAATACCAATCAGGCGAATAGCTTATCCATATTGATAAGGTCGGACAAAAATTTTCTCGTGTACCAAAGGACGAACAGAATCCTTGGTATTACTATACACCCTCAACAGTTGATTGGGGTATAAAAACAACACATTTTCTATAGAAAAAAGATCAAAATACTGAAAGATCTTCTTTGATCACTCTTAAAACATAGAATTACCTACTACCCCATGACATGTGCAAAATAGTAATTTTTTCCACTAGGGTACCTCTACGCCCATGTACATTCTCTAGTGCATCTATAAACAATAAAAAAAAAACTTGTTTACCAAGTCTGAAATAAAAAGGTAAAACCTTTCGAGTCGCATGCCCTTCACGTCAAAAAACCTGACATCTCAATAACCCACATTGCCCCTCCCACTCCGACTTCACTTCTCGTTTTAATTACCAAATCTTTCCATTTGATTACTTTGCATAGAATTGTTCTTGCCTTTTCCAACTTTAACATCCTTGGTATCGTATCATTAGAAATGCTTTAATGTATGTTTTCTATTTTCGTTTTCGTATTTAGCACTCTCGTTGGAGAGCGTATCTGATCTAATTTTACAACAGCAGCTGCCGTGTCAACATTCGTTTGCATGGTTTCCTTTTCACTTCCATGCAGATCATTCTTCTGTTCTTTGCAAGTTCGAAATTCTATGCTGATTTTAGTGTAATTGCAATTCCTTCCCATCCTCGATTATCCAGCGCTTTCGTTCCGGGAACGAAAGCGCTGGATTATCGAGGATGATGCCTTCCATACAAAGTATGTACATTTGGATGTGTAAAGTTGGTAGTTTAGATGCTGTCAAAGAATAACGATTTTTTTTCTCCCTGTAGCGACTGTGTCGTCGATCACACTCATAATGCGTTTATTTTCCGGCTGCTTCTGCTTATATTTATACTACGTAAAGTTTCTACAATTGTAGTTCAAATTTCTGTTCTTGTATGTTTGTGTAATAGTCGCATATTTTTCAAATATAGGACATTTTATTTGTTCCTGTTTTAAATTTTACCATGTGAATAAATTCCATTGCGAAATTTTGTGTAGGAGCTTATATGTGAGTTGGGCAGCTTTTTCATATTCATTAATTACAATTATTGCATTTAATTATTTTTTAAAAGTATTTCTTTGTTTATATTTTAAAAATATGCAATTATATTTAAATAAGTATATAAATTATGTGTTCCTTTATATATTTTACTTTGTGCATTAAGTATCATGTTAATTGTCTTTGTTAATGCATTTCAATATGGATAAATCTTCTCTTATCTTTTTCAAATATTATGAATTTTTCTAGAAGGAAGATCTAGAGCTGCCTGTTCTTTGTGGGCCCAATGGCTTACCCTTCGTCCAGAGAGACAGGACTCTCTTAAAGGTCTTTCAAATATTCGACCATCTCGACCCCCTCAACCCGAGGATGAATTTGAAGAACACAAGCAGAAGACTGAGAGGATGATTTCAACAATGACAAATGTTTCCCGGGCTTGGACGCTCCAGGAAGGGCTATCGATGGTGAAACGCTCGCCCTATAACCCGGTCGGGGAGAGAAATCATAATTAAGAGATTATATTTATCAACCAAAATAATTTTCCATAACTTTTGCATAAAAATATACATCGCAGAGCACTGTTCTATCCATTGAACTTCAAAAGCAGTGACGTCATAGAATTTGGATATCATTGTGTTGATGACGTTGTGTCATTGTGATGCCGTCACATCATAAAATGTTTGTGATGTCATGTACTTTCTGATTGCAGAGTGATGTTAAAAGTCCGCCGTTAAAACCGTATCTCGCAGTTTGGGTTCCTACAAAGTACAATAAGGACAATTGTTGTGAGTGAACAAATTCTTTATTGTGTGAAAGCGAAATGAATTCTAATGTTGTGAAGCAAGTGAAACATGTTCAAAAGACGGAGGAAATATATACATGGTTGGCGACGGGTTGCTTATACAATAAATAAGCAATGTTTCTATTTATCTAGAGTGTTTTCATAAGGGGAGTGTTTTGAGGCTGCTACACCGGTAATTTTTAATTCACATGAAAATTGCTTAAATATCCAATTGATAATTTAGGGTATATGATCCATAGGTTTCCCAAGCCCCTTTTTGGGGCCATAGAGTCATCAAAACTGTAATTTACAATCCTCAATAATAAGAGTCTCTACACTAGATTTCAGATTTCTCGGCCTTTTCTAGAGAAGAAATGAAATTAGCTTTTAGGGCGTGACATCTACCCCCCTTATTAGGGACTACAGGAACCGAAGCTTTAAATTATAATCCTCATGAGAAGTGGCATCTGTACAAAAACTGACAGCTTTTTAGGTCTTATATAATGCTTCCGGAAAAGAAGATGAAAATAGTTTTTAAGGGTGTGGCCCCTGTGGCCCTTTCATGGGACTGGAGGGCCACAAATGCTATAAATAAGGATATAAGGCTAATTAATGAAGGCGTCTGTACACATGGTTTCAGCTTTTTAAGCCATGTGCTTTCTTCGGAGAAGACGGATATGTTTTACGGTGTAGCCCTTGTGCCTCTTACTAGGGGTCACAGGGCCACAAACACTTAAATCTATATTCCTCACTAGTTAAAGAGTCTTTACACATGGTGTTATGCTTCTGGAGAGGAAGATGAAAATAGGTTTCAAGGACGTGACTCGTTGGCCCTTATTAGGGGTTACAAGGCCACAATAGCTATAATTTATAATTATCACTAGTCAATGAGTCTGTACACAAATTTTAATCTTAATAGGGCTAATGCTTCTAGAGCAGAAGATGGAAATATGTTTAAGGGCGTGGCCCCCGTGGCACATACTTGAGGCGACACGGCCACCAAAGCTACATTTTGTAATCTTCAGTAGTCAAGGAGTTTGTACACAAAATGCCAGCTTTTTCAGATTTATGCTTCTGAAGAAGACGATGACGTCTGGAGCTCATCAGGCTTTATAACAATTTTGCTTCTTGAGGCAAATGTTGTTCCCCCTTTGTAGGGGCTACAGGGTCACCAAATGTACAATTTAGAATTAGGAGTCTCAAAACAAGGTTTTAGCATTCTAGACCTAAAGTGTCTGGAAAAAACAAGATGAAATGAGGTTTTAAGAGTGTGGCCCCTGTTCTCTAGAATTATGGGTTTAAGTTATAGATTATGATTCTCATTAGTCAAGGAATCATCACGCAAAGTTTCAGGTTTCTAAGCCTCATTCTTATGGAGAAGAAGATAAAATAAGGTTTAAAGGCCATGGCCCCTGGGGCCCTTATTAGGGGGCCACAGACCCACCAACGCTTTAAGTCAAGGAGTCTGCAAACAAAGTTTCAAGTGTTTAAGCTTTGTGCTTCTGGAGAAGAGAATGAACAAGATGTGCTTGTGAAACACGAATGCCCCCGGATGCATCCTGCTCGCTGTGTCAAGGTCAAGGTCACAAGGTCAAATGTCATGGTGTCATCTGAAAGGTCTCATCACAAGGGATCCATATGTCAAGTATCAAAGACCTAGCTCTGACCAATCAAAATTTATGACCAAGGTTTAAGTTTTTGTGGACAAACGGACAGACGGACAGACAGACGGACAGGTGAAAAACAATAAACCCCCGGAATAAGGTCTCATCACAAGGGATACACATGTCAAGTATCAAAGACCTAGCACTGACCAATCAAAAGTTAATGCCAAGGTTACAGTTTTCGGAAAATGCTCTCTGTGTCAAGGTCAAGGTCACAAGGTCAAATATCATGGTGTCATCTGAAAGGTCTCATCACAAGGGATACACATGTCAAGTATCAAAGACCTAGCACTGACAGTATAGAAACTATAGCCAAGGTTAAAGTTTTCGGAAAATGCTCGCTGTGTCAAGGTAAAGGTCACAAGGTCAAATGTCATGGTGTCATCTGAAAGGTCTCATCACAAGGGATACACATGTCAAGTATCAAAGACCTAGCACTGACAGTATAGAAACTATAGCCAAGGTTAAAGTTTTCGGAAAATACTCGCTGTGTCAAGGTCAAGGTCACAAGGTCAAATGTCATGGTGTCATCTGAAAGGTCTCATCACAAGGGATACACATGTCAAGTATCAAAGACCTAGCACTGACAGTATAGAAACTATAGCCAAGGTTAAAGTTTTCGGAAAATGCTCGCTGTGTCAAGGTCAAGGTCACAAGGTCAAATGTCATGGTGTCATCTGAAAGGTCTCACCACAAGGGATTCATATGTCAAGTATCAAAGAGCTAGCTCTGACCAATCAAAAGTTATGACCAAGGTTACAGTTTTCGGAAAATGCTCTGTGTCAAGGTCAAGGTCACAAGGTCAAATATCATGGTGTCATCTGAAAGGTCTTATCACAAGGGATACACATGTCAAGTATCAAAGACCTAGCACTGACAGTAGAGAAACTATAGCCAAGGTTAAAGTTTTCGGAAAATGCTCGCTGTGTCAAGGTAAAGGTCACAAGGTCAAATGTCATGGTGTCATCTGAAAGGTCTCATCACAAGGGATCCATATGTCAAGTATCAAAGAGCTAGCTCTGACCAATCAAAAGTTATGACCAAGGTTACAGTTTTCGGAAAATGCTCTGTGTCAAGGTCAAGGTCACAAGGTCAAATATCATGGTGTCATCTGAAAGGTCTCATCACAAGGGATCCATATGTCAAGTATCAAAGAGCTAGCTCTGACCAATCAAAAGTTATGACCAAGGTTAAAGTTTTTGTGGACAAACGGACAGACGGACGGACGGACGGACGGACAGGTGAAAAACAATATAGTTTTTTATATACCCCCGGAATCTCCGATTCGGGGGCATAAAAACGTTTTAAGGGAGTGGCTTATGTGACCCTTATAAGGGCCACAGGGTCACACAAGCTATAAATTAAAATACTTATTAGTCGAGAAGTATGTATACAACATTGCCGCTTTATAGGCCTTGTGCTTCTGAAGAAGATGAAGATGAGTTTTTAGGGCTTGGCCCCTGTGGCCCTTATAAGGGACAACAGGCCCAACAAAGCTACAATTTGTAATCCTCAATAGTAAAGAAGTCAATATCCAAAGTTTCAGCTTTCTAGGCCTTATGCCTCTGGAAAAGAAGATGAAAATAGGTTTTAAGGCGTGGCCCTGTGGCCCTTACAAGGGGTCACAGGGTCACCAAAGGTATAAATTAAAATCCTCACTAGTCAATGAGTATGTAGACAAGGTTCCAGCTTTCTGGGCCTTATGCTTCTGTAGGAGGAGTCGAAAAGAGAGTTTTGGGGCTTGGCCACATGGTCAACCTATAATTTATAATCGCCACTAGTCAAGGAGCATGAACACAAAGTTTGAGCTTTCTGGGCCTTATGCCTCTGGAGAAGAAATCGAAAATGCAAAAATTTTACGGACGGATGGACGGACGCAAAATGTTAGGCGCATATGATATTTAATGCGTCGTTACAAAACATACAATAATCCTCACTCTTTCTGGTCAAAACTGTTCAATTCAAGATATCAGCATTCCCTTGCGTATCTCTCAAATATATGGCAGTAGAATTGCACAAAGGCCTGCTAGAGTCACACTGAACACCTTTCAAGAAACGTTAGAATGAATTAATAAGTAATAGCATTTCAAACTACAAACAATGCTCTTCTATTTGTCCTCAAATTTGTACTGAAGTGATTTCGATTTCTGGGTCAAAGCTCTCCTTAACGATCTAAATGATGCCGTTCCTTGAGGTTTTTGATAAATAATCTCAACAGTGCTTTACAGAGCAATCCTTGATCTTATAAGTTGACCATTCAGTGCTTGACGTCGCTGATACGCTCGAGGCGAGGAGACAGTTCGGACTCACAGTGTCACTGAAGCTGTAAGCAACGCAGGGTTGTCCATAAAAACATGCATTCGCACAATCTATCGAGTCTTCGGTGATTAAGGCAGAGCTATTAGACGAAACTACAACAGACTTGATCTGCTGGAACGCAATTCCTGAAAATGAACAAAACTAATTCAGAAAGGGTTCTATCAGGGGATTACCAAAGCGAGAACATTTCTGTTTGTATTTATGTGCCATAGACGTAGATTGTACATACATTTATTTTGGACAATTTACTAAGGCCATGATTTGCATTCCTTAGATTTGACAAGGAAAAGAGTGAAAATGAAAATTGTTTTAATCCTTAAATAAATACTGCGGTAGTAACTTGCATTCAAGAGTTTACTTTGCATTCGCTCTCTAGGTATACTTTATGTATACGACAGTGCAAGGGAGTACACCTCATTATGCCTATCTAACATCACTAATCTCAGGAGGAGGTTGATTCAGTTTCATATTTTGAACAGTGTAAAATTTGGCTGTATCTTAATTACACACACAGGTATCTGTTACATGAGAAGGTGAATTTTCAAGTGGACATTGCTGTTCACACTTTTATGTTAAAGGGGCAGTAGCACGTTTTTTGATAATTTTGAGGTTTTTTTGCTGATAATTGTACTTTAATGCTAAATGTATCATCTTGTAAGTGTCGAGAATCTTATTTCATAAACCAATCATCCATAATCAGAGAACACATTATGAGGCTAAACATAAAGTCAATTTGCTGCCATTTTTATGTGAACACCTTTAATTTATAATATAATTTATAATAATTTTGTGTAATAAAAAGGAATCGCATTTCAGATCTTTACACTATTCAGTTGATTTACTAATGCTTCAATTAGTTAATACATTGTCTTTCATTTGGAACCCTTTATTCCATTTTTCTGACATCGTCTTGTATCCCCCCAAAACGTGCTACTGCCCCTTTAAAACAGATTCTCTGGATAGAGCTGTAAGTACACGTAGGTCAAACCATTTTTTAAAACACAAGGTCGTGTGAATTGCTGATTGCAAATTATCTAGGAATACTTTGAATAGACTTTAGACTCCTTTTACTTGCGACATACATCTTCATAGTCTTTACATCAACGTACATCTTTCCATTATACGATCTTTTGTTTTCAGCTTAATTATGAATTAATACAATCAATGAACTCATTCACTCTTCAGTTTATTATTTATAATAATATTGTATGACATTTATCGTCTTGCAAATTCATTCCTTTGATAATATGTTCAATAATCATTTGTAATGTCATATCTGTATATCTAATTTGTGACGTCTTGCATCTATTCATATATGTATTTGCATCATTTCGGGTTTCCGACATTGCACATTGCATATTGCACATTGCACAAGCCGTGTGCAAAGATCATCTCTTTACTACTTATCACAGTTCCGTTCTGTGTTTTTTAATTATAAAATCAAAATACGGTATGTTTATTTTTGATAATATGGTTTTTTCTATTTCTAATCAACAAACTCTTTCCTTTACCTGTCAAAGTGTTTGTTGGTATCCCCTGAGCGGTAACCTCTGCTACATTCAGGTTGGCCTTCGTATCTTTATATACCCTGACAAACCGGACAGGTTCGGTATGATTGCAGGTGAAGGTGGAGGTTGCCCAAAAAGGGGCGCCAGGCCACTGTCCACATTTGATTACCTCATTGTTTGGACATGTGACGTCATTGACAGACACTCCAATGAGAGCATTTTCTATATAATGGCCTGCAAAAAGGATTGTTAAATAAATGTGGATACCTCAAGAAGATATACGTTTAAAGTTCATTTTAAAGGGATGATCACTGTGAAAAGATGATCTCGAAATGACGAAATTAAAAGTATCTGATTGAAATACAATCCGCAAACGCAGCTCTAAAACAAGCTATAATGTTCAATTTATACAACACCTCAATCTCAACATCAAATTAATAATAAGTGCCTACAAAACTGGCCATCATCATTTTGCACTCAAGACTTTTTATTCATTTTATTGGCCTATCGGGTTCCGTATCATTCTCTCCCCACAGAGGCAGATCAAGTCACATGACTTGGTCTGCCTCTGTGGGGAGAGAATGGTTTCGTATATATAGTGACACGAAAAAGGGATCATTGAATAAATGTGGATACCTTCAGAAGTAAAACAATTAATAAAATTCATGAGCACAATTTCTTAATGTCGTATTTAAAGGGATACATGTAGTTACTTTGAAAATAAAGTGATCTCGCAATTGCGAAATTCAAAGTATCTAATTGCAAGACAATGTTTTTGATGTGATAAAGCAGCTCTAAAACAAACCCATATTAAACTAGATTAGCGTTTGCGGGACACCGCAAAAGCAGAGCAGCCCCGAAACTTGGGGTTTCGCCTTACCCTGTTCCGCCTTCTACAAGCCTCAGCATATTGGGCATTTTCTTGTGACCTTGACTTTTGACACTCAAGGTCACGCAATCAATGAATACATTTCATTGAATATAACATTAATGTAACGAATTAAAGTGTTAAAAGTTAAAATAATCCATTTTCTCAATATATGTTGACCTTGACCTTGAAAGTGAACATGTCATTGTAATTTACCAAGAGGTGTAAACACTTATACATGTTCATGAGTTCTGAAAAGCTTAATGGGATTAAGTTATATCCAAATTAGTTGCACATTGCAATAAAACAAATCTCATGACCTTGACCTTTGACCTTCAAGGTTACACAATCAATGAACACTTTTCATTGAGGATAACAATCATCTTTTGATTAAAAGTGTTCATTGTTAAAATAAAGCATCGTCGCAAAACCATGCTAAAGTAGTGACCTTGCTGTGACCTTGACCCTGGACAGATTGTAGCGAAAACCATTTCAAAATTGTTTACTCTTCCAAGGATGATACATACCAAGTTAGAGCTTCATAGCACAACAATTTTTTCAAGTTATCGCGTTTTAGCTCGTGACTTTGACCTTTGACCTAGCTTGAAAGTGAACATGTCAAAATCGTTCCCCCGAGGTATAAGCAGTAAGTTATGAATACAAGTTCTGGAAAGCTTAGTAGAAAAAAGTTATAGCCATTAGCATGAGCGCGGACGCGGCGGCGGCGGCGGCGGCGGCGGAAACGGCACAAAAACTGGGCTGCTAATTAAGTTGCTCGGAGACATTTCCTATCTTAAATGAATAATAACTGTTCACACAAAACTTGACGTAAAAAAATAAAATAAAATAATTTTCAAAACAACTGTCACTTTTTCTTTTTAACAAATAAAAAACTTTTTTCGATAAGGGTTTCCTCGACATTCTCAATGTGACATATATTGCAAAAACTATATCTTCCATTTTCAATCGGCTGAATTTGATAAAACTGGTCATATGCCGTGTTACCATTCTCATCTCACAAATCTTCTTATTCAATGAGTCACCTCTCCCTCGTTTGAACTGTTCAAATAACTATAACTACAATACAAAACTTGGAAGGTTTGGTGCTTTTTGATATTTTTTTCTAATTGCTTCTTTTTCTAATCGTTTAAAATACACATCCGTTAAGTATGAATGGGTATATTACAGTTCTTTTAAACTTTTACGTTTTAATCTTGATGTTTGAGTTGTCCGTACTTGATTAATTCAAAACAACGCAATGTTTTAGATGAAGTTAACATACGTTTCATTTCAGATGAATATTTCACTAAATGTCGAAATTTTCGTAGCTAATCAGGCTTCAAACATTCAAGTTTACTTTTGGGAGAGGCATATATGGTTTCTTATTAACCTAAAAAGAATCAACAATCTTGGCTTTGGACTTCTTGAGAAGAACATGGAAAACGGGTCTTAAGCCACGGCTCATGTGGCCAATCAATTTTAGATGTTAGCATGTACACATTTAGGCATGTGATTTCAGATACTGGTAATCAATTACAAAATTGAAATTGCTCAAATCTGCAATTAATAATTTAGGGTTAAGAATCCAAAGGCTCATCAAATCCTGATTGGGGTCACCAATGCTATAAATTATAATCCCAATTAGACAAAGAGTTTATTACAAGGTTATATCATTTCAGACTATTTTCATATAAAAACGAAGTAAGACCCGTTTTAAGGGATTAGCCCTTGTGATCCTAATGAGGCTAAAGGGATCTGTAAATAACGTTTTTGATTTCTAGGGCTTTTACTTTTATAAAAGAAAACAAACATAATTTTAACGACGTAGCACCAGTTGATCTTATTAGGGGTCACAAGGGCACAAATGCTGTAAACTATATAAACCTAGTAAAGAAGTTCATGTATGTAGACATATCCTAGACCACTTTCTACTGGAAAAGAACATGGAAATAGCACTTTAGGTCCCAAAATCTATAAATCAAAATCCTTACTAGAAAAGGTGTCTCTCCACAACATTAAAGTTCGGTAGTGTTAAGGTTACAGGGAAGTAAAAATGCACAAAGTTTATGAGGAACGCTGGACACCATGATACTATTGCCTTTATAATTAGTCAACATGTCACATTTCACGCACACCATACAACATGCAAAAAGATTAGTTAATACGTTTTTACTCTTGTATTTGTTGAATTCATGAAATGGTAAAATGGTTAAATTATACTTTATTTGTAAGGTAAAACATTCATCAGTCAACTTCATTATTTAAGGTTAGGGAAATGCTCTTTCGATTGAAACCACTTTTTGAAAGAGATTAATTTAGAAAGATGTTAATCGCATATTGTTCATAACGTTTTTCCACTAAGCTTTCCAGAACCCTTATTCATAACCTACTCCTAAAAGCTTATGTTTTTGTTTTTTATGTTGATATTAAAGATCACATAAAATCCATTAAAATTCCATGTAAATAAGAACAGTTTCTTCGAGCTCGTAGTTGGTATATATTAGTTATACAGGAAAATGGACACATTTTCAAACAGGTTATAATTTTCTGTAAGTCCCTAGGGAGTCTCCTAGCTGTTGATTTGCAGTTGTTAACCAATCAACTTGAACGCTGAGCCAGAATTATTTGATTCATCTTTCAAAAATGTATTCAATTGCCAAGGAATTTTCCCGTATTATAATTTTGAACCAGGCTCATTAAAATGATATCATAATTTCTTCACTACCTTACGCAGATTAAAGATGTGCAATCAGGGACGTTGTTCTTAAATCATAATGTGGACATTTGTGATAAACAGAGTGATAGGGGAGTTATATAGAGCACAGTTGGAGTAATTCATTCGGACATGATAGGAAATATTCGTAATCGACATTTAGAAATAGTCGGAAATGTTCGTTTTCCGAGTTCTGAAGATTGGACATGAACACCCGTCGCCAGCACCCAAGTTATTGATTGGCTGAGTCAAAGGAGAATCTGACGGCTGTTATAACTGAGCCTTGTGTGATCTACACGCGTAGCGTAGTGTAGCAGATAAATCATTATGCATAAAGATTATCAGAACTCATGTTCTTGTACTACTTTTAACATACCTTGTCAATTATTTGATATATTCACATTAATGGTCAATTGTCATGGTCAAGGTCAAGGAGTTATGACATAGATAAAACGGTCCTTGTAAACTCGACGACTGGAAATATTTTTTTGTGTTATGACGTTCTAATTTGTCACTTTTCATCATAAGAGAATACAATAAACAGGTTTCAGCTACAAGTCACTACAGGTCATCAAAGGTCAGGGTCACTCTGAAGTCAAGCATTAAGAATGGCGAGGCATTATTTCAACTATTAACACTTTTTAACATTAGAAGACTGCAATACACGATGAGAAGTTTTGTTTGATTATGGGACCTTTAGTGTCCAAGTTTACATCTTACGTTCAAAAACCATAAATGTTTGGGCCGCTTCTTATGCTGTAGCCAATAAATTGTAACCTTGTCAGTTAAAAAACACTACACTATTAAGATATTCTAAGCATCAGATTATGACCCACAAGAAGTATACATAGTAAGATTGGTTCTTATCCTTTAACCTAGGGTATACCTCAATAATAAATTATTACTACAGTGCCACTTACATCACCAGTGCTCAAAAGGGCAACTTACCAAAAGGTCCACTTGAAGAGACAGAAATATTTTCGATAAGAAAGTATCCCTGAAGATCTCCCTGCCAGAACGACAAACCGGAATAAGTAGTGCTGTAGGTAGAATGATCTCCGTCGACAGCATAAGAGGCATCCAAACCGCGGTATGTACTGGACTGTTTGCTTGGCTTGTTCATCAGGAGGTTATTCCCTTTAACAAAAAAATTGCATTTAATCAATAATGTTTCTATAAGAAAAAAGCCCTGAAGATCTCCCTGCCAGAACGACAAACCGGAATAAATAATGCTGTAGGTAGAAGGATCACCATTGTTGACATTACTGGCATACAACTCGGCGAATGTTGCGAACTGTTTGCTGGGCTTGTTCCTCAGGAGGTTACTCCCTTATAGGGGCAGTAGCACGTTTTTAGGGGGAATATAAGCTGATGTCAGGAAAATGAAAATAAATAGTTCCAATTGAAAGACAATGTATTCAAACTAAATGAAGCAGTAATAATACAAATATATAACGTAAAGTTCAGCCATGAGATTCATTTTTCTTACAAAAATGAATTAAAGGTGTACACAAAAAAATGGCCGCCAATGGATTTTATGTGAAGCCTCATAATTTGTTCTCTGATTATGGATGATTGGTTTATGAAATAAGATTCTCGACACTTTCAAGATGATACATTTAGCATTAAAGTACAATTATAAGCAAAAAAATGAACAGTTACAGTTATAAGTTAAATATTTAAAATGTAAAATTATCAAAAAACGTGCTACTGCCCCTTTAAAATATAACATTGCATTTAGATAATCACGTATAAAGAAACAAGTTTTATGATAACTAATCAATCCTGTGACATCAGCTTACATGTTGAAAAGACTTGTAAGCACTAAACAGTCATCATTAAAATCTACAGCAAGTGTCGTCTAAATAATTATATTTTTCATATGTGTTTTCATGTGTCTTGCTCCCTCCCAAATTTTTTTTCGACACATATCAAACCCCTTGATGTTGTGTGTATCCATAAATAGGCTAACTAGTTGATCTGATTTTGTAATGTTTTTGTAGAGATATTATTCATCCAAACGAGATACGCTACACATGCACTTTGCTCACCTTGATTTCCACGAGTTATAAAATCACTACAAAATTCCTGGTAAACACGATAACCTAAAAAGTTGTTTTGCAATAAAGTTTAGATTTTGTATATATTATCTCTTGAGAAGTACAAAAGTTTCAGAAAGGTTTGGGTACGAACTGTCGATGGTGAAGGTCTCGGCAAGGTCAAAATATATTGAGAAAATGGATTAGTTTAACCTTTAACACTTTAATTCATTACATTAATGTTATACTCAATGAAATATTTTTTAATTGATTATGTGACCTTGAGTGTCAAAGGTCAAGGTCACGAGAAAATGACCAATTTGGTGAGGCCTGTAAAAGACGGAACAGGGCGGGGCGAAACCCAAAGTGTCCCACAAACGCTAATCAAGGTTCTTTTTGGTTTTCATAGCAATAGTTTGGAATTCTCATTTTGAAGGGTAGGGTTAGTTTCCGGAGCGTAACTCTAAAACAACTTGATTGATTTAAACATATTTTATTCACAAGAATAGGATTGGGAACAAGTTGTCCAACTTAGAACACCCTCTTTTTGGGATTACAACTTGATCAATCTTCAAAACTTTTTGAATGAATACTTATCATATAATGTTGATGTGCCTTTTGGGATTTCAACTTCTTTTAATTTTTTTTGGGGATTTCCATGGCAACAGTTTGGACCTCAGACATTTTGAAGAGTAAGGTTAGTTTCCAGAGCGTATCTCTTAAACTTCTTGACCAATTTTCATCAAATTGGCTATACATCATCTTCATATGATGAATATGTGCCTTTTGGGGGTTTCCAAATTCTTTTAGATAACATATCTTAGATTTTCCACTGCAACAGTTTGGACCTGTTGGTAATATTTAAGAGAGGGGTAAGTTTCATAAATAGAACCGAAACTTACAGTTTCTTGTTTTAAAGAAAGGATATGGTATTAATTTCAGTTTAAAAAAATAATGGTATTTTCAAAAATGAAATTCAGCTGGTATATTGGTATATACTGGTATATTATATACTGTTTTAACGAGTAAAAATGTTTTGTATTTAGTCATTTTAACCATAAAAAATTGCCTGAAGACTTTTTTTGTCCGACCTATTACGGAAATTCATATACATCTGAAATTATGTTACATGCCCTCTTCTTTACTTGGAACGGTACAGTGCAAAATGACAAACCATTTCGTTAATTTTCTATTCTTTATTTGATTTCCATGTTTTGGATTTAATCATTTCTATCATCTATTCTATTTCAATCTGAGTCCTTTCAAATTTTTAACATATGTTCAGAAATACTAGAACAGGTGCAGAGCAAAAGAAAAAGCATTTTGTTTATTTCTATATTTTCTACGAATTTCAATGTTTTATAGTGAGTGTTTTCACAATATCAGAAATTGTCTGACCAATTGCAGAAAACTATTCATTCAGATTTGTTCACATTAACTTCATATCTTTTACGTTACTGGGAGACATGAAGTGCTAAATTACAAGACTTAGTATTTAGTCACTTTGTAGGATTAGTGTTCCTTGTCCTAATTGCAGAAAGTGCATTCATTCTTTCTCTACAATACTGGGGTTGGGATTTGTCAAATACTGTACAAGAGACATTTACTTATTGTCTGGTTAATTGAATATCCCAGTTATGGTTTGTTAACATCAATTCAGTTGTTCAGAAATGCAACGTCGGATGGTGGGTGATATTAGTGAGCCACACTCATTTTGTTGTGTTTTGTAATATTGATTTTATAAGATAACTCTTTTTCAAAAGATTTTTCTACCCGAACCTTAAAGTCTTTACAAATCAATTCTAAAAATTCAAATGGAAAGCCATCTTAGTGTGGGCTTGTATAAGCTTTTATTGATTTACAGTTTCAGACAGTTCTTCACATTTATCGGTCCATCTCGCTAAACTGCAAATGAGCTTCTTAGTGAGAGATTGTCAAAACTTACTTTAAAATCAATATACATATATGTACATGTATGAATAACTAATCACTTCTCAGGGTCTGCATATGCTACTCCAGAACGAAAGGTTGTGAAAAGTATTTAGAAAAATTCAGTGATACTCAAGGATTTAAATTTTTTTAGAATATTTGATCTTTAACAATCAGTATAATCTGTTTTTTTTTACGATATGGTGCTGATATGTTAAGGTTTAGTTATTGTGATTTCGTATTATATTTATAAAAAAGGGTGTATTCTCCTGCGTGTAAGATACGTCATTAAGAAAAGATAAACGCGTAAAGTCTGTAGTAAATGGAGAAGTGGTATTTTCTCTTTCGATAACAAAGATTTGAAATACATCATATGGGTTTTATAACAGCGCTTCTAAACCACAATAAACATGAATTTTAAAGGCAAATATAAAAATGTCATTGATGTAACCTTTTTTTACTTTGAAAGCGATTTAATGTTTACTGAGACTAGTACATTACTTAATGACAAAAATAACTTCATGCATCAATTGGACAGTATTCACTCACATGTCTATGCAAAAACATGTCAGTTGGCGATCTATCCAAAGTTTGGATTGTTAGCAGTCCAATATTACTTGTGTTAAAATCTCATTTCTGCCATTAGTTTATTGTTGAATGGATAATTTATATGAATGTGTATGGTTAGCATACATCCATGTTAAAGGGAAATGGATTTCAGTTTGTGAATTCCATATGTTGGATAGCTGGGTTCTGTTTCTTTATTTGAATCTTTTTCATACTTTCACATGATGTTAAGATAATATTTATTACATTTAAGAATAATAGTTGGTAATCAGAGCTTTATACTATGATTGAAATTCATTTAATCACATGTAAGTTACAAAATACCAGTTGGTGATTTGTCAACATTTCGGACATTAACGTAACGACTAGTCTGTATTACAATCACATGACTGCTGTCGTAAATGGGGCAGTAGCACGTTTTTTGATAATTTCATATATTTGTTTCACTGATAATTGTAATTTAATGCTAAATGTATTATTTTGATAGTGTCAAAACTCTCATAACACATACCAATCATCCATAGTCAGAAAGCAAATTATAAAGATTAAAATAAAGTCCAGTGGCGGCCATTTTGTGTGAACACCTTTAATTCATTTTGTGTAAGAAAAGGGAACCGCATTTTCTTTATATTATTCTTTGTATTGTTTTTGTTCCATTTAGTTTAAATACATTGTCTGCCAATTGGAACCATTAATTTTCATTTTTCTGACATCACCGTATATTCCCTCTTTAAACGTGTTACTGCCCATGGTCTTTTGATAAGAGGTTGATGATAATTTTTAAGTTCTAATTATAAGTGTATAGTTATTATTAATTCATGTTTCAAGCGGAATGTGTTTATGAACTAATTGATCCTAACTTGTTTTAGCGGTTTATCAAAAGTTTGAGTAAGGTAACAAATACACTTTTGTTCATAAACAATAAACATTACTTTTAATGCATTGTTTCAAGAATAATATCAAAATATAAGTTCTACATATATGGTTAACATACAGTGTAGTTTTTGTTTAAAATGAAGAGAAAACGACATGATAAAAGAATATGTATGTTGGTGATCTATAAACATTGGGGATAGTAATATTATACGCATTCGTACATTTGTAGGTTAAAATATTACCTAGGTCATACTTCCATTACAATTAATTTAGAGAGGATAATAATATTTAAGTTGCATTATGAGCCTTTCCATCAAGTTGATTTATTTTTTCAATAAAGATGATATTGCGAAAGTCATTTTCTCATAATAAAAAAACCGTTAGGATTTTCAACTTCATTAAGATTATTATCCAAGTAAGTATGTCATATGACTTTTACTAAAACAGTGTGATGTTTTGTATTGCCCGAGCAAGGTAATACACAAATTTGCAAGAGTTTCATAAAAAGTCATATGACACAGTTCTATGTAATAATTTCTTAATTACCGATTCAATCCTATTTCATTCTCAAAGCAATATACAGAAAACGCGCCACTTCCCTTGCGAAGGCCTGCTATGGTGCTGTCACGAATTAGACCAATGGTTTTATGACGTCACAGGTGAAAATGTACGGGAACTAGTGAAACAACAATCGTTGTTATCAAACAGGGATATGTGCACATATGCTCATATTGAACTTATGTCCCTATTTATTTTCAAACCTATCAGTAATTCATAATATACACATATAATATCTTTATCAAAAGAAGCATTAAAATATTTTTCCCAACCATTTTTCTTCCAAAAACAAATATGAAGAAAGTGAAAATTTTCACCAGAAGTTTAAGAAAAATTCCATTAAAGACATTTCTCATTTAATTAGAGTCAGCATTTTATCAAAATATTTTATACAACTAATTTCTCATCAAAAATTATTTTCATTAATGCCATAATTCAGTCAAACAACATTTTAGGAATTGCGAATTGCAACAAAGCAAAATATCCCTTATTTAAATTCGACAATTTTAATTCTAAATTAATTCATTCTGAAAGTAGAACTTTGCACACAAGCCGTTTGTATATGGTTCAAATTTCACCAATTCCTATCAACATAACATGTTGGAAATGCTGCGAGAAAGTGGTGAACCTACCCGGGTACAACTTATATGGGGGTGAAATATGGACCAACGGTTTTAACCAACGGACATGATCAGACAGGTTCTAAATCAAACAGAAAAAAATCCACGCAAGAATGTTTGCAAGAAAAATAGTTGCAAGCGGCAGAGGAGAGATTGATGTAAATTATGAACAAATTTCTCAAGATGCATAATATTTACCTTAAAAAAACTGAAAAAATACATGATGCGAACTATAAATTGTGAAGTAACAAGAAGACATGGTCATCAACATCCCCCGCCAAATAAGGTTTCATTAAGGCACCAAATAATTTCCTAAATTGTAACTATGTAATAAGATATTGCATTCCATTAAGGTATATATACCCTAAAATTACCCTAATATTTTGTTAATCTATCTTAAATAGTTTTTGAGAAAAGTTGTCCCCTTTGAGAACTCCCTCGAACAGAGTCGAAAAACACGAAACAAAGGCAAGAACTCTGTAAAAAATATTTGTGCGGTTCTAATTTTCGAACTCCATTAAGCTATTGAAACAATGAAGACATACAGCTAGTTTAATTTGGTGAACTTATCCTAAATAGTTTCTGAGAAAAGTTGGCCCCCTTGGACGACACCCTAAAACAGAGTCCAAAAACAAGGACAAAGGGCAATAACTCCCTTAAAAAATAATGTTGTGGTTCTGATCTTCGAACTCCATCAAGGTATTGATACCCCGAAAATACACAGCAAACTTGGTTACCCTATCTTAAGTAGTTTCTGAGAAAAGCTCTCCCCTTTAATTCGGGCGACGGAGTCCAAACCTATATCACCCTTCTACTTCGTGACGGAGGAAAACAATGAATGAATGATAAATGATAATAGTTTATAGATACGAATGTGACGTCAAATATCCCGTAAATTACTTGACAGCCTTGGCTTTCTTGAAAGCTTTGTTGAATGAATCAATGTAGATTGAGTGTATATATTATAATGTTAGGAAGTTATAACAAGCGCTGTTGATGACTATCTATATGAGGAAATTTGCTCTTCATGCATTTCTAGACTTTGCCATGGGGATTGTAAAGTTATACTGTGAGCTATGTTTTATCAAATAAAATACTTAAACAAGAACTCACATGTGAAGAAATGGTGTTGGTGTTGGGTAAGGGGGTATAAACATAATATTTCCTCAAATTTCGTTTTCAGAAATACCAAACATGACACTCTTGAAAGAGCCATGTTGACTAAACCAATATAGATTAGAAATGAAATCATGTATCATTGAGCAACCGTAAAAACCGTAACAAATTATATTCAAGCCAAACCCAAAGCAAAACTTTATAATACAATTTATTTAAAGTATGTAACTTACAAGATTGATATGTAACGAACATAAACCATCTTCGATTTGTTATCACTAAAATAACTTAACTACATACTGCAATATCCACAAAAAGTATTGAATGACTTACTGATTAAAAATACTAACCTTCAACATCTGGTATAAAACAAGCAGCCACAAGACAGGCGAAGGCATTCATTTCTTTATACGGAGAAGTCACTAATAACAAAGAGAACTGCAGCGAAGTTAAAACTACTACGTCCTTGGGTCGCTGATGAATGACAAAGAAACACTTTGTTACTACTGGCTAGAAGTTTCAAAGAACTTAATATCGATTTAGTTCACTTTGTCAATAGTCCATAATCTGAAACCTTAGCTCATCCTATACAAGTTACTGTTAGAGCAGTTTCGCCCTATATAACATTGATCATAAAGTTCTAGAATTATAATCTGTTTGTGACGCGATCTTGTCTCTTTTTGTGTTGGTGTTGCTGCTTTTCTATTTTTTCTTTGGTAGTTATACTAAAGTTATTGTCCCAAAAACTGTATAGCCGGCCAGGCGTTTTTAACCATAATTTTCACATTTTCGTATACTTCAATCGTAGTATACATGTACATCGATAACCCAGCGTAATATTTCTGCTAATTCTCCATTATACCCTGGGTCCACGACTGGCTCAATCCTAAAGTTCAATTACCTCCCTTTTCTTCTCTCTCATGCGGCGAGGAAAATCTAAAAACTGATCATAAAATGTGCACGTGAAGCATATTTGAATTCTCTCCCACAGAGGCAGATCAAGTCAAGTTGATTTAGCCTCTATTCTATTACGCCGAAATCCGTGGGTTCCGGCAGTTTCCCCAGGCGGAAAAAACTGCATCACAATACATTTGAATTTCTTTAGCAAATGACAACACTTCTCGCATGGAAAGGGTGGTTCATATCACAATGCTTTTGCCTTGATTCAGTAGCCAATACGATGATTTAAGAACAGCGTCGCTGATTGCACAACTAACGTTGATTGCCTCCAATCAGGAATCTCCCATTCTATCCCACAAACTCGGCGTGATATAACAGAGGCTAAATCAACATGACTTGATCTGTCTCTGTGGGGAGAGAATGGCATATATATGAGGCTGCCAGATGCTTGAATCGTTTCCCAAACGCACCGAAAAGATTTGAAAATTTAAACTAATCCACTTGTGCTCTCTATGCACATGAATGTCATAATGGACTGACAAACACTTCCTCTGCCAAGTAAAGGCATATGAAGAATAACAGGTTCTCTAAAAATCAAAATATCAATTTGAAATATAAAGATTAATATTTCTCAATATATTGATATCCAAACCTAAATAGCTCATTCAAATCTAATTTGAAAACACCGAGTTCAATATGTGTTATTCTGAGTTGGAAGTTATATGCCTAACAGTAATAACACATGATGCAAGAAGCTAAATAATTTGTTATTACAAATGAAAAATAATGATAAGAATGTAAACTCAATTATGGAATTATATTCTAACAGATTCAACAAGATATGCATTCTTAAAAACTTTAATTATCATTAAAGGGGCAGTAGCACGTTTTTGTGAGGAATATAAGTTGATGTCAGGAAAATGAAAATTAATGGTTCCAATTGAAAGACAATGTATTTAAACTAAATGGAGCAGTAATAATTCAAATATATAACGTAAAGTATAGCCATGCGATTCCTTTTTCTTACACAAAATGAATTAAAGGTGTTCACATAAAATGGCCGCCAATGGATTTAATGAGAATCTTCATACTTTATGGATGATTGGCTTGTGAAATATGATTTTTGACACTGTCAAAATAATACATTTAGCATTAACTTACAATTATCAGTGAAAAATTGAAAATATAAAATTATCAAACGTGCTACTGCCCCTTTAAGTCTTTTCATTTACGGCATTTTCATAAAAGTCATTTGAAATTGTTGATCAAATTGCCTTGCATGTGATGATATAAAAATAAGGTTATACCAGTGTTGTTTTTACATCATCATATCCTAACTAATCGAGACATCAGCATCTAACTTGAGTAGTTCTTATATACGTGGTCAATCCTTACATTCCTGCTATTTAGCTATCCTAAATAATTTGAACGGGAAGTTCGATCGCAAATGCCTAGGGCTAAAAGTTGGATTCTTGTTGCGAATAATTAAATATGTTTTTGGGGGTAGGATGATGTCTAACAAATATTTTATATTATGCTTAACGCGCATTAGATGAGCTTCTGAGAGAAGGCAAACCAGCATAGGGTGCTAATAGGATTACCCAGGCGTGCAAATTACGCTCAATAGCAAGAACACTTTCTAAGAAAATCATTTGTCAATTGTTAAGATGAAAATGGAAGTTACCATAGTTATTGCGCTAAAGTCACGTTTGAATGAATGGCAAAAAGAACATCACTGCAAACCTTTTGACTTGCGTAACATGTCAGATAGACCATTCCAAATGGTTTATATGAGAGTCTCGCCTTTAAAGTGGGCAAAGTGCTGTTTTATAAATGATGCATGAAAATAAAGGAGGGTTAAAATCCGTGAACAGTTTTCGTTTTACAACACATATCAATCCCTGGTGTATTATCGATTGCTAACATTCTCTAGTTTCGTCGGTTGCCCCGCAAATATTTATTTTCTCTGAAATCCCTCACAACTTTACTCAAAAGAATTTCATTTCTATTTCCTTGACTATAAAAAGAGTCAAATCGTGAGATGCTTGAGTCATATTTTACAAACTATTCTTATGATGTTACCTTATCGAGAAATTCAACTGTTTAAAGTTTTCCGTGGAAACACATGTGGAACTTTATTCCTGGACCAAAAGTTAAACACAATGTTAGACCTAAAACTGTGCAATTTGATAATAGGAACATACATCCAACGTATAACTGCCTTAACCAAAATGTGTCACACTTTGCTACATGTACCTTTGCAGGGGATATATCTAAACATGTTCGCACATATCATTTTTCCAAATGACCTGATAAGATTCTAATTTCAGCATTCAATGTGCATGTCATAATTCTGGTTGATACATTGTACTTGTGACTTATATCCACCATTTAAAAGTTAATGTATATTTCAGTGCATGGTCAGTGCCATGCTTTATGCACAACAAATATCTACATTTCTTGATGGGAGTGACCTTCTGTTTGATTGTTGTTCCATTAATTCATTTAATGTTATAATCACAATGACAACGCTTGAACTGTATTCTACTCCCATAGCCATTTTTTGATTTCCCAATAGTTTGTAAGTACCTTAACCTATATTATTAGTTTTTGTTATTTTTATTTATCTTTTAAATATTTTGTTATGCTATATGTGTGCGAATGTGTTTGGATATTATGTTTATATTGTGTATATGTTTTTAATGATTAATACTGTCTCGTAGGCAATGTTTGACCGAATAACATACACTTTTTATACAGTATTTTAAAACGTTTATTACCCATTGTTGTATGTTGTGTGACACTTAAATAAACTATTTTTCTTCTTCTTCATTACACCACCTTGTTACATTTATTCATCCTTGTTCCCCGAGGGAATTCTGCTATACTTAGACTGGCTGATTACTGAACGAGAGAAATTTATGAGGGCTGCTTAAATGTTTCCCAAAAGACGTTTGGAAGTTTTTCATCTTAAATGGAAAGTATAAACGACCTGGTGTTCTCTTTAGATGGGTTCTGAGTTCAAACTGTCATTACATGGTTTCTGTAAAATTGGTGACATAACAATGCTAATGCTTAGCTCCCATTGTTGCAGTCAGTCGAAGCATAATGTAATGCACCCGGGGTGGCAGAAAAGATATCTATTAACAATGCCCAGGTTCTTTTATAGAAAGTGTTTGAGACGCATTGACAGTATAAAAGATTAAACTGACTTCCATTTCTAAAAAGGAAGTTAAAAGCATGGTCAAAGCAAACAGCATTTACTAGGGACATAACCAGGACTATCAAGTACAACCCAGAAAACTGAACAAAGGTAAACAATTCTATATATTCCGAAGGGTTGATGTAGCCATAACAAGACTGAAGCTGAACAATGTCTGTAACGGGGAATATTTCCACAAAATTTGGAAAACATCCAAGTAATCTATGTAGACAATGTAATGTTATGTTTCATTGCAAAAAATGCCCAAAAAACAGGAGACAAGTTTTGGAAGTGCGAACATCCCATTAGATCTATAACCCAAGAGACCATGTTTACAATGTCACGTGACCTATCGTCACGGCTTTTTTTAGCCGTGCTTGTTATCGAACTTCCGTAATCGCACATTGTTTTGTTTTGTTACTTGCTGTTACTCACAATTAGAGAAAAAATAATTTGTACAGATCAAGAAAATTTGGCTACGTAGTATATGGAATAATAATGGGCAGAGTAATGGTTATAAACTTAGAACATTTAGATTATTTAAAAGCACTTTGACAGTTTCACCCTATGTTCGCTCAGTGTCAGACCGCGCTCAGCGAAGTATCCTTGCAAAACTAATATGTGGTTCTCTCCCTTTAGAGATACAACTAGGTCGTTTTTCTCGTCTGAAAACACAATTAAATCAACGTAAATGTAAACACTGTAATTCTTCTGAAATAGAAGATGAGATACACTTTCTAACTTCTTGTCAGCTTTACTCAGATATCAGGTCCCCATTTATAGTTAAAAGCGCAAGTTATTCTCACTCAGTTTATAAATCTATCTGCAACAGAAGCCATATTTCTCTTGCAGTCACCCCAACTCTCCCAACCACTTGCCGCTACAACAAGCGCTATGTTTAGACGCAGGAATGGAAATTCTTATAAAAATAGACCCATTGGCTCTGTAGCTCATCAGGCTTCATATTTAATTTCGCGTTAGGTTGTGGTCAGTTTGGTTCAAGATTTAGTAGGGTCAGAGGGTAATCAAATGTGCAGTTTAGAACGCGAATTTAGTAAGAAGGCTACCAAATCTTCATTTGATAATTTTGGATCAAAAGACTTAAAACTAAGTCCTTTTTTTCGGCCATAGGGTCACCACAACTGTAAATAGTAATGCTATGTAGTCAAGGAGTCTGTACATAAGCTTTCAGCTTTCTAAAACTTTATGCTTCTGGAGAAGAAGATGGAAATTAAATATAGTCGCACAGCAACAATAAAAGGATTCAGCCATCAATGAGCTTCTGTGGCCATTTTGAGCCTTTTGATGTGTTCTTTTATGTCTAAAATACAATTTCTAGCGAATTTGGCATTATTCGTAGTTACAGAACATTAGAGCTACGTTTTCTTGTGTCATGTGGTGATTTGCAAGGATTTAGTGACAAATCTGATTTACACGACTCGTTTCGGTCATTGCATCAAATATCTGCAAGCAAAAAGTGAAGAACATCGCGCTGGCAGTAAATGCACACTTCAAAATAAAGAAGGGTGATAGGTATTTTGAAAAACGAGGTTATTAAGGACGTCACACCCAGCCGAGTGGAATCGGCCAATATCATAGGGCCGAATGGGCAACCCTTCTTGATGGACTATAAGTGCAGAGAGCATAGTGCCGAGTGAATCAAAGCCATACACTATGACCTTTTCATTAAGGGAAGGTGCATTTTCTTGTGCCCAGCCGCGAACCCTTGCGTTTGGTCTTGAAATCAAACATCTGGACCAGAAAAAGTATTCAAGTTCATGGTGTCCACTTTGACAAAGTATTGTGAGTGCAAATGACTGTTCGCGACAACTGTTTTGATAAATTCTTAGAGTATACAAATTTGTCCTAATATCTTGAAATATTGGTACAGTTGTGAGTGTAGTCTTTTAAATGGTAGACAATTATAGCCACTTGAAAATGGTCAAATGAAAAAAAATTCCCGTCTTCGAAAATTCACCTTGACAAACTACTGCGAGTTAGGAAAATCAATTATTATCTTATTAAAAGGTTTAAGCTACATAATGTATAAGTTTTAGCTCTCTACTACAAACATTATAAAAGACATGAATTTTCAAAGGTGCATGGAGTTTTAAAAGTCGCCGAAACCACGTGACGTACGACTTCGTCATGATTGACAGTTCTTTTGCAGTATTCGTTATTGTGCATCATTTCAAAAAAAAGTTTCAGGTCTGTAAGTGCATTAAGAAAAAAATTATTATTTTTGCGATTTTGGATTTTAACTGGACCTTTTATTTATAGCCCGATTTTGATTAAAATCAACGTTGTTCTTCGTTTTAGTAAGGACTATCAGCTCAGCAAGTTTGATTGTGATAGCATTAGCAGTTTTGGCTAATCTGCGTCCACAAAATCAGTGGAAAAAACCCCCGCCAATAACAATAAGGATTCAGCTTGAAAGACTGAATCCCAAATTAAGGTGTGGACCCTGTGGCCATCAATGCTATAACTTTTAATACTTACTTGTCAAGAAGTCTGCAGTCTAAGTAAACCTTGCCTCAGTATCACACGTTTACTCCGATATTGAGTCTAGTAGAGGGTCGCGTCATCCTCGATAATCCAGCGCTTTCGTTCCGATAAATCTGCCGACCGTTCTGCAACTTGTGACCCTTCAACATTATACGTGCGAAGGCAGATTATTGTCGCTTGGAAAGATGAGTCCTCATTGGTCAATTTGATACGTGGGCTGACGCGATCCTCTACTATACCTTTTTAGACTCAATATAGCAGTGAAACTGGTTATAATGAGGCTCGGTTTACTTAGACAGAGAAGTCTGTACAGAAAGTTTCAGCATTCTAAGCTAAATGCTTCTGGAGAAGAAGATGAAAATAGGTTTAACGGGTGTAGTCTCAGTAGCCCTTATAAGGGGTCACAGCGACACCAAAGCCATTAATCACGAAACCTTTCCGTGTGATTATTTGCATAGACTTTTTCTTGCCTTTTCCAACTGACACATTCTTGGTATCGTATCTTTCGAAGTGCTTTCTATCTATAATTTCTTCACTATTTTTGTTTTCGAGCGCTCTCATTCGACAGCGTGTCTGTTTCTTTTTGTTTTACGATGGCAGCTGGTAGCAAGGTTTAATGGTTTGTTTCTGCAACCAATTCTTATCCATATCTTTTCCACAAAATTAGTCAAATCGGCTGATATTTGTGTATTCTAAATGTAAAGTTAACGCAATCATTATGTGTTACAAAGTGATTTTTCACACAGACTTACACGTGCAGCTACATAGTTAGTACGGCTTCATCTAAGAAGGTTAACAAGCTTTATTGTCTTCAAACGATAAATTATGGTTTGTAACAAATTGATTTTTTCACGCAAGCTTATATGTTTCACTGTACCTTAGGTGATGCTGGTAACGATCGTTACCAACATATCAAGATGGGGGAAGGAAAGATCGCTTCGCGAGTATTTTACATTTAACAGTTTTCTAAGTGTTTTAATCAATCTTCTATTGTACACACATGCGCTCTGATGGTGTTATTAAATTTGATCTACTGAATTTGCATATAAAAGTCCACGTCTTGTGAAATGAGCAACTTAAAAATCGCTCTGGGATGCAGGTAACTTTAAAAAAGCTTGACACAAGCTGTTGGTAACGAAAGATGAAAGATGTTGGTAACGACGAAGCAGTTTGGTTAGTACTGTTGCTAATATGATACGATGCTCGTTGTTTCGATGGGGTAAATTATTACTTATCTATGCAAGTTTTAAAGCATCCCAATGAACAAAACTCAAAGAAATGATATGGCAAAACCAGTGATTTTAGCAAAAGATTTATTTTTAATCAAAAGGAAATGTAAATTCTGTCTATTGAAATTTCGTTGAATTCAAACGAAAACCGAGTTATCTCACATCTTAAGGTTGTTGCTAAATGCGTCTATATGATATATACAGTACTATTCTAGGATGTGAACTATAGCTAATGATTGATTGTATTATGTATTTTCTTAAATATATAAAGTAGTTGGAATTAATAAAACAAGTTTGATATGCAACTAATCACTAAAACTAATATATTTATATGGTATGTCATAAATATTCAGATAATCATATACATCTTCTTGTACTCGTAAATCAAGTTTTCGTTTCAACACTGCTAGATGATCGGTTCTATCCTAATTATTTGCCTGAAATGTTCATTGTTATTATCAGCACCATTTATGCTTGATTAAATTCTTTGTGTATATATATTGAGAATCTGATTACTGTATCGTCGATACTTTCACAGGTGTACTTCTAATTGAAATCTTTTTATCTGCCTTTTGTTTCTACTCTCATTGATCCCTTTTTACTTTATTTTGTTCTTCTATAAGTTATAGTCAACTTCAACCAAACGCACGTATATCTTATCACACTGAGTAATGCAATGATGCCCTAAATAGCATATACTCCCTTCCAAAACTAGGTTCAATAATTTGTTTAATAATCTTGTTCTTATATATCTATATGAAATGATTTGAGAAAACTGTAGGTGAAGCGTTGAACGTAAGATACAATGATTTGTCGTTACCAGCATCATTAAGTTCAAAACAAGATACGTTATCCAGACTTGAAGTTACCAGCATCCCTAAGCGATTATTAAATTTTTCATTCCTCAAAACGTGGACCTTGACATGCTATTTCAGTTCATCAAATCTATTTACACCACCAAAGAGCATATGTGAGCAATAGAAGATTGATTAAAAACACTTAGAAAACTGTTAAATCATGTAATATACTAGCGAAGCAATCTTTCCTTCCGTCATCTTGGGATGTTGGTAACGATCGTTACCAGCATCACCTTATGTACAGTGATGTTAAGTTGCATAGTAACTGAAGGTAACAATGATATATAATATGGTTTTATGTTCGCAACAAGAGTTATTGTTTTCATTTTCAAGGGCAACTATTTGCCAGAAACAATGTTAAGAGCAGAATATTTTCATTTCGAGTTGGCATTCGAAGCACTTCGTGTCTAAGGATAGCTTCAACATGACAACATCCTGTGATTGATATATTTGTGTAACGTCAATCAATCTTGATCTAATTCCTTCGATTGCTGGTTTTGATTGACTTTCTTTTGTATGTTATGATCATATTCCGATATAACTGGTAATAAATAAAAGAATGGCAAATTGTATTTGAAAGTAACATTCACTACAATGGATGTGCAAAACTTCTTCCAAAACAATATTATCGGATGTTATATACCTGTTTCTCCTTTCTTCTCACCTTATCCTGTATTGATTTTTGCAGTGCGTGACAATCTAACTTTTCCACCCGTGTCATTTCAATACACTGAGTTAGACTAATTTTCAAGGGGACTCAAGAGATGTAGTCCCTCGGGACCTCTCGCGCAAGCCTATACAAGCAGGCATATAGGCTTCCAACAAAATTTTCCTTCTGTCACCTTACTTATCATATACCATTTACACATTTGGGATATACCTGGAAGGACTTGGGCAAACTGGTTAAAACTCCTCACTTTAAATGTGTGATTACCCCTGGCGCTTTACTAATAGCTGGTACCTTTTTCTCTATCTCAAACCCTTTCTGCCTTTAACCATCCATTCATCGACGTTTCAAAGAATTTAGAAAACCAATCATGAATAAATAGTTACAGCCAAATATAAATTCAATTTAAACACAACCCTTCAACTATTCCGTTATAAAACAATTCATAATTTCATTCCTAAAACTTATTTATGTAAATCCTTAAAGATGCTGTATCATACTTGCAAGCGGTTCAGGATGAAACTTAGCTATTGAGTAATGAAATACATCACTTTGTAGAAAAATCTTTCGTCGAAATTTTGATATCATATTTAGATTGTTCAATCAACAATAACATACCTATTTCGAAGCTTCAGGCACAGTACCCCTCCTAGAAAGGGCAAGTCATTTAGCGAACCCGCTTTCGGTGACGTAATCATTATGCTTGTAGGATTTACACCGTGTCTCAACTACCGTAATTGCGTTCGATGGGTATCAACTTTGACAGCAACGAATACCTAATTTGGAGAAAAAGAATATAAAATCTAGTTGAGCGCGACAAAGACGGTTTTCAAGCGTACATTTAGAAACCGGAAGTTGTGAAATGGCCACACTTGATTCGCCCTTATGTCGACTGCCGTTTCGGTATTTTTTGGTAAATTATCTCCTATTTGGTGAATTTTGGTCCGATTTTCTCAAGGTTGGTCGCTAAATTTTTCTAAAAATACAACGTTTACATTAAAAATACTTTTTAAAATATTGCAATATTGCATGGGATACGCGACAGCAACACCTGTTTTTGAACGAGCAAATCTGTTACGTTTTTGAACGAGCAAATCTGTTACGTTTTTGAACGAGCAACAGGGTTTTTGAACGAGTCGCACATTTTTCGAAGGGTAATGTCAATATATTGGCGATAATCATTTCTATGGAAGCTATATTGCCTATTTAAAAAAGTATATACATGTATAAATCGATGGATGACCTAAATGATAAATAAAAATTAGTTAGTTTTAATTTCACCTTTAAATCAATATCAAGTGAGAAAAATACCACTTAAGATGTTTCCAATTAATAAAGTTACCATTTTGATTTTCTATAATTCTCAAATGTTGAAAAATCTATCTTTGGATAACTGATCACACAAAGCATATATATAGTGTCCTCTATATATGGGTTCCTACGAAAATTATAATACGTGGGTTCATGAGATTTCAAATGAGGAGGGTGGGTATCTGTTTCCTCTCTTCATAACCCGCCTGGTCAAGCTCTTGTATGGTCCGAGGTGGCTAAATGACGTTGCCTCACTTGTCTTCCAAGATGATCCCAGAAATGTTCCATAGGTGACAATATCAGGGGGACGTGAAGGCCACGACAAGACGTTAACGTTTTTTTGGAAATAATCAAGAAACCCACAGATGGGATGAGGTCTGGCAATGCCTTCTTTACAGAAGGGTTCAAAACAACTTAATACGTGGCATTGTTTTAAGTTCTGTGGAAACAAAACTGTGATCTCTAAACTTTTTTATACCTGAAGAATACCATAGAATGATTTGCATGTGTATAGCATTTTTTACAAATTGGTTTCCAACACATTATCATTTGATGGATAATTACAGTGACAAGCTTAAGTAGTGATTGATGATTAAAAAACACCGACAAACACGCGCGCAATCCAGTGAAACGTAATTTGGGAAAGTTTTTACGGAGGCGCAAAAACACCTATTGTGTATAACTACTGTATAATAATAGGGATGTAGCATTTCGTCTTTTGAAATATAAACTAGCAGTGGCAGATCCTGAGGAACGGAGAAAGAAGTTCATCTTGGGAATCGCCCTTTTTACTGACGATTCTATAAAATACCACGAGCGGGCGGGGTTGTGCAATTAGGGAAATTCGGTTGAAGTTGATTAAATATATGTAATTTTTTTAAATGTAGCTTATCAAATCAATGGTTCATGAAAGGTACTCTATGTCATTTTGCATATTGCTCATTGATAGAATGCGTCACCCATTTCAGGTAAAAACTCGCTTTCATTTTGCTGGAATTATAATTTAAAGATATATATATATATGCATATACATACATGACGTGCATCTTTTATTGTGAAGGTCATTGTCAATGACTTCGCACTCTCCAATGTACCTTATGTGATAAGCACTGCTTAATGTTGACGCGTTATGTATTACCGTATTGCAATGATTAGGATTTAAATATTGACATGTATTGATAAATATGTTGAGATTAAACACACCTAACAAACACTTTGGTAGCCAAAACGAATTCCTTTCAAGGTAATAAAGTATAGTCTTTTTTTTATTAGCTTGCAGTGACTTAATTAGCTAAACTTGAATTTTAGCTCAACCTTATCTTTGGCGTAAACTTTTAAACAATTTCAACTTCTTCACCACATCGATTGGCTCCAGACAATTCAAATGGTTTTGCTTATAGGGATTATACATTGTAACTTTGGCAACCCTGTAACCTATTATTATCTTCAAATGACCTGGAGAGCTGGATTCTTGTGTAAAACCTCCTTAGCAGATGGGCATTATTATTCATGATGTTGGTAACCCTATGCCCTAACTACATACCCTAAATTCATCGTCTTTGTAGAATTTCCGTCAATAGTAAAGATTATGAATTATGAATAGTGTGGCACAGTGCACCTTATAAAGGCAACACGGGTCTCTCCCTAATACATTTTCAGTTTCCTGATTGGAGGCAACCAAAGTTGATTTATTGTTAACGGGTTCATATTTACACTATACACACTTGGTACATGCAACTATGTTCATGTATGTGGTACGTAGGAAAAGGGGCATTAGTGAAAATTCAAAATCCGGATTTTCATATTTCTGCATTAAAAAGGTTACGTAAAACATAACAAGTTGTGAGAAAAACAGTTAAAATTACTAAACATTTTGACATTTATCATCTTTTTGAAAAAAATAAAATTTCGAAATTGAAATCATATGAAAATTCAAAGATGAGTTTTGCATTTTTGAACCACAATCAGAACTCGGATATGAATTATGTTGCAGGGTTCAAAGGAAAACGCCAAGGTGAATGCTGGGTTTGAACGAAACCCTAACACAAATATGGTAACATATGGTACAAATGTTAATATGCTGAATGCGTGAGCGTACAAAATAGATAAACTTTATAATTATCAGGGGCGCTAACTCCTGACATGGTGATATAGCAACAATTCATTTGTAATCAGTAATTACTTTCACCCACTACCTCTAAAGTTGTGCATTCTCTTGTTTATGTATAAACAATTAACACCTATCTAAGCTTTAACCAAGTTTAGAAATAGACAACTTAAAATTATTGGAGTCTCACATGCTGCACGTGAAACAAATCTCTAATGCCCGTCTCGCTTCAACTTCTCTTGTTTTTACAACACTGTTTGGTTTTATTATGCAGCTGCAGCTCGGGTGTTTCTGGGACCAGGTATCTTTCTCGCCTTCGCTTCAAACATCATCGATTTTTACTTCATGTAGTGACTGTAGTGTCCTTCACTCTTTTCTGTATACGGTTATTTTCCGGCTGCTTCCCTATATATCCATCATGCGTGTGGTAAATTTTCTACAATTGTGTTTTGAATTTTAGTTCTTGTGTTCTTAGTCTCATTTGTATATCTTTTTATAAGCAGGAATTTTATACCCCCAACCAACGGTAGAGGGTATATAGCAATACCAACGGTTCCGTCCGCAATATTTTTGGGTCCGACCTATTTCGGAACAAAACTATTCATCCGATTGATTTAAAATTTTGCACATGTTTTCTACCTCACTAGGAGGGATGCAGTGCGAAATTGCAAGAAATTTCGTTTATGTTTGATTTTGTTACAAGTTTCAATGTTTTGAAGTTAGTCATATTCCATTATAAGAGTTTGTCGGAATACTATTTAATCTATTTTTTTTCAAATTTTGTACTTTTCTTTTACCTTATTAAGAGAAATGAAAAAAATATGCCAAGTTACAAGACAAAGCTAGTGTTATTTTATAAGAAAAAGACTTTGTCCGACCAATTGCAGTAACAAAATTCATTCATTCTTCTTAATTCCTCTTTTTGGGGGACAAATGCTGTGCAAGAGACGTATTCATCGGGAGTGAAAAAAAATTCAGTTGGTCAAGGATGCTAGGTCAGGGGTATTATTGAGCCAAGCTAATATCTTTTCTTGTGTCCCTTTGATTTCGGTTGCCACGTGTAGATTTCATTGTGTATATATTTTTTTACATATAACATTTGTGAGAGTCGTAAAGCTTTTTCTTATTCATAAATAACAATTAGTGTATTAAATTCTGTTTTAGTTTTTCTAATAATGTTTTTTTTAAATATATGCAAATATATTTAGTAGGAGAAATCATAATTTTTTCCTATATGTATTTAAATCTTTCTATGAAAATTCCTTGTGAGTTATATTCCTTGTTATACATCTTTTATATTGCATTTTCTGCGTGGTTTAATTTTCCCTTTAACTTTTCACAGGTTATGTATGAATCATTCTAAGAGTTGTAAAGGTTGCATAATGTTCATGGCCCTTGCTGGTCCTCACCCTGCCTGTTCCCAACGTGGTGGCTAGATTTCATCAAGTGTGACAGGAACTGGAAATTAACATCGCCCATTTTCTGCAGTTTTCACAGATGCCAGCGCTACTTCAGGTGGAGCCTTTCACGAGGGCGACTGGTTGTATGTGAACTTGGAACTAGACCAGCCAGAGCTGTCCTCCAGTCACAGTCAAAGAACTAGCTGCAGTAAGGCTAGCAGTACTTACGAAGGTTGTACCAGCACTAAATAATAGCACCACATAGATGGAGGGTTGGTATATTCTCAGGGAGTTCAGTTGGTGTCTTCTCAATCTGCCTACAACTCATTCTGCCTACAGCTAAAACAGCCCATGTCAAGGTCTGTTTGTCACGTGAATGTAGGCGCTGTGAGAAAACTGTATGGGACAATTAACCCAACTTACCCATAAGAAAAAAAGGAACAGCTTATTTTGAGACTTTGCAGACCTGTAAATTGTGAGATTTATTGATTATAAGAGAAATATGTTTAAGGATTATTTTATCCGATGTATCTCCTCCAAATATTTTGATGACTTAATTGCCAAAGAATAAAGACATACATTTTAAAATCAAAGTTCATAGAAATTCTAAATTCGTAAAAAAAAGTTATTTAATTATAGAGGATAAGTAGATTTTTAGAAATGTAAAATTTGAAAACAACACACCCATAGCCAATAGAGAAAAGATTAAAATAGGTTTCAAGGGTGTGGCCCTTATAAGGGGCCAAAGGGTCACCAAAGTTATGTATTATAATCCTCACTAGTCAAGTAGTATGTACACAAGGTTTCAGCTTTCTAGGGCTTCTGGAGAAGAAGATGAAAAAAGGTGTTAAGGGCGTGGCCCCCGTGGCCCTTATTAGGCGTCACGGGGCCACGAAAGCTACAAATTATATTCCTCACTAGTCAAGGAGTACAGGTTAATATACATGTATGTCATATAAAGCGAAGGAAAGGACAAAACACTCGGTAAAAATATTGAAATATATAATAACACTGAAAGTATCGCACAAACGCAGCCAATCCTTGCAAGCTGTCTGTTTAACAGCAGCTCTTCGCGAAAGACTTTAAATATACACTTTATTATAATGTCCCTGGGATATTCTAGAATGTCTCTGGGTTATTCTAGAATGTCCCTGGGTTATTCGTGAATGTCACGGTGAGAGGCGATGTGACATTGAAAGCAGGTTTATCCGAGAAAGGAATTACCTCCAAAATGACACGATTATGACACCTGAGGTTTATATACATAGCTTTAGGCTTTATCAACCCTGTAGAAAACTTTGCACTTTTACTTCAATTCTCAAAGAGGAACATAGGGGCTGCTCCCATCTTCAAGCAGCATATAACTATTGACATACTGTGACAACTACATCGTGGACTTGATCTGCTGGACATTGTGGACCTCGGATTTTGGTGTATGACTTGCTTCTAAACTAGTGTCCAAAAGAAACGGTACACACATTTTTTCCAAATATTTTTTTTACTTTGTTATCATTTCGTTTGGAAACATGATTTTGTATATCAGGTATACCAAATACTGTGTATTTGATCGAAAATACCGGGAACATGCCGTTACTTCTGGTTATATCGGGAACTTTGTGAAAAAGAAATTATTGACTGTAGCAAGTTATGCATGAGCAGATAAATTGTATAAAGCGGCTCGACCAACACGTTATTGTCATAGCAACAAAACGAACACCAAAGAATGGCATGTTTGACAGGCAATGAAAGAGAGAGATCTCTTAGAAGGTCCTACAAGGGGCCTCACACGCCGACGGCGTCAGACAGTTTGGTTGTCCGCGCATAGCAGGCTGCAGACTATTGTAGCGATTACATCAGACTGGTCAGACATCAGACAGGCCCATAATCGGCAGACCATCCTTGACCTCTGCCAGTGAAGACCACTACATCCAGTTATAACATAATCGGAACTACTCCATCACAGCGGCGTCAACAGGGTTTACAGCACTGGGAAACACAATCAGTCGATAGACGGCCGTGTACCGGATACTGCGACAACATGGTGTCCGGCCACTCCATCCTACCGCGAACGGTTCCTGACACCTGACAAACAGACTGATGGTCAGGCGAGTTAGCCGGTGGCAGAGTCGCGACTGGGCACGACCTGATATGAACCCTATCGGAGCACGGTGGTGTAGTGGTTAGCGAAAAAGTACAATCCGTCAGGGTATAAATGCACATTAGTGAATCGTCGGTGAGCAACTTACAAAGATGGATACTTGACGTTAAACTTATCATTATTATTATTATTATCGAACATTTATGGGATTATCTCGAACGTAATGTCAGAAGTCGCTTTGTGCGTCAAGTCAACCTCCAGGATGTTAAACAATGCGCCCTCAAAGAATGGCAACGGATCACCGCAGACGTCATCAGACGTTTGACGACGTCAGTCCGTAGACGTGTTCTTGCCTTTTTTTTAAATATTGGACCCCACTCATCTTTACAGGCTTGTCCAAACGGTTATTCTGACTTGATTAAAATGAAACTTTATACACATTGTGTGAAAAGGACACTCTTAAAAGTTAAACCACAATTATATTTCTATATGGGTTTGTTTTTATTTCATGTCGATGCAAACACGCGGTAGCGTTTCTTTTGGACACTAGTTTACATAGATTTGGTCTTGGGATAGCTTCGAAACAGCATGAAATAGTTAATACTGCCATCTGCGACTTTTCGAATTTCTGACTCAAGACTACCATGGCCCACCTCCCTCTTCTCATGGAACAATTGTTCCACCTGCAGTCATTTCAAATCTATTCGTAAAATTCTAGCAAAATTTCGTTCTTCTTATTTTCTCCTAGAAATAGAATTGGGCCAATGCAACAGAATCCGAAAGAGATCATGGATCAAAAATATCTAAAGTACTCTACTTTTGTGGTATCATATATGCAACCTTCAAGTATTCTAATATTCAAACAGAAAATAAATATAGTATTATTTGCAACTGCTTCTTCATCAGTCTTACCAGTCTGTCGTCAATCTCACCATAGAGACAAGTGTTTGACTGCATCATGGAATTTGACTTCTGTCTTTTGCCCTTGTTGCAACTGCTTCTTCAGTCTTACCAGTCTGTCGTCAATCTCACAATAGAGACACGTGTCTGACTGCATCATGGAATTTGACTTCTGTCTTTTGCCCCTGTTGCAACTGCTTCTTCAGTCTTACCAGTCTGTCGTCACTCTCACAATAGAGACAAGTGTCTGACTGCATTATGGAATTTGACTTCTGTCTTTTGCCCTTGTTGCAACTGCTTCTTCAGTCTTACCAGTCTGTCGTCAATCTCACAATAGAGACACGTGTCTGACTGCATCATGGAATTTGATTTCTGTATTTTGCCCTTGTTGCAACTGCTTCTTCAGTCTTACCAGTCTGTCGTCAATCTCACAATAGAGACAAGTGTCTGACTGCATTATGGAATTTGACTTCTGTCTTTTGCCCTTGTTGCAACTGCTTCTTCAGTCTTACCAGTCTGTCGTCAATCTCCCGATAGAGACACGTGTCTGACTGCATCATGGAATTTGACTTCTGTCTTTTGCCCCTGTTGCAACTGCTTCTTCAGTCTTACCAGTCTGTCGTCAATCTCACAATAGAGACAAGTGTATGATTGCATCATGGAATTTGACTTCTGTCTTTTGCACTTGTTGCAACTGCTTCTTCAGTCTTACCAGTCTGTCGTCAATCTCACAATAGACTCTGTCTCTATTTCGCGTATGGCTGCCATCTCAAAGTCAGTCTGGGGACGGCTTGGAGCTAGAGGTTGGTTGACACCGACCTGGACACCGGTTTTCAGGAGTCGTTACAGCCTGATGTAGGTGTCGGCTCGATTTGGCAGGAAAGAAATCCATCTAGAAAACCTTGAGGTGTGCCCTTCTGTGATGTAACAAAGTCTATCTATCGAAGTCCAGCCATATTGCATTAATGACAAAATAAGAAGCGATACTTTGTATACCTGTTATAAGACAAAAGAAAGTACCCAAAGCAGTATTTGAGTTGATAGGATTGGTAACATTTAGAACATATGGTAACTTCTAATACAAATATACTTTCAAATGAAAACAAATCAACCGTAAACACATACCTTTTTGTTTTCATTATCATGGAAAATTATATTTTCAAATAGAAATATCACATTAGTTCAAAATTTATCTCCCTTTTGAAAAGTGTAAGCTAGAGGAGCGCTTATAAGGACTGTTCTATTTCAGCCATGGATGTTGTGTTAATTAACACCCTACTCAAGTGTCTCACATTTGGCTGTCTAAGATAAGGCTGTCTAAGTTTTGGGACATAATCGGTGAAAAACAGAAAATCGACCTGGATCCACCCTATCATCAATATTTAACATTTAACATATTAACATTTTTAAAGTCTTATTACACTTAAATGAAAATGAAAATATTGTTAATGCAATTTAAGTAGTTACCAAACGATCTCTCCTCATTACAAAGGAATGTAACTTAATGCATGCTGTATTTTAAATATTCATGTTGAAATATATATTTTTGGGCAATGCCCTTATACTGAATACAATCTGCCTCTCTGTCCCTTCACCATTTAAACCTTTATTTGCATGCAGATTTTGATCTATCCTTCATCGTGTTAGAGATCACATGTCACTTGAACGAAACCACATAGCATTGTGTTTCAGGAATGAGCTGTTTTCTACACAAAATATCTTCTGTTAGTTAGTTAGTTAGTAATTGACAAGGAGTCTTTAAATAGATCTATATATAAATAGAATCTGTTATCATACTAACTCGTGATAAAATAATTGTCTTTATTATTATTTATTTACATGGAAAAAAAGAAACATAATATGTTTGAAAATGCATCGTGTTCTGAAAGGCAACCCGAACCGAAAGCTGCAAGTTGGTTAACTTAATGAACATGGTTTGGCCTAAAGTCCTATATAAACCATATTGTGTATTTCGATGAGTATCCGTTCCAGTATTCACTTGAAAGAAGTCTTCATGATTCCAGGTTACTGATCTTGCACACCTGTTTTGAACACGAATCTTAGTTCAAGGTGGTAGTACAAGCTTTTCACCTGAACTTAATTGCATTTATATCATGTTACTCTTTAGGAGCAAAATATACAAACTTATGTTGCATGTATTGCTAAACCTGTATGCAAAGTTCAGAAAAAATAGAGTGTAAATGAATAACTTAAAGACCGTAATCAAACAGTAGTGAGTACAGTTATCTGCATAATAGCTACCGATGTAGGGTTTAGAACAAAGGATCTCTTGTTTGGAGACAAACACGCTATGTCCTCACATATCGAAACCAAAGAAGACACTAAGTTATCTAAGAATGCAATAGCTTGAAAACCCCATTTTAACTATATGATTCGGTTCACTTTATGTCAATAACATCACTAAAATGTTATTAAAAACATGAAATTTAAGGAAAATATATTTCCTTGCGGAAAATACCAAACCTAAGTATCGTGTATATTGATGCGTATTGGACTCTGATACGGATATGAAATATCAATTTAATATTTTTGTCAGTAATACTTACGCTTAACAATATGGTCAAAAAATCATAAAATAATGTTATATTATAATATACATGTATTTGAACAAACGTATATACTAGTACATTATCTAGCAATTATTGGTTTTCAATGCTACAACAATTGAGTGACTACTGTTTAGAATGCACTTGGGAACAATATTTTTCAATTCTGTAAATTAGATGCAGTTTGTGTGTTTATTCGTGTATTAGAGTTCTTGAAATTCTATGTACCTTTATCCTCAAGAACATCAACTTTATTAAAATAGATAAATAATTGAAATCAAATATTTAATAAAGGAACTAAGGATATTTAGAATCGTCCCTTCTGCATAAATTACCACTTTATTAATATAAATCAAATAGCAAAACAAATTAGTTTATAAAGTAACTAATAACATTGACAAATATTCCCTAAGTATGAATTACAGATAAGAGTGATATGTGTTTCTTTGAAAATAATCACCCGTGTCTTCATGCTTACCATTAATAAACAATCTCGATTAAGATAAAAATAACGATATACATGTACATGTATCCGAAAAATATAATAATTTTAGTTTGACAAGCTACTCCTAACACTTGTTTGATTGAATATACAAAGATAACACACATTTGACCAGAAGAAATAAATTTCTTGTTGCAACAAAAATGATTTAGTTTGGCGTTTCCTTGCTTACTCTTGTTTAAGCAAAAAATGACACAAAAATGATTCAAAATTGCCCGATGTTTTGGTATAATCTTTAATCGCTCTTTGTACAAAGACGTTTAGATATAGCTAATTGTTTACAAATAGTATTTTATGACAAAACGTGTTCTAAGAATGTGTTAAATTAATATTCAATTGCAGAAATGATTTAAACTCAATTTTAATCCAATGAGTCTTGCATGATTTTATATTTATACATGTAGTTCATAAGATCTCAATTGATCAAAAACATTAGATCATAACGAGTTTCTAAAGAAATAAAATAATATCATTTTTTTACCAAAATGATGATTTTGCATCTTTCAGGAGCTTTAGTGCCGATGCATGGATTCAAATTTACCACAACATATTTTCATTCAACAAGATGTAGTAGTTTAATTGCTTAACACAAACGAAGGTTTACTTTGTTCAACTAACTAACGTTGTTGAGAGTTTGATGTTTCGTTGATATGTACAAGAAAAATAATATGAAAATTGTCACGAAACATTTCATGATTCTGTTGTAGAAGGTCTCTCTGACCTATTCCAAACACACAGACGTCTTTGCTTGTAACTATAGGTTCTTGATCAAAGTCAATAAAATATCATGCATTGCAAAAGTATGTGCTTGGTTTTGATGGTGTTTGATATGTTGCTTCTTTCTGTAGAACGATGAAAGAATAATCAATAAGTATTTACAGTCTCCAATAAAAGCAAATATCGCCAAAATATAAGAAATAGCAAAAGATGCTTACAATACCGTGTTTTTTTTAAATAATCAATTCGTATTTCAGTATACTACAAAGCACAGAACAAGAAAAGGTCGTGGCATCATTCTCTTTAGGCATCGTGAAAATCTATTGAATACATATCAACAGGTTTTATATAAGGTAATACTGCAGTCTGATTAAAATCGACTGTGATTCGAGGAAAAAAGTGTAAAAATATTATCTCTAGCGGGGTTCGAACCTCACCCAGCCCGGCTTTCCTCTCATTCACAGTCTGAAGGCACCCCTATTGCCCGCATGTTCTGACACAAGCTCATCTAGCCAATCGAAAGGAGCGCAGTGAAAGCTTCGGTATCCATCAGGGGCAGGCAACTCCAGTGTACCATTCGTTATACATAAGCGCCGCTAAACGCTATATAAAAACGAGGATGTGATTGGATAGCTTCCGACTGGGTTTGTCTGCGCTAAACTGGTTATGGCAACACGCGAAAGAGGTGGGTGCATTCAGACCGAGACGGAGAGGATATCCCGAATGGTTCGAGCCCCGATAGAGACAATATTTTTTATATTTTATTCTTCGGAGCACGGTCGATTTTAATCAGACTGGGTCATACTGTTGATGAAATATTGACCGATAAGGCCGGTGAACTCTGACATCGGCCGCTCGGCCAATCAGAAAAGATGCCCTATCTCGCCTGAAGCTCAACAACCTTACCGCACTCTTCTTTAATTGTTTGCTGTGTGTAGTCCTTTCATTCTGAAAACCTTCGAGCGACCATTCCGATTAATAATCTGATGGCTCGGATGTAATAATAGATTATATTGTTTCATGTCCAAATGGTTGAGCGTAGCTGTTAGTTGTCAATGGCAAATACTGATTACACATCGCACAGATACTGACTTGGCGAATAATAATCACAAAGTATGATTAACATAAATTTTTACTCGGAACTGCATACATGGGGAGGTAACTCTTTTATTTCAAACTTCGTTGTACTTATTTCTTTTAATTCGATCAAAATAATTAAGTAAAAGAGAACTTATTTTCAATCATATAACCAAATGTTTTTCATACAGCCAGAATATATTCTCTTAATGATATTTTCCATATCAGTAACAAAAACGACATTTATGTTTCGATTCAAAATGCATCAATCGACACACTGTTGTTGAAAACAGGCCATAATCTACCATGCGTTTCTTCTGTTAACACGTTTTTGTACGATTTTGGAACTGTAATGCCGAATTTGATTAATAAATTCGCGATTTCCTTATTTGCACAAGCAAAGTAACCGGAACAACCTGTCACACTGGTCAATCTTAGATCAACAGTATGACCAAATATTAAACCTAATGATCTTAAATTATTCAGATGGGTGAAAATAACTGCCATAACCCATTCACATTTCAATTGAAAATCTCATAAAAGGAGGCATGCGGTATCACTTACTCTAAACACTGTAATACAGGTACATGTAAAGTCGAGACGTAGTATCTTCTACAGCTTAGATTAATTCTGAATTATGACCCAAAAAAAACCCCAAGAATACACCAGGTATAAGAAGAATCAAACTCATCATGCAAACTATCTAGTATTTCCAATTTTTATAGCGAAACTTTTCCAAATGACGTTTGGAGGGGTCTTGCAATTACGTTATATTTTACGACCGGTTCTTCAAATACAATGCATTTATTTCTTACTTTTAACTAAAAGCACTTTCAGCAAGACCGTGAGTTGAACGAGTAAAACACGTATAATCAAGATAATAGAGAGAGAGAATATATATTGCATAATATTATGTCTTTTTAATTGCATTGTCTCTTATAGCATTTTTGGCGGCTTGTACATTTTACATTGTATCTATATGCGTGTAACCCATATGTGTGGTACGAGATGAGACATAAATAAACAAATTCTCTCTCTTTCCTATTGTGTCCTTTGAGGGCATGAATATACACGATCGAAATATCGCGTAAAACCTTTTAGAACATGCACATTTGCTACAAAAGGAAGTTAAATACAAAATGACCTTGAAAAAAATACTTTGTTATTTGGTAATAGATCTCAATATTATACACTTTGTCTACTTCTGCCGGAATCATCTTAAGCTACCTTAGAGCTGTAAAAACAAGTTATATACTGCACATTAATGTCAACAACTATCGTAATTCCCTTAGACTAATTCACTAAAATCATCCATTTGACATAGATACAAATAGTGAAAAGTGTAACTGAAATTTGGATGTTGGATAACCGAATGATAACCGCCTATACCGTCAGCAAATCTCTTTTCTTCAAGACTATATTGTGCTCAATTCAAACTATGTCATGAATTTAATAATAAAAAATTGGCAATTGCAATCGAAGCTACAGAACTTTTCATTAGAGGCTATTTATTAAGGATTCAACCAATATGGCTGAATCTTTATTGTTATTGGCGTGTTTATTATAACAGATTGAGCCAAAACGGCTGAAGCAAATACAGTGAAACTTTACAGACTTATAGCCCTTATTGTGGAATAGCCGTGCGAAGCTTTTGGGCCTGATTGGTCAAAGCATTAAAGGTCAAGTTCGATTCTAAAATCGAAAATTTAACATTCACTCTTTTTTCAAAATGCACATAGAGACCTGAAACTTTTTTAAAAGATGCGCAATAAAGTGATGCTAAAAACAATATCATGAAAACTCGTATGTCACTTGGTTTGGCAACCATCTTGGTTTAAAGCACATTTTACAAAAGTTCGACCCAATGCACACTTGGTGATTCACCACTCCCTTACTACTGATACCTGAAGTTTACACATAATGTAGCTCAGATATTGTCCAATAACAAGGTTGCTACAGAAGTAAAACATTAAAAGTACTTTTTGCGCGCACATATTTCGAAAAATTCGAATTTTGCAAGGGCAGATTACTCAAAAACCTGACCGCCGAATTTAATGATTTTTTGCATGAACGTTAGATATGACCGAGGTCTTTAAGATGATAAAATCGCTCGCGAACAGTCATTTCCGGTCAATGACGCCGCCAAGACGCATGTTTCTGACATGGGGACAGAAAAATGTAAATAATGCTTTCCAATGCTGCTTTACCTTATATTGCAATGAGATTTTCATGCAATTGTCAGGACAGATAGATGACATTATCATCTGTGTAGTTAATATGTTAGATATTCGGCTGAATCCCGTTGTCGTCGCTTTGCGACTATATTTAGCATTATGGTTTCTTCTCTTATCTACTTTGGTAGAAGCCTCATGCAGAACGTTAAGAATATTAAATTATGGTTGTAATTGACATATGATATTTGATATCAGACGTTGACTACATCTCGTGTAATATTCAACTAAATGTGAATATATCTAGGTACTGTAATGTTTTTATTGAAGATTAGTGGTTGTGAATGATGAATGTCATCACTGTTGACATTAATCAATAAGGCTTAAATGGGCAGTAGCACGTTTTAGGAGGAATATAACGTGCTGTCAGGAAAATGAAAATAAGGTAGTTGTAAATCAAATACATAACATAAAGAACAGCCATGCGATTTAAAAAACAGGTTTAAAGGTGTTCACACAAATATAGCCACCAATGAACATTATACGAACCTTTATTATTTGTTCCCTGACTTTTGATGATTGGTTTGTGTAATGAGAATTTTGACACTTTCAAAATAATAAATTAAGCATAAACGTACAATTATCAGTGAAAAATTGAAAATATATAAATTTCCAAAAACGTGCTACTGTCTCTTGAAAGGGTTGCGTATGAAATACCAATTTCTTACAAGAAAAACTTTGCAGGTTATGAAAAGTCGATTTTGTTATGCGTGGATGAACAAATCTTTTCCCAAAAGTCGTACTCATACGCACGAGAGGAAATATAAGGTCCCCACAGTTAAAAACCAACAAAATACTGCTGCCAGCGAAAAGCTTCCTTGAATCTCTGCGACACACGTGTTGTAAAAATAAACTGTGTCTAATGATTGAATTAATCAGAGTAAAATATTTGTATTTGTTCTGCCATCCGTACTCTTGAAGTCATGTAATAACTTCTCAATATGTTTTAAGCAAATAATGTTGGGAATTGAAGTCAAAATGTTGTTAAACGTAGAAAAATTCTAACAAAGAGAAGTTATTCGAATTCAAAACCTTCCTGGAAACAATTTAATAAAGCATAGTTACTGTGAAATGTACGAAAAACATACAAATGCCTTTTCATTGTTCATGGTCAGGTGTACTTTGCTTATGAGTGCATCGCTACAAAGGATATCTTTGCAATGATTTATGCAATACTGGGGTCAAAATTTTGAAAATCACATTTCTTAATTTGCAATTTAAAGTTTCATTTCAAATATTCTTTTTGTACAAAGACTTTCAGATATAGATTAAATAAAAAAGATGTGCACCACTCCTTTAATATTGTATAGATTGTTTACAAATAGTATCATTTGACCAAACCTTTTCATGAATTGGTTAAGTTCTATCAATTTTTTTAAAGATTAGTAAAACTCAATTTTCCAACAATAATGTTTCGTGTATAATTGTATAAAATAAAATTCTAAATATACAAAACAGTTGATTTTACATTATTTTGAAGCGTTTCTGTCGATGCATGGAATCAAATTAATTACAACTGTGTTTCATTTCACTGCTATACTGTAAGAGTTAAATTGCTGAACTTAACTGACGGTACATGCGTATACTCTGTTCAACTACCTAACGTAGTTGAGCGTTAAGAGTTTGACATGTCAGTGATATACATATACATGTAATTTAAGTGGTCTGGTGTCACGAAAGTGTTATCCTGCAACACTGCAGTCAGAAACAGGAACACATTTCGTGGTTCTGGTTAAAATTAGAAGGTCACTCTGACCTCTTCCATAAACACTGACCTCTCTGCCTATAAATGTTCATGGTTCAACTCAATTGCTATTGCAATCAAGTTTGTGCTTGGTTTTGTTGGTGTTTGATTATATTGCCTCTTGCCGTAGAACGATGATTGAATAATCAGTGAGTGTATTCAGTCTCCACTTATAGCAAATATCATCACAAATCAAAGAAATATCATATATTTATTAAATGATCAACAATGAAATACTGGGGTTTATCAGTGAAATAAACTGTCTATCAGGCAACAGTGACGATATATTATATCGTCACTGGTCAGGTGCCGGAACTACTTTCAACCATGTGTACAGCAGGGGGTAACTTTCAAGTTTTAAAGTCATTATAATTACATATTTCATAAAATAAATCATAAAATAAATAGAATACTTAATGTAGTTTTCCAAATACCAGATATATTTCATCTCGTGAAATGGGTAAAGTTGATATTCCACTAGTGGGTGAGCCACTCGTAAAATATCAACTTTACCCATGACACTCGATTAAATAAATCTGGTATTAGGAATCCTCTATATCTATAATGCGGTGGTCTCTGTTTGTTTATTGAATTACTATTTCTTTGATGAAACCATTTGGCATTTCAGTATAATTCTTAACGGCAGCACTCTCTTAAGGCTTGGCGAAAATGGTCTCTGTCATAATCGATTCATATTTCGATTCAATACCTGTCAAAAGACAAAAAAGTACTTATTTTAAACATTTCAATATATTTACATGTTTAGTCCACACGCAATATATATTCTACATCTTACATTAATGTTAAATATGACAATACTAAAAAAACTGAATACACCAAAAGGTACAAGAACAAACAAACTTATCATGTAAATTTTTTTTAATATTTCCAATTTTTATCACGAAATTTTTCGAAATAGCGTTTTAAGGCAAAGTCGACATTTAAATTAATCAAAAGACTCCGGGACAGTTTGATACAACAACAAGCATAAAACAGTAAGAAACGTTTTCTCTGAGATATTATTGTAGTTATGGCGTGTCTTGTAATGACACAATATTCTACGAGCGATTATACAAATACACAAATACACCTACTCTATATAAAATTTAAAATATCTAAATTTACTTAGATAAGTGCAACTGGTCACTAAAATAATCTATTACTTTTCAATTCGAAACCTGTCATAAAAGGAGGCATGCGGTATCACTTACTCTAAACATTGTAATACAGGTACATGTAAAGTCGAGTCGTAGTATCTTCTACAGCTTAGATTAATTCTGAATTATGACCCCAAAACTATTCTAGTATTTCAAACTTTTATAAAGAAACCTTTCCAAATGATGTATGGGGGTGTTGCAATTACACTATATTTTACAAGCGGTTCTACAAATACAATGTCTATATTTCTTACCGTTAACTAAAAGCACTTTTAGCACCAACATGAGTTGCACGAGCAAAACATGTATATTCAAGATTTTAAACCTCTGCAGGAAGGGCCCAAACGACCTGTGAACACAAAGGCCTATTTTTTAGTTACTAACCTCCGACAAGTGACCTTAGCCTGTTAGCCATATAACATGTAATCGACTCATTCCAACAGAAGTAATGAAAACATCATTACACAGATCAATCAGAGTTACCCGCCCGTCTTTCTTTCCGTCTTTTCCCTCATCCTGTCGATCCCTTTCTCTCTGATCTGTCTACTCTCTTTTGGATGGCGACATCCACGTGTTTAATAAGTGAAATATTGTTCAAAACACGTAAAACACCAACTCACTCACTCACTCACTCACGTCACTAGTCCACTGTGTGGCGTGACCTGTCATCCAATTAGATTCATTCACATTACAGAGTCGGTTGTGTGCAGACGTGTTTTCTGTCCCGATTGTATTGAGCTATATATTAAGGTGTTTTGTTGTTTCTTGACTCTATTACTTACCTTAGTTAGGTATTCCCGCTGTCCCTTATCGTGTTCATTCCTCATGAGTGAATTCGGTGCTTCTGACAGGGGTTTTGTTGGTTAACACAGCCGTGTTGACCTGGATTAGTGGTGCGCGGGTTGTCGATAGCTCGTGCAGCTCGTGCAGCTCGTGCAGCCCGGGGGTCGGACGGTCGCTCTACCCCTCTGCCTGACAGCTTTGGTTGTCTCGTGCGCTTGCCGTCTGCTAGCGCTACTACCTTCACTTGATTGCCTGCCTGGCGCTAGGTATCTCGTGTGCCGCTGGACGGGCGCTTGCCGCCTGCCGCCTGCCGTCTTCCTGGCGATAGGTATCTCGTAGGCCACTTGGACGGGCGCTTGCCGCCTACCGCCTGCCGTCTTCTTGGCGATAGGTTCTCATGTGGCGTTTGGACGGGCGCTTGCCGCCTACCGCCTGCCGCCTGCGTAAGGGTGGCGCTCCGCAATCCCCCGCTGGCTCTAGGACCGGCGGGGTTACCTTTCGGGACGGGGGCCGGCCAGGCAAGGCCCGTGGCGGCTACAACGCCGGCCCCTCTCCAAGAGGACACCTAGCAAGCCACAGGGTGGCAAGGGACGCGCCTATGGAGGAACCCACAAGAAGAGGTGACTCGTGGGTGCCTCGTCTCCTGCCGCCGGCAGCGGTAGCGGTTCGAGACAGGGCCGTTGGAGGTCGTATTTCAACTTTTGTGGCCAACTGGAGGCAGTTGGGCCTGGACGAGTACGTCTGTCAGACACTGGAGCGTGGGTTTCGTATACCCGTGCACACCCGCCCCCCTTTGACTTGTTCGCCAGTGGATTGTCCGCTAGAGCCGGGACGGCTCGTGTGCACACTGGAACAAGGGAGATCCTAATCACCAAGGAGGTGGTGAGCGAGCTTCCGCTCCAGGGTCTGACACCAGGGTTCTACTCTCCAGTATTTGTGAGACCGAAAAAGCACCCGAAAAAATGGCGGCTGATTCACGACATGAAACAGTTCAACCGCTCCTACCTCGAGCGGCCGCCATGTTTTTGGCTCTTGACCGTGCGGTCTATCATGCAGTTGCTACAACCATACAGCCGCATGGTGTCGTTGGAGCTCCAGGACGCGTACCTGCATGTCCCAATCTGCCCCGCGGATTGCAAGTACCTCCGATTCGTCCTGGCGGGCCGTCACTTGTGGAAGGTGTTGCCCTTCGGGATTTCGACAGTCCCTTGGTTATTCACTCGGGTGACCCAACCCATCGTCCAGTTCCTTCACAGGCACGACATCCATTTCGCGATGTACCTGGACGACGGGTTCGGGAGCCACTGCTCCCCGTCAGTTCTGGCCAAACAAAGGGACTTTGTGATCGCTCTGTTCAGACGCCTGGGTTGGCTTGTCAATCTGGACAAGTCGGACCTAGTGCTGACGACGTCACTGGTCTTCCTAGGCGTCCGTCTGGACACGACGCAGGACAAGGCCTTTGTCACGGAGGAACGTATGGGCCGTTACAGGGAACTCCTAGCGGACGCTTGTCGCTGGCCTCTCTTGCTCCGACAGTGGCAACGTCTGCTAGGGTTCTTGACTTCAGCTTCCTGGAGTTTAACGCCATACGCCTGGCAATCGATCACTGGTCAGATCGCCTGGAGAACCAGGTGATGTGTGTCCACACAGATAGTTCGACTGCAGCCTGGTCGATCAACAAGCAAGGATCGACCAAGGTGGGATCATTATTACAGCTGGTGATGGAGCTGTTTCGACTGGTAGACGAACTCAACATCTCAATAAGAGCGGTGCACATCCCGGGAGCAAAGAACGTCCTTGCGGACGCTCTTTCTCGCCCGGACAAACATCCCTCCACGGAGTGGATGTTGCACCCTCGAGTGTTCGAGGCGATCTGTCTCCAGGAAGCCGCATGTCAACCTCTACGTGACACGGCTCAATCACCAGCTGCCGGTATACGTATACCCTGTGCCAGACCCTCTGGCAGAGGGGGTGGACGTTTACGCTTCTACCCCCCCCCCCCCCCCCCCCCCCCCCCCCCCCCCCCCCGCCCCCCCGCCATTCTGACTCAAGTGGTGGCAAAAGTCCAGGAGACGAGACGCCTGCGTCTGCTCCTGGTCGCACCGAACTGGTATGTCCCCCTCCGGAGACTCTGCGCTCAGGTGCCGGTTCCCCTGCCAACCAGGTGGGACCTCCTCAGCAGCAACCCAAACAGACGGGTTCTTCATCTGCACGTATGGGTTGTCTCCAAGACGGAATGAGGAGCGCAGGGTTTTCGGTGGCAGTGCAGTGGCAACCTCACAGCGGTCATCCACTCGCAAGCTGTACGACTTTAAATGGGCTTCTTTCATGACCTTTTGCGAAGGGAAGGGGTTCGATGTGCGGTCGGTATCGGTACCCCAGGTTGCGGATTACCTGGTCCACCTACGCACAGTGAGGAAGTTTAAGGCTTCCTTCATCAACACGAACCTCGCGGCCATTTTGTCCGTCCTTCGCGAAAAGGATCCCGACTTGGACACCTCGGTCCTTAAGGAGCTCATTAGGACGTACAGGAACGTGGATGGCCGCCACAAACTGAGACCGCCAGAGTGGTGCGCTGCAAGCTGATTTGCTCAGGTTTGAGATGAGAGATGGAGGGTCAGCGACCTTGGGTCCAGCACCGGAGTTCTTGTGTAAGAACCAGGGCGCTGACGAGCGTGGACGGACATTCACACTGCCGTCAATCTCCTCGGCTATCGAGCCAATGGAAGAGCTGGAACGCCTCCTCTGTCCGGTACTCGCTCTGCGCATCTACGTGGAAAAGACGCGCACGCTGAGACAGGGGAGGCGCAGGCTCTTCTTGCCCCACTCCCAGACCAGCTCAAAGGAGTTGGACAAGAGGCAGCTTGGAGTTTATCTCAGGTCGGCAGTAGTGGACGCCTACAAGGCGGCTGGACTGCCGGCACCGGCGCGGACCAACCCGCATGAGATCAGGCGCATATCGGCGACTATGGCCCTACACAGCAACTTGTCAGTGGCGGACATCATGGCCGGCTGCTTTTGGAAGTCGGGCTTGGTGTTCGCCAACCTTTACCTGCGCGATGTCTCCACGGAGGACCTGGAGGGCGTAGCCCGTCTGGGGGCGCAGGTCTTTGCCCAGCAGCGAACCACGGGGGCCCCCCCGTGCAGGGGGCGCAGCCTTCCACGCTAACGAGCCCTCACGAGTTGAGGTGGGGGGCTTGTTGACCTTGAATAAATTGTTTGTTAAATTGTTATAATGGTTTTGTGGTGTTTTAATTAGGGGTCGTCGAACGGGAGAGGTCGGGCAATTAATCCTCATTAGAACAGTCGCTCGCTAGGTCGCCGACCATCAGATCAATCTTGAGAGTTACCGCTATGCGACGAATTCTACCCGCCTCCTACCGTGGTATCAGGCTAAGGTCACTTGTTGGAGGTTAGTAACTAAATAATAGTACGTTTTTGATTAAACGTCATTATTTTTATTTACCGTAGACAAGTGACCGTCGTCATACCCGTCCCGCCTCCCCTCTTACGAATCCGTCGTTAATTGGGACTCCTAGGTAATGTGAATGAATCTAATTGGATGACAGGTCACGCCACACAGTGGACTAGTGACGGGCGGGTAACTCTGATTGATCTGTGTAATGATGTTTTCATTACTTCTGTGGGAATGAGTCGATTACATGTTATATGGCTAACAGGCTAAGGTCACTTGTCTACGGTAAGTAAAAATAATGACGTTTAATCAAAAACGTACTATTATGTCCTCTGAGGACATGAATGTGAACATCGAAATACCGCGTAAAACGTTTTAGAACACGCACGTGCTACAAAAGGAATTTAAGTACAAAATGACATGATAGAAATACGTTGTCATTTGGTAATATATATTTTGTTTAACTCAATGAATGGGTACCACCACAGTGCTGGCACCACCAAAGAGCTTTTTATGTCCCCCATGAAGAATCTATTATACTTTTTTTCTCAAATATACCATTCAATAATCTTAATTAGGAAACGATCAACATATCTCCCTGCACGTATTCTTGTTTCGTTACACATGAATTCAAATTGACAACATTCGAAAAGCCTAATGCAATGCCATTGTGTTACTTACAAAACAGGCAATTGAGAATTATAAATGATTTATCGCCCTGCCGCATGCACAGTGACGCTTTAGTGATCAAATATAAATAGCCCCTCCTTTACAAAGAAATAAAGATCATCGATGCAAAACTATGATTAAGTGTGTTTTTCTTACCAACAGAAGCAACAAGAGAAATCGTAATGGCATATTTAACCGTATCACTTATGGACATCCCTGTCTAAGTGTTAAATTATTATTATTGTACAAGATGAGCTAGTACTATTTCGTTGCTCGTTCACTTTATATGCATTTGTTGATCTTTTCGAACCATATTACTCCCCATGCTGGATATATATAATACGTGATACTGGAAGAAAAGACAAATGGGAAATGTGAAACCAAGTTCATGCAATTTAAAATGCTTGGTAAAATATTTTAAATTTGAAAATATGTTTGTATTTCTCTTGACTACAAATCCAAAGTGTTGTCAAATAGTAGAATGAAATGCAGTATCAAAGTCTGTCTGATCATTATAGTTACGTTTGAGTAAATCAGTTTTTCACTTTTTTCCATTACATTTACCATTCATTAACTCATTAACGAACTAAGTCTTCACTAACAATACCGTAGAGGTCAGTTTTCACAATGAAATAATCATGAAGTTCTGTTGTCTTATTTATAAAATGGCTGATTAGCTGTAAAACTTTTTAACTATTAGAAAACAAGGTCCAATTGGTCTAACATACTTCTCACTGCGTCTAATCTATATTCGGCCGTCGTGATTGATGAAAGACAACAAATGGCATACTATGCTTTATAAAACAAAGCACACTTGTAAACGTGATGTAAACGCCCTCACAAAGAGTTGAACGTAGCAGAATATACGTGAGCTTAATATCATGGTAAAGTACACTTGGAATGAGCGGCAGCTTATTACCGGTAATCCTCGAATTTAAGACCTGGGCTTAATTTCGAATTCAATCCATTTCATAAGAGAAATATATTTTCTTAAATTAAGCCCTGGGCGTAATTTCGGAGAGAAGTAGTAGAACTTTTCTTATTTCTACTTTTGATATAATGATCCTGTCATATGTTGTTTGATAGCAATATCCACAGAAAGAAGTAGCTCTTGCATATCCAAAAATAACTTTGGAAAAGTAGCCCAAAAAAGCCTCAAAATAGCGTCTGTCTTCTACGATTTTCCTTAACAATCATATTTAAAAATTAAAAATTTGCACTTTGCAAATAAAATGTGGGACACTAAAAGAGGGGTGAACATTTTTGGATCTATGAATTTGTTTCTGAAATATGAACTTTGAAAGGGGGAAAACTTTGAAAGTGGTCAGTATGATAACTGGGAGCCGTACTCTCTTTATCGCTATTCTACATATAGCCACACATTACTTCTTTACACTTTTAACGTGAAAATGGGGTGGCGCTTTACCCTGAGTGATTAAAAATATTTATTTATGGTCAACACATTATAGTTTCAGAGTTATTAATTATTTTTAGAAGCAAAAATAGTAAAAAAGAATTGTTATTTTCATTCTATTATTGTCTTATATTTTTTAATATTAGTTTGATATTCATCATATATTTTGTTTTATCCCTAAAGAATTAAGAAGATAGGCCCTATGGGCAAGTCCGACAGAACTGATATAAGATGTTTGTAAAATGTTAAATTTGTCTTTCAAACCAATACATTTCTTTATTTCTTTCATATAATATCTTTCTGATAATAAATGAGTTATATTGTCAAGACTCCCATAGTTATTAGAAATTCGTATATGGTAATTTTGTAAGTTTTTGGATAAGAACTTCGAAAATATAGGTCCATGACAAATAAAACATATTTTGTCCTTCTTTGAATACTGAGCTTAGATTGTTATTATTTGTTAGTTTTTATAAGGGTGCCTGTGAACTGAAGGCCACTTTAAAAAAACTTGTTTGTATGGTAATGGCTTATTATAGGTGTTTGTTTATGCTAGGGGGCGCGCTTTGCCCTGGTCTCCCCTACCATTATGAAATAGAGTTAAACTAACAAGTTATGACAAAAACAAATCAAAATGTACCTCTTGTTTAAATCATTATAAAATATACATCAAACTCTCAGTTATTTATCAACACTGCCTCTTATATTAATAACTTTATGCACAGAGGTTAAAGTTTATAGTTCACTGTAGGGGAACAATTTAGGTCGCTGAATAAAAAGAACTGCAGATCATGAATGTCTTTGTTATAGAACATATATTTTACATTGATTAATTACAATATGTAGATCTAAAGCTGCATGTATGTGACTGTGTATAAAACATTGATGAGTGACTTCATTCATGTTTGCAGTTGTTTGTTTATAATATAATTACTTGAAGGCTTTGAGAAAGAATTGGGATTATGACTATTGATATGAGGATAAATTTTCAACTAGTTACAGTAACTCTTAATAGGATTATGATAATATATTCTAACATATTTAGATTGAATGGAAATCGTGGGCAGATATTTACCAGCAGATTACGCTTGCATATTTTGTGTTATTCTCTCCCAACAGAGGCAGATCAAGTCATAAAATGTTGATACAGCCTCTGTTCTATGGGGCCGATTTTGTAGGAGTTGCCTGATTGAAGGAAATCAAAGGTAGTTGTGCAGTGCAGGCTACTGAATCATGTCAAAAGCATTTTGATATGAACAACCCTTTCCATGCGAGAAGCGTTGTCATTTGATAAAGAAATTCAAATGGATTGTGGTGCAATGTTTTTCAGCGAGGGGGAACTGCCGGAACCCAAGGATTTCGGCGAGTTAGAACAGAGGCTTTATCAATATTTCATGACGTTTTTAGTAAAGCGCAAACGGGTAATATAGTGAATGTTTGGGACTGGGAAATGGATGCATCTTTTGAAAATAATTATCTTACTCTCTAAACTGATATAAAAAAGTATGAGATATTGTTTGGAAGTTAATCTCTTCACCCTTTTTCTGTACTAGTTCAAACATTGAGGTTGAATCAAACGTAGTCCTGCTTCTAATGTGTATCAAATATGAGCCTTTAATATAATATATAACAAAGTCTTAAGTCTAATTGAATGAAAGCCTAATGAAATAAAACGTAAGAAAGGAAGGTCCAGTAATTATTTTTAATATTTCATAGACTTTATTTTACTCTTAATAAAACGAAGGTGGTATGCTAAGTTTGAGTTTTCTAATATCAAAGATATACCAAAAAAGATATCTAAAACAATAAAAACTTGAATGTTTAGTAACATATGCCTGTCAGATACACTCAAATTCAGATAAGGGAGTTGCCTTGATGACGCTGACAATTAGACGTGTTTCTTTTGGACATTAGTTTACTAAAATAAAGCAAAAATACAAATCCTGTAGCATGAATCTATTTTAGAAAAAAACTTTGATTCTCAATTAAACTGTTCATACTAAGAGTCTAAGTTAATCATAATGTTTTATTCATGCATGTTTTTCTCGTTTAAATGTCAACACAACTATGTAACTGAGACCTAAATGTCTAGATTCAATTCAATTCAATTCTTTATTCCAACAAACCACCATTGGTGGTACAGGAACATTACAAATAAAGATATGACAAACAAAAAATTATATACAGTGATCACTTGGAGTTATATACTTATCTTTCTATAGTTTTATTAATTGTTCTAATGAGACGTGACAGATCCTTTTAAAACCGAGTGATTACTTGCTGTAAGCAAAAGTTTGAATTTTACAAGAGTTGGCCATTTTCTGTAATATGCCGGAATGTAACGTGATCTATGGTCATCGAAAAATGGACACTTTAATAAGTAGTGATACTCATCGGCGATCGCCGGTGAGTTACAAAGGTTGCAATTTCTGTTAATTTTCGGTATATTTTTCCAGCGGCCAGTCTCTATTGGTAAATAATGATTTGACGTACGAAATGACATAATGGGTCGAGAGAAGTAATCTGGTAACAGAAAGTATTTTTCAAAAGAGGGCAAATCTTTAACTAATTTATAATAGTATCCTTTTGAGCTTTTATTGATATCGTCCCTCCATTGCTGTATAAAATGATCTTTTAGAGTTGATTCTACCATAGAGACTAGCCACTGTTTACAAACACATGTCGGGTTATCAAATACATAGGTCAAACCACAAGTATTTAGAATACTTTTTATATGTGACAGCCATAGGTTATTACTACATAGGTGTAGGTAATTGTCTAATTTTAGCAGTTGGAGAACTCGCGAGGAAAGCTTAGATGGATAACTAATACTTTCTAGGTTTTACCAGAATGAGATAATTATTTTAGCTATTGTTATATTAACAGGAAAACGTCCCAGTTCGCCATATACCATAAAATCTTAAACCAGTACAAATCTTCAGAAACTTTAAGTGAAATTTTTCTGTATTTACAATATTTTCGTAGCCCCATATTTCACATCCGTATAAGGCAATTGGAAGAATTAATATATCAAAAAGGTTGATAATAGTATCAAGTGCCAGGTTGAGGTTTCTCGATTTCTTGATAAGTGCAAACATGGCTTTCTTAGAGCTAGATAATAAATCATTCAAAGCAAGGTTGAATCTCCTATTACGGTGAAAGTTGATGCCAAGATATGTATAGTTATCGACAATTTCAATTGGTTTTGAGTCAAATTGAAAAGATAGTTTGGATCTTTTACAAACACCCCCTCCAAATATAATGATCTTAGTTTTTGCTATGTTAACATTGAGTTTCCATGCATCACAGTATGTTTTGAATAAATCAAGAGAATGTTGAAGCTCTTTTGGGGTTTCTCCAAGTAGAATAGCATCATCTGCATATAATAAAATAAGAAATTTAATACACATGTGAATAAAATCGTTATTAACACAATTAACATCAACACCCTTACTTCCATTTTCCTCAAGGAAAACGTCTAAGTCATTAGGAAAAATTGAAAATAATAATGGAGAAAGGTTTTCCCCTTGCCGAACACCAGCATAACTGAAGAAGAAATTAGAAGTCTGGTTATCAACCATAACGCAGGCTTTGATATTACTATACATATTCTTCACTAGGGTAAAGAATTTCCCTTGTATGTTGTATGATAACATTTTACGCCAGAGACCTACTCTCCAAACACTATCGAAGGCTTTTGTGAAATCTATAAAAGCACACAAAAGTTTTCGTTTACAGGTTTTAAAATATTGATTCAACGCATTTAAAATAAAAATATTATCAAGAGTTGACATATTCTCTCGGAAACCAGCTTGTGATGGGCTAAGGATCTCATTCAATTCGAGGTAGGTATTTAATCTTGAATTCAAAAGACAAGTGAATAACTTTCCTAAACAGCTAAGAATGGTAATAGGCCGGTAAGAATTCGGATCCAGGCAATCACCTTTTTTCTTATATATCGGTCGAATCACTCCAGTCAACCAGGAGTCTGGAATAACACCAGATGATAAAATAAGATTAAAAAATGAAACATAAAAGCCACCAAGTATATCAAATGAATCAATCAAATAATCATTTTCGATCAAATCAATACCAGCGGATTTGTTACGTTTTAGGCGCAAAATAGCCGAGCGTATTTCTTGTAAAGTAATATCTCTATTTAGTATAGTGTTATCATAGAAACCAGGCTTAATATAATCTTCAATGTCTTCATTATCGTCACGGTATGAATCATTTAAAGATTTGAAAAAATCATGGAATACTTCTAGTTTGGGAGTTTGGGAATCATCTTCACGTACCTGCGAATTAAGAGTTTTCCAGAACTCTTTAGGCGAGTGTTTGAATTTATCGCGAAGCATATTACTTGTTTCATGCTTGAGTTTCCTTACTGCTTATTGCTTATATTGCTTATTGATGCATTTTTTATACAACTTGCCATGATGACGAAACATTGATAAGTTTAGTTGATTACGATGTTTTCTGTACCGGCGTTTAGACTTACGGTAGAGTTGTCTGATATCTCGGCACTCCTTACTGAACCAAGGTTTGTTCGCTTTAACGCGGTTAAGCGGTTTACTAGGCGTTGTGCTTCGTCTGATACCGAACGTATCACGTGCAGCACCAACCAGCACGTGCGTTATGTCCTCAGTTAACCTATTGACCTCGATATCAATGTAAACACTGTCATGGCAAATCGTATCACATCTATCTCTTAAGTTGTTGATAATTTCTACATCAATGTTATTACGAAAATCTCTATGCATATCTATTTGGTATCGCCTAGGTCTATTTTCGGCATCTTTTTTAGAGTACTCTAAAGTCTCATTACAAGCAGTTTCATTCTTGTTGTTCACACTACTTGCAAACGAAAAAGTAACAGGGCAGTGTACGTCTGACAATAAAGGTGAAAAGTCAAGAACATCAAAACCATTAATCACAGATAGGCATGGAGCAGACACAATGACATAATCAATTAAACTCTTGTCATTGCATGTGTTTTTCCCGAGACTTGAATCTTTACCTACACGACCATTGCAGATGTACAAATTAAGGTTTTTACACAACTCGATAAGCTGTTTTCCGTAGTTGTTAATTTTACCAGTGTCCATGCTATGTCTGTGTTTTGATACACCGGCATTTTGTAGTACGATATCTGGGTCAAGGTCTTTCTTGATTTCCTCTAGAGAGATAGAGATTATGTAATGAATATAAATCAGTTGACATGACAAAAGAGGGATTTACTTAAGTGGCATGGGGAAAGAGCATCAAATTGCAGTTTGAAGAAAATGCAGGACCCCCGTGGTCTCGTCAATGATCAGTTACAAACAGTTATGTGCCCGTTACAAAGGAGCCTCATGCATGGTTTATCGTGTGTGCAAAACAAAACAAAATTAGACAGAGCTACTACATTTCATTAAACTTAAAGCTGTCTGAACATTATACCAATAGGCGATACCACAGACTCAAGAGACAGCTTGTTGATATCACAAACGGATTCGGTTACAGCAAGCTTGATTATAATTTTTTTATTAAAGATATTGTTGTAATCATATATTGTCACACTATTCAACTTATTTTCTTAGAAGTGAGGTGCAGCGTGAACTGCTTGAGGGTCGTGATAACGATCTTACATAATGTGTGTTATTCATCTATTAGAGTTCATTCCCCCACACATGTTAGTACAGGTTTGTCAAAGAAAAGATTGCCAGTAATCAATATTGTTTTTTTCTTATTTTCTTTAGTAATGTTCAGAATGAACTGAAATGCTTTAAAGAGGCAGTAGCACGTTTTAGGGGTAATATAAGTTGATGTCAGGAAAATGAAAATTATTGGTTCAAATTGAAGGACAATGTATTAAAACTAAATGGAGCAGTATAATTCAAATATATAAGGTAAAATTTAGCCATGCGATTCCATTTTCTTACACAAAATGAATTATGGGGGTTCACACAAAATGGCCGCAAATGGATTTTATGTGAATTGTCATACTCTGTCCTCTGACTATGGATGATTGGCTTGTGTAATGAGATTTTTGACACTGTCAATAATATATTTAGCATTAATTTACAAATATCAGTGAAATATTTAAAATACAAAATTATCAAAAAACGTGCTACTGCCCTTTTAAGTTCAAGTACGTCTTGACTTTCTTCATAGGTTATCTCACCTTGTAAGGATTATATATTTTATCGAGGTTGTGATAATATTTTTTATCTATTTTGATATTTTGTTATTACCTTTCAAGTCATTTTAAAGGAGAAAATGTTATATTTTAAATTTTCACTGATATGTGTACGTTAACACTATTGTTTTGATAGTTTAAAAAATCACATTACACAAACCAATCATCCATAGTAAGAGAACAAATTATTAAAGATTCGCATAAAGTTCATTGGCAACCATTTTTGTGTGAACACCTTTAATTCAATTTGTTAAGAAATTTATAATCGCATGGCTGATCTTTAAATTTTATATTTGATTTATTACTGCTTCATTAAGTTTAGATACATTATTTTTCAATTGGACATTTATTTTCATTTTCCTGACATCACCTTATATTCCCCCTAAATATGTGCTACTGTCCCTTTAAAAATCAAAGATTCAAGCCCTAACAAAATCCACTCTTGAAGCTGTAGAACAGAAGTACTTTGCTTGGATATTGAATACAATATGGCAGTTGTAAATAATATTTTAATATACTATAATTGTATGAGAAACAGATAAATTCAGTAAATACGTATCTTTAATAATCATAAATGCTAACTTGATGTACTTGCTCACTTATGTACATGGTCATTACAGAATGTATTAATTCGCCAAGAAAGGGTGTAATAGGAAAGAGCTTATTAAATACCAACTACACATGTGAACTTTTAATGGGCCCTTTTTAACTACCAAAACAGAAATTGATTGATTTGAATAATCACGCATCACTTACTACAATGAAATCGACAACCATTATTTTATTCTCAAAGCAGAAATTGTAATGTAAATAAACAATCACATACTTTACATCGCGAATTTTATTTTACCTTTTATTTTACTTCGTTCTTTTCAATCGTTTAATTTTTGGGAATAAATATTACGAGAGTCATACAATGAAAAAGGCTAATTGGCCATCTGTAATCCAGATTAACAAATCCTAGAACTAAATATAGTCGAAATGTAGAATATGAATTTAAACTCAGTAACACCTAGTCTTGTTTCAATAACGCACGTTATTCATGCTAATGTGCAATGGACGTTTACAAAGATCTCTCTAAAGCAATCTTCATGCCTCATGATTATGCATGTCAAATGCAAAAGACATTGACATCAGAACTCTCTGAAAAGGCGATTATGGTGCCTCATGAATATTCACAGTTGTCAGTGGGATGTTTCAACAAGTCTCAAGACTTCTTGTCAAGAGGCCAATAAGAACCGGTGTTCAACTGATCAAAAACTAGGAAACAGATTTCGTTTTGTTTCATTTTGGTTGTTAGTTGCAAAAACAGGTTTGAAATAAACAGTACTGCATGGTGACAACTCCTTATATAAACTGAAGCTTCTCAGCACTGGGCGTCTTACTGTTCTCAACACAACAGAAGCCATGGCTCGTCCTCAGAGTCTCATCATCGAAGGTGAGTTCTTACTGATTATCTTTTCTTCATAGATAAAAAGTTACCTGACTTAAATAAACCCTAGCTAGATGAGGGTTTTTATATAACCATTAGTTCTGCATTCTGTATACCTTATTATCAGTCACCCGAAGAAGGGGCAAAATTGGTCCAGAAACGTGAAAGAAATTAATAAAGAAGTTGTTATCCATAATGATTGAATCGTATTGTCACACCAACTTCCAAATACTGTTGATAATTTTTTATTTGTACATATTAGCTGCATAAAAAATGGAAACAGTGTACAATATATAGGTTCTGCTACTTAAATATTATATCCGTGTATTGACAGTCACGTCATCAGCAATTAATCCGCAACAACATTATTAAAAATAAAGTACATTGTTTTGTCTTTATTCCAAGTCTGTTGGTCCTGACGATGACTGTTTACATAAACTTATGGAGACGGGGTGTAGAGTTGGAGAGACAAGGACGAAAGGGCATATTTACCTAGCTATTTCTTACCCAAGCGGGCAAGGATATGCCGGGTATTAAAGTTTGCATAATGGTCATGGGAATAAAAGTTTTTCTAAAAATAACTCGCATTTTGATTCATTGACAGAACTTTTTTACATGCATTCATGATTCTCTTGGATCTTCTATTTCAGTCGAGAGATATAGATGACAAATTTTATATATATAAGTTGCGAAAGTCACACATTACTACAACATTTTTAATGGGAAGTGAAGAGCTTTTGATGTTTTCTATGCCGTAAATACTATTTAAAATCTTCAAGGTGGCTATTTGTGGGTGAGTCGCCAGCCGAACTGTCGTTACGTCATAGCTCTATGACGTCATTAAACATGACGTCAAAGAGTGACGTCATAACATTCCTCGCTAGGCTTGTAAAACGTAACGAAAGCTAACGACGTCTAACTTTTCTTTCTGGTAGTGCCCGGTCAATAAATAGATTGTTTGTCATATGAGACAATATGTTTGTGATAAAATGTGATATCAAAGTTATTAACTATTTAAAATTGGAGCGTATTTTGCAAACTACTTCGAGCCGCCCATCTTGAAGTAGTGAGCAACATTATGAATGGCGTATGAGTACAATTTGTATTATACCGGCCGCGCGTAGTTTTTAATGTTACTCTTTTTTCCCCGTTTTATGCATTAAAATGATCTTGGGTAAGATAAACAATAACCAACTCGGTGCTCGGAATTACGGATTATCTGTCCCTCGTTAATTATTGTGTCAAACTCCTCGCTGAAGCTCGGAATTTATCGCAATAATTAACTCAGGACAGATAATCCGTAATTCCTCGCAACTCGTTGATTATTCTTATATTAATGCTATGTATTTGAGAAATATTACTCCTAAAGTTAAAAAAAATATATATCTTAAGAAAATCGTTACAAACACAAGCCTGTGGATCTGAATCTGTCGCGTATAACTAGAAACTGTTTATGGTGTCTGATATATACCATACATATCTTATTCGCTATCGGCCAATGAGTAACATAGCGATACGAAATACCGAAATAGCGAAAGCCTATTCAAAGGAGCGAAGCTAGTTTTCTTCTCTATTTTGCATCGCTACAGAGACGCGAATGGCAGAAATATGAAATCCAAGAGAGATTATGATGGCCGAGGGGGGCCATTTTACATCCGGAAATAACACATAATAGAATATGTTATGCTTGTCGTCACAGGTGTGATGTTCCTGACAGTGATTGTCCTCCTCAACACTCATACAGCTGAAGCTGGTAACTGTGCTGATGATGATAGCTGTGAGAACAGTGGAACATGTCCAGACACAACTGCACCCTGTGACTGTGGTTCTACTGGCTATTCGGGGGACACTTGCGAAGATGGTAAACATTTCTTTTCTTTGGGGAATACAAAACTAAAATTTTTTTGGAGAGTCACAAAATCAAGTAGTTTTTGTTTATGTATAAGAGGCTTTTAATAACATGCTTACTGGTTATAAAAATATTCCTTAAGACGTGGTTTTCATATGATTTTGCCAAAAACTTTTCATACAAAGTGAAAATTCGAGATCTTATCATATCTATCAGCATCTCTTTGGATTTATTCTTTATATATTTGCCACCCTCCTATCTATTTAGTTTAAGGACTTTTAAAAACAATGTTTCAGTAGCACGTATTTTGAAAATGTTGTACTTTTAATTGTTCAATGATAATTGTATGTTGATGCTAAATGTATTATTTTGATAAGGTCAAAACTCTCATTACACAAACCAATCATCTATAGTCAGGGAAAAAATGTTGAGATTCTCATAATGTCTATTTGAGAAAAAAATGGAATCGCATGACTGAACTTTACATTAGATATATATTTTATCAGTGCCACATTTTTAAAAAATACATTGTCTTTCAATTGGAACCATTTATTTTCATGTTCCTGACATCACCTTATATTCACCCTAAAATGTGCTACTGTTGCTTGAAATGATTTGTGGTTAAATTCGGCAACAATCCTTGAACAAATTTGATTGTCCAAAACATTTCACGTATCAACTACGAATTATAAATTCGTGACTAGTTTGTGTAGTTCTTGACCAGTTCATGGAAATTCGTGGTTGATAAGTTTGATGGTCTTATTCCGAATCACTTACGACTCTTTTACGAGTCAATTGCGCACTTTTGTAAACAAAGTAGTTCCATATTCCAAGGCATTTTATTCGTGAAACTCATTTGTGTACTCGTAACTGTTTCTTTCGTAATTCGTAGACATTTTGTAAATAATTCGTATCTGCTTTTTCTTATTATCTGAATTTTCGTAAACATGTTCTTTTCGTTTAAGGGAAATTGCTTTTCACGAATTTTGCCCAATGTCTGCGAATTTGATTAGACATTCAACTATTCATGACTGTTCGTGATAATTTGTTTCATCGTGAAATTGTTATTTTTGACACGACAAACTATTCTCGAAATGTTATTTAAGTATAGAAAGGATAACAAAGTCGAACGTACTCGATTTGTCAAATTTTGCTGCAATTTTCGAATATTGTTGCCATGATATGACTCCAAAAAGCGAATGTTTCGAAGTCACAATGTTCGCGTCGCTGTCACAATGATAGTTAAAAATATTTGTTTATGTGATTTGTGGATGAGAGGTTTTCTTCGCTAACTAATATGGCACATTGAATATTGCAAGATTTAACCTGACCAGTATTACATGAACTGTTCTTGTGATGATGCTGTAAACTGTCTTGATGCAATTAAACTAATTAGCTCTAATTATGAGGACGACATATATGTAAGATCAAGCATTAACGATATGGGAACACATTGCAGGCAATAAGTTACCTAGGTTACCAAAAGAGTTTGTTTGATATATGTTCATTTTTGGGATCCAAATTCGGTTCGAATGCATTTTTGTATATTGTATATGAGCAATCTCATGCTTCAAGCGCTTGTATTTTTTTCATAGAGACGTAAATAAAGAAGCTTGATAGATGGTTGATATTGTTGAATTAGCTGTAATTCATGTGTCCTTTTGGAATTTTAACTCCCTGAGACATAAGTTTTGGCTGTTTTCATTTGAGTGTGTCTTGGAACGGGATTATCATAGGAGTATTCACAAGCTGTGAAACTGTCAGACCGACCTTGATGAATATTTAATCAATTAGAATGTGTAAGTGTGCTTTTTGATGTATTCATCTTCTTGAACATTTATTTTTGGCGCTTTCTTAAATATTTTATTTACTATGGAATGGTTCTATATGTTATCTTCTCTTAGACCTTACTTTGCTGGTGTTGGATTGATCAATGATACGTTACTTTATGATATTTTATTACATTTGTCATTTCATCATAGGTGGAAATTAAAACAAGAACATTTCTGGTAACAAAAGATTTATGTTAAGAATAGCCATTTATTTGTCAGTGAAAACATTCATATTGACCCTTAATGTTTCCTACCTGCAGCTTGTACGGGCGCTGCAGGCTGTGGAACAGGATCCGGAGTGTCGTGTTTGGATATGGTCACCCCCAAAATATGCATGTGTGCAACAATTGGATACGGAGGACCCCAATGTGCAGTTGGTGAGGAAGCTGTTGAATTTACAATCGATTTCTCTCGAAAATTTGAAACCGCATTAAAATAATCTTAGTTAAACCAATTCTCAAATGTAATCAATTGTCTCATGTTTCAGCCCCCAAATGTACTGATGATGCAACTTGTGAAAATGGCGGAACCTGCACTAAGTCGTCGACGCCTTTCACCTGTTCTTGTGCTACTGGGTACGGCGGTGATACCTGTGCAGACGGTAAATTCTCCTTTGTTATCCTGTCCGTATGAAATACTGTGGGATGGAGTCATCGCAACATATGTTTGTCCATCCGTCTTAAATCATTCCATTTCCCGACCAACACTCTACTCAAATAAACTAAGTAGATTTGAAAATGTTTTGAGATTCTTTGAACGTTTATGGTCCGTTTTAGTCCAGGAGTACAAATGAAACTTAGGATTTCGTTCGCTGAGCGGAACTCAAATTTATTACCTACTTTTATGGCGTACTTTGGTTTTCATCCCTTTCGAATTTTTTTTATATTTTCATGGAAATATGTCTTAGATTTATGTTCCGGAGTGTTACTCCAAAACTGTGATAGCTAACTAAAAAAATGTTAAATTTTAATTTATTTAAATGTGTAGGTGTGCCCTCTTAATTTTTATTTGTTTCGCGTATGTATTGAATTTCTTATTTATCTAGAAGTGTTGGCTAATGTCATCCTACAGTGACTCTTTTGTAAACAGTCTTTTCAACCCCAATTCTGATGGTGTCAATTTTTTATCTTCATTAAAAAAGTTATATGCTAATTCCTAAAGTTCCAATGTGCAGTTGGTGAGGAAGCTGTTGAATTTACAATCGATTTCTCTCGAAAATTTGAAACCACATTAAAATAATCTTAGTTAAACTGATTCTCAAATGTAATCAATTGTCTCATGTTTCAGCCCCCAAATGTACTGATGATGCAACTTGTGAAAATGGCGGAACCTGCACTAAGACGTCGACGCCTTACACCTGTTCTTGTGCTACTGGGTACAGCGGTGATACCTGTGCAGACGGTAAATTCTCCTTTGTTATCCTGTCCCTATGAAATACTGAGGGATGGAGTCATCGCAACATATGTTTGTTCATCCGTCTTAGATCATTCCATTTCCGGACCAACACTCTACTCAAATAAACTCAGTAGATTTGAAAATGTTTTGAGATTCTTTGAACGTTTATGGTCCGTTTTAGTCCAGGAGTACAAATGAAACTTAGGATTTCGTTCGCTGAGCGGAACTCAAATTTATTACCTACTTTTATGGCGTACTTTGGTTTTCATCCCTTTCGAAAATATTTTTTATTTTCATTGAAATATGTCTTAGATTTATGTTCCGGAGTGTTACTCCAAAACTGTGATAGCTAACTAAAAAAATGTTAAAATTTAATTTATTTAAATGTGTAGGTGTGCCCTCTTAATTTTTTTTGTTTCGCGTATGTATTGAATTTCTTATTTATCTAGAAGTGTTGGCTAATGTCATCCTACAGTGACTCTTTTGTAAACAATCTTTTCAACCCCAATTCTGATGGTGTCAATTTTTTATCTTCATTAAAAAAGTTATATGCTAATTCCTAAAGTTCCAATGTGCAGTTGGTGAGGAAGCTGTCGAATTTACAATCGATTTCTCTCGAAAATTTGAAACCACATTAAAATAATCTTAGTTAAACTGATTCTCAAATGTAATCAATTGTCTCATGTTTCAGCCCCCAAATGTACTGATGATGCAACTTGTGAAAATGGCGGAACCTGCAATAAGGCGTCGACGCCTTACACCTGTTCTTGTGCTACTGGGTACGGCGGTGATACCTGTGCAGACGGTAAATTCTCCTTTGTTATCCTGTCCCTATGAAATACTGTGGGATGGAGTCATCTCAACATATGTTTGTCCATCCGTCTTAAATCATGCCATTTCCGGACCAACACTCTACTCAAATAAACTAAGTAGATTTGAAAATGTTTTGAGATTTTTGAACGTTTATGGTCCGTTTTAGTCCAGGAGTACAAATGAAACTTAGGATTTCGTTCGCTGAGCGGAACTCAAATTTATTACCTACTTTTATGGCGTACTTTGGTTTTCATCCCTTTCGAAAATATTTTTTATTTTCATTGAAATATGTCTTAGATTTATGTTCCAGAGTGTTACTCCAAAAATGTGATAGCTAACTAAAAAAATGTTAAATTTTAATTTATTTAAATGTGTAGGTGTGCCCTCTTAATTTTTTTTGTTTCGCGTATGTATTGAATTTCTTATTTATCTAGAAGTGTTGGCTAATGTCATCCTACAGTGACTCTTTTGTAAACAATCTTTTCAACCCAAATTCTGATGGTGTCAATTTTTTATCTTCATTAAAAAAGTTATATGCTAATTCCTAAAGTTCCAATGTGCAGTTGGTGAGGAAGCTGTCGAATTTACAATCGATTTCTCTCGAAAATTTGAAACCACATTAAAATAATCTTAGTTAAACTGATTCTCAAATGTAATCAATTGTCTCATGTTTCAGCCCCCAAATGTACTGATGATGCAACTTGTGAAAATGGCGGAACCTGCAATAAGGCGTCGACGCCTTACACCTGTTCTTGTGCTACTGGGTACGGCGGTGATACCTGTGCAGACGGTAAATTCTCCTTTGTTATCCTGTCCCTATGAAATACTGTGGGATGGAGTCATCTCAACATATGTTTGTCCATCCGTCTTAAATCATGCCATTTCCGGACCAACACTCTACTCAAATAAACTAAGTAGATTTGAAAATGTTTTGAGATTCTTTGAACGTTTATGGTCCGTTTTAGTCCAGGAGTACAAATGAAACTTAGGATTTCGTTCGCTGAGCGGAACTCAAATTTATTACCTACTTTTATGGCGTACTTTGGTTTTCATCCCTTTCGAAAATATTTTTTATTTTCATTGAAATATGTCTTAGATTTATGTTCCAGAGTGTTACTCCAAAAATGTGATAGCTAACTAAAAAAATGTTAAATTTTAATTTATTTAAATGTGTAGGTGTGCCCTCTTAATTTTTTTTGTTTCGCGTATGTATTGAATTTCTTATTTATCTAGAAGTGTTGGCTAATGTCATCCTACAGTGACTCTTTTGTAAACAATCTTTTCAACCCAAATTCTGATGGTGTCAATTTTTTATCTTCATTAAAAAAGTTATATGCTAATTCCTAAAGTTCCAATGTGCAGTTGGTGAGGAAGCTGTCGAATTTACAATCGATTTCTCTCGAAAATTTGAAACCACATTAAAATAATCTTAGTTAAACTGATTCTCAAATGTAATCAATTGTCTCATGTTTCAGCCCCCAAATGTACTGATGATGCAACTTGTGAAAATGGCGGAACCTGCAATAAGGCGTCGACGCCTTTCACCTGTTCTTGTGCTACTGGGTACAGCGGTGATACCTGTGCAGACGGTAAATTCTCCTTTGTTATCCTGTCCGTATGAAATACTGTGGGATGGAGTCATCGCAACATATGTTTGTCCATCCGTCTTAAATCATTCCATTTCCCGACCAACACTCTACTCAAATAAACTAAGTAGATTTGAAAATGTTTTGAGATTCTTTGAACGTTTATGGTCCGTTTTAGTCCAGGAGTACAAATGAAACTTAGGATTTCGTTCGCTGAGCGGAACTCAAATTTATTACCTACTTTTATGGCGTACTTTGGTTTTCATCCCTTTCGAATTTTTTTTTTATTTTCATTGAAATATGTCTTAGATTTATGTTCCGGAGTGTTACTCCAAAACTGTGATAGCTAACTAAAAAAATGTTAAATTTTAATTTATTTAAATGTGTAGGTGTGCCCTCTTAATTTTTTTTGTTTCGCGCATGTATTGAATTTCTTATTTATCTAGAAGTGTTGGCTAATGTCATCCTACAGTGACTCTTTTGTAAACAATCTTTTCAACCCCAATTCTGATGGTGTCAATTTTTTATCTTCATTAAAAAAGTTATATGCTAATTCCTAAAGTTCCAATGTGCAGTTGGTGAGGAAGCTGTTGACTTTACAATCGATTTCTTTTGAAAATTTGAAACCGCATTAAATAATCTTAGTTAAACTGATTCTCAAATGTAATCAATTGTCTCATGTTTCAGCCCCCAAATGTACTGATGATGCAACTTGTGAAAATGGCGGAACCTGCACTAAGACGTCGACGCCTTACACCTGTTCTTGTGCTACTGGGTACGGCGGTGATACCTGTGCAGACGGTAAATTCTCCTTTGTTATCCTGTCCGTATGAAATACTGTGGGATGGAGTCATCGCAATATAAGTTTGTCCATCCGTCTTTAATCATTCAATTTCCGGGCCAACACTTTACTCAAATAAACTCAGTAGATTTGAAAATGATTTTGAGATTCTTTGAACGTTTTGGTCCGTTTCAGTTCAGAAGTACAAATGAAACTTAGGATTTTGTTCACTGAGCGGAACTCAAATTTCATCCCTTTCGAATATTTATTCCATTTTCTTTGAAATATGTCTTAGATTTATGTCCCGGAGTGTTACTCCAAAACTGTGATAGCTAACTAAACAAAATGTAATATTTTAATTAATTTAAATGTGTAGGTGTGCCTTCTTGTTATTGATTCCAAGCACTAAACGTTAACTCTGTATTGACACTTTATTGCTCAAATCTGTTCATCATCACACGACTAGCTTTCTGTCCAGAGTCAAGGGATACCAGATAAAATGGGTGCTGGAGTTAGTTGAACTATTTTTAAAGGGGCAGTAGCACGTAGTTTTGATAATTTTATAGTTTCAATCTTTCACTGATAATTGTACGGTAATGCTAAATGTATAATTTTGATACTTTACAAAATCTCATTGCAAAAAACAATCATCCTTAGAGAACAAATTATAAGTATTCACAAAGAGTCCACTGGAGGCCATCTTTGTGTGAACACCTTTAATTCATTTCATGTAAGAGAAAGAAATCGCATAGTTTATGTTTACATTATATATTTGTATATAACTGCTTCATTTCGGTTTAATACATTGTCTTTCAATTGGAACCATTCAGTTTCATTTTATTAACATCCCCTTAAATTCACCCTAAAACTTGCTGCTGCCACATTAAATACTTAGAGGATATTTGTCTTTTCTTGACAAATACCATGTTTATCTCATCGAGTGAGGAAGAAAGTTTATATTTTCACGAGTGGCGCAGCCACGAGTGATAATATACAACTTTGCTGCCTCACGAGATGAGATAAACATGGTATTTGTCAAGAAAAGACAAATTTTCTATTTATTTTATGATTAAATCGTTGTTTTTCTTTCGAAATTCAAGCGCATCTACGTTGAGTCGGCTCCGATGAGAGTCCGTTGCCTAAGCGACAACATGACGTCATGAGCGTGTCATTGCGTCAGAGCATTGTTCGATGACGTCAGGTCATTGTTGTTATCAGTCACTAGTGACTGATAACACGTTCCATTGTTATTGTCACTCGTGACTGATAACACGGTTTATTTTCATTGATAGATCTCGGTATCCGCCAATCATATAATAAAACTGTATATTCTTAAATCTATAGATTATTACCAGTTATTTTGGTCAATGTAACAAATCATGTAGCATAAAAATATATCATATAATCATGATTAGATGCTGGTTTACATTTTAACATGCTTTTAAAAAATAGATTGCTCAACTTACCACAGGACAGTGGACAGGAAGTCACATAACAAGACCGTCACAATAAGGTTCTTTTGGTGACATTATCGCCTTTACGATTAATAGAAAGCATGATGACTCATCTTACTCTGATCTCTCCTTCAGATGTATTGAAATGTTGTTCAGTATTATCTTCTCCCTCGTTTCAGTGAAGAGTGGTGCAACCATGGTCCAAGTCTCTCTGATGTCCCTCATGATGTCTCTCATTGTCTCTGCGCTGTAACCATGACAACTCCAAACCTGAACTTTGACCTTTCCCGGCTACGAGTGTTCTCTGTCCTTAAAAATCAAGATTTATTAATGTCAGTTTTTAGCGTCCCATTGGTATAAAACTGATTTTCTTAACTTATTTATCTGTATATTTCTGATTTGTGTGTCTTTGGTGTGTTTGAGACTGGACCGTCTAAATAGGTATTTTTTAGATACTTTTTTAGCTGATATAATCCAATCTTTGATTTTGGTATAACGAAGGCCAATTTGAAACTAAGTATGTAAAATATCTTAAACAAAAATATTCCGTGAGTAAAATCAATCTCATTAAAATGATATCTTAATTGCTTCACTACGTTACGCAGATTAAAGATCTCACAAGGCCCCGTAAGTCCAGCCGTCAGGGTAACCTTTGACCGCTTGATGTGAGGAAGATTTTATCCACCAATCAAATCGTACGTCTCTTAAAGGACAATTCAGGAGATTAAACCGTAAATCGGCACAGCCCAAATGATAAAATGATAACTTATGACCTTTCGAATTTCCCAAAAAGCAGTGTTAGGTAATTTGCATAGGTCGTAAATTCATTTGTAATGTTTGACTATTTGACAGAACTAGATTCTTTCTAATTTGCATATGTACATCGAATATGTGTGATATCAAATCAACAAGACTTGATCTAATGTTTTTATGTCAGTTCTGGTCTTCTCATTTGTGTCAGTATATTTATGGATACAAAATACACCGAATTTAATGAACATGAATCGTTTCATATAAGATTTAAAGGGAAACGTTTATATAACGTAACTGTTCCAAAAATAGCATCTACAGCTTGCTGTTTGAATTTACCCCGTTTACGGTGATTTCTTCGATAATGATAACATTAAAGTATTTACCTGGACGATTTTGGACCAACACATTGATAGGAGCGATATAAAGCACAGTTTGAGTTATTCATTCGGACATGACAGGAAATATTTGTTGTCGACATTTAGAAATAGTCGGAAATGTTCGTTTTTCGAGTATTGAAGATTAGATATGAATACCCGTCACCAGCAACCCGAGTTACGGGGCAAAGTCGCTGATTGGCTGAGTCAAAGGATACTCTGACGGCTGTTATAACTGAGCCTGGTAAGATCTTCATGCGTAGCGTAGCGAGCCAATAGATCGTATTTTAATAAGATTGTGAGTAAAATATAATATAGATGAAAAGCGTTCTTCAACTAGTTCCTATGGAAGCATACGATTATGCAAGATCTCTGGTCTTCTGATAAGCAAATGTTTCCATACTAAATCATTCGGACCTTTGGTATGACTAAATGTTGGGCATTTTAACATTTTTATCAGACCATGTTTTTTATAACTTCTGAATTTATAAGCGATCAAAATCAATTATTTGCATGCTCCAGTCTCTGTGTACTTAAACTGGATGATGTGTTGAGCTCCTGGATCCAATCAGTTGTTCCGCTGAATAAACGGTTTAGTACACGAATGGTGTTTCTGTAATTATTCAAAAGGTTGCAGTTGAAAGTGAATGCAATACACTGTTTTCATAAACAGTCAAGTATTATGTATATAACATACACATATATTTGACTGATAATATATAACACAATATTACAATGCCAGCATACCCCGTTTATGGCAGAAAGGTTCCTGTACCTGTCTGACTGCCATAGCAGACGATGAATACTTTTCTGGAAATAAGGGTTAAGGATAACAACCTTTATTCCAAAAATACACAAATAAAACACTGAAAGATATACTTCGTAAACTATTGATCCATACAATACCCTTCTTCGCATCGACCTGTGCAAATTATAGTAGTAATCAGTAATTTCTTTCACCCACTACCTCTAAAGTTGTGCATTCTCTTGTTTATGAACATAAACAATTAACACCTATCTAAGCTTTAACCAAGTTTAGAAATAGACAACGTAAAATTATTGGAGTCTCACATGCTGCACGTGAAAGAAATCTCTATCACCTACAATGCCCGTCTCGCTTCAACTTCTCTTGTTGTTACAACACCGTTTGGTTTGATTATGCAGCTGCAGCTCGGGTGTTTCTGGGACCAGGTATCCTTCTCGCCTTCGCTTCAAACATCATCGATTTTTACTTCATGTAGTGACTGTAGTGTCCTTCACTCTTCTGTATACGGTTATTTTACGGCTGCTTCCCTATATATCCATCATGCGTGTGGTAAATGTTCTACAATTGTGTTTTGAATTTTATTTCTTGTGTTCATAGTCTCATTTGTATATCTTTTATAAGCAGGAATTTTGTACCCCCAAACAACGGTCGAGGGTATATAGTAATACCAACGGTTCCGTCCGCAATTTTGTTGGGTCCGACCTATTTCGGAACAAAACTATTCATCCGATTGATTTAAAATTTTGCACATGTTTTCTACCTCACTAGGAGGGATGCAGTTCAAGAAATTTCGTTTATGTTTGATTTTGTTACAAGTTTCAATGTTTTGAAGTTAGTCATATTCCATTATAAGAGTTTGTCGGAATACTATTTAATCTATTTTTTTTCAAATTGTGTACTTTTCTTTTACCTTATTAAGAGAAATGAAAAAAAATATGCCAAGTTACAAGACATAGCTAGTGTTATTTTATAAGAAAAAGACTTTGTCCGACCAATGACAGGAACAAAATTCATTCATTTTTCTCAATTCCTCTTTTTGGGATCAATTGCTGTGCAAGAGACGTATTCATCAGGAGTGAAAAAAAATTCAGTTGGTCAAGGATGCTAGGTCAGGGGTATTATCACACCCTGTAATACGCACCGTTGGTAGAGAGATTGCTACTGGGATTCCGGATTGTCATGGGCCGGTTACGGATTGTCATGGGAATTGTCACTTTTGGTAAGAATTTAATTTGGTTAAAAAAAGTGTTATTTTAATGTTTTTGGGGTCGGAATATTGCAATATTTGGTAACTATGATAAAATGAACGTATTCAAAGACCATTTTAGCTATCATTAGTTTGTATTTGCTAATGCATTAAGCAAATTCGTTGATGATATCGAAAACTTTAATATCTTAGACTGATTAAATTGGACAATGTAATACTTTGAAACTTCTGATTATCAAAACTTCATTAAGTTGACATTAGCAATTCCATATTCGATGAATCAAAGGTTTTTTTTTAAATGTTTACAATTGATGTTTATTCAGACGGGTGTTATGTTATTGTCAATGATTGTTACTGGGCTATGTTTACAGATGTTCCGGATTGTGAATGAGTAGGATACGGATTGTTAAAAAAACGAAATCAACAAAAAAAAAATTTTTGGATGCAAAATGTGATAATATTTTGACACAAATGGGTTTCAGTTCCGCCAAAAATCACACAAAATGGACACAGTGGATCTCTCTGGTCTTGAGGAGTCGGGTGTTGACACGTCTATCATTGGTAGAAACTCTAGTGGTGAGAAACGTTGATATTTTACTAATTTACCTTTAAATAACATTAACAGTAGTTTCAGATGCAAGCAGTCAACCCAAAAACTGTTTAATAATTCAAATTTTTCACTCGTTTGTTATTGTAATAATTGATAACTTGGTAGATATTTCACATTTAAAAAGATTTTCACCTTCCCTTAACTTCATTCATGTTTTACACCCATAGGATTCTGAGGACACTGCGCCTAAAGCAATGAGCACCCCAAGAGCAAAGCAGAAAACTGCTCAAGTCCCAAGCTTTACTCGTGTTTAGAGTGTACATACACCAGCAAGAGACGAAGTCACCTTGCAAGACATATGCGGGCACACACAGGACAAAAGTTTGAATGTGATCTTTGTAAAAGGCAATTTGTAGAGAAATGTTCCTTAAAGAACCACGGATGCGTCATGCAAGATAAACAGTACATGTGTCACCAGTGTGGGCGTGCATACCACTCGCGTCAAGGATTAAAAGTCCACCAGATTGCCAAACACAAAGCAAACGGAAAATATAAATGCGCGATTTGCGCAAGAATGTTTGACCATAAACCTCACTTTCAGAACAACGCAAATTCACACAATAAACTTACATCTCACAAATGTAAGGATTGTGGTAAGGGGTTTTTTTTCAAAAGAAAACCTCACTCGTCATTATCAAGTGTGTAGACCACAACAAGAATCTGCATCCTTTACTTGCACACACTGCAAAAAAAATTTCAGTAGACGCGATGAATTGAATGACCACGTTAAAGGGATGCATAATGAAACATGCAGATATTTCTGTAAACAATGTGGAAAAGGTTTCAGGTGGAGGGCTTCGCTTTGGCGCCACGACAAAAAATGCTAGACCTTTTTGTTGATTGAAAACTGTTTACTGTTTTATTTCCATCGTTTATTGTTATTTGACTTAGTAAATTACACCAATTGTATTCTTGTTTGCCAAAGCATTGTTCAATTTTAACCAATAAACAAATCATTTATCATATGTTTTTATATCTTATACCCCCACTACGAAGTCAGTTTTAGAGCAGTCAGCGCGTCCATCTGTTCTTCCGTCCATTACACATATGTTCTGTAACAAACTGACTATATTTATATCCATAATTTACCTTTCATAACGATGCAAACGTTTTTATTTTCGTTACATGTTTTGTTCAGCTTATAACACCAACACTTAACTTTTACTGACAGAATCAAACACTTACAAACGGTAGATAGATGAAAAACATTTCTCATAATATCGGGCATTTTTAAAGCTTAAGCCCTAGATGTGCATTCTAAGGGAAAGGCGAATAAATCTATTATGTGTTGTTGGTTTTTTGATATTTTTATTTGTAATCATTTAATTTTTCAATAATTACACCTGAAGCTTGTTTGATTGTCGGGTGGGGATGTATGGGCAACGTGTGTCCATTCTTGCTTTTGGTTGGTTTAAAAATGAGTAATATTGAAGCTTTTCAAGTGTCATGATCATATGTTCATTGTATTTTAATTAATGTGCCAAGAACTGTCTTATTGAAATCTTTAAACAACCATTTTATTGTTTTTGATTTGCCTTATCTTCTTTGATACTGGAGTTAAAATGTTTTATTTGAGAATAATACAATGTTTAAAACAACTTGTTTGAGATCAATATTGTTCATGAAGTAATTCAATTCATTTGCAATCATATATATACTTATAAAACTTCAACAAAGTTGTTGATGTTTCATCCATGTTTATTTTTTATCACATTGGTTATAAGTTATACCATGGGATATAGTTATCGCCAGGTTTGTCGATATGTCTGGTCGTAATCTTTTCACTTGCTAAGCAGACCTCTCACACATTTAAGACATAGCTTTAAGTTCATCAAATGGGTGCACTAAACAGTTGTGTAAAATTATCTTTTCAAAGTCATCATCCTTCGTTTCACATCTGTGGCACCGATCACGCATTTTTCTGCAAAAAAAAAATGATTTAATTTGAACTCGTTGTTAAGAATACACCTGTGGCCGTATGCACATCTCAGGCGCAGGCTACGCCAGGCGTAAAGCGTTACGCTAGGCTTAGCAGCGCCTCCGTTTTACGCTGCATGCACAGCCGTGTCTTAGTCCCGGCGCCGCTAAGTCCGACGTAACAGCTTTACGCCTAGGCGTTAGCGTGCTATAATTACATTTCGTACGTTTAAACTGCCGGGAAATCGCGCTAAAGAACTTCGCGGTATTTCTTGAGCGATCCATGATGGCGGAATCAAGAAAGCAGAGGAAACCAAATTTCACTGATGGGGAGATAATTTGCCTTTTAGAAATGTATGGTGAAAAGAAAAGCATTCTCCAATCAAGGCTGACAAATTCTGTCACCAACAGAAATAAACAGGAGGAATGGAGAAGGATAACAGCCGTGATCAACTCCCGATCGGCCGGTGTTAACCGTGATGTCGATGAAGTCAAGAAGAAGTGGAAGGATTTTCTACGAAGAGCTAAACGTGATGTTAGTTCTATGAAGAACCCATCGACTGGAGGCGGACTTCAACCTAAAGAGTCGACCTACACATCTTGGGTTATTGACATCATCGGAACAGACTCGTCGTCGCTGGTGGGGATAGAGGAGGGGGTTGAGTCAGGTCAGCCTGACACAGCGCTGGATCTGTCGCAGACGTCAACTGGTTCCCCGGTCCCATCAACCTCTGTTGCAGCACTCACCACACAACAATCACCGCTCAACATCCCAAAGCCTTTAGACAGTATGTAAATTTATCTTGATATAAATATGTTAAACATGTACAATCACGCCGTATACAGTACAGTAGCTCCTTTTTGAAAACACATACAGGCCCGTGCCAGTTATATTCGGACATTGACGTTTTTTCCATTGACTTGCATGTTAAATTGGTGTAGCATAAATAATTTTCACTCATTTAATTTCCGTCGGATTCTGTTCATTGTTTGCACATTTGTAATGAATCATCTAAGCTGCAACATCATAATTTCTGTTTAATTTTCAGTCGATTATCTAAGGAGTGACAGTAATTCGAATCAAATTATGTAGCCTACATAATTGTGAACAAGTTTAAATGGCGATCTATGGGACAGGTGCCTTATTTTTGTACATAAATCGGTAAATCCGGTGACGTTACATAAGTAATAATCTGATAATAAAATATAAATTATGTACTTCAAGCTGAGATTATTTAAATTCAACCTGCCAAGTTTGATTATAATACAACACGAACCTTTTGATGAAAATAATTTATGCTACACTAATTTAACATGCAAGTCAATGGAAAAAACGTCACTGTCCGAATATAACTGGCACGGGTCGGCCTAATTTGTTTATTCAATTTCCCCTTCATAAATATTTATAATCAAGTATCAAGTCCTTATATTCAGAGGGTCAACATTAATATCTCTTAAATCAAACCACATATCCGTACTGCAGAAGTCATATAGAAACTGCAATATCAAGCGAAAACTGCTGTCAACCATTTAACTTTTAAAAGTGCGAACATCTGTCCATCGTGGATTCGCGTAGCTTGTTCCGCTGTTTTTTTCCATTATAATTCAAATTGCCTCGTTTAGTTGATAAAATGTTCAAATGCTCGGTAATATTTTTTTAACCTTTTCATTGATTTGAAATATTGAGTATCATTTGCACTCAGTTCACCCAGCTGTATAAATGGGTACCTGAAAGTACGGACCTATATGGTCGCGCGAGGCGCTTAGTAGCTTGACTCGAAAGTACTATTCATTCAGGGTAATAATATACATTGCATCGCCATGTGTATCGCCGTTGAGCAGTCCTGGACTGGATACTAGGCGTTAAAATTAGTATTATTATTATTATTATTATCATTTTCATCTATTGAAATATTAACTGAATGTGCAATAATAAAAAAACGATCCTGTCTTCACGAAATATTCTCAAGCGTGTCTCGATATATGTTGTTGTTTACAAATAAAATGTCGATTATATGATATCCATTTTCATTTATCTTGTACTAATAGATTAAAATTAAATACTACTTTATATACTAGAACGTATTTAGATTGAAAACAAATTATGTGTACTCCCTTTTTGTGATTTTTTTGGTACTCTGTAACATAAAAAATGTATACTGTAATTTTGTAAATCCAAACAAAGGGAGGTAATTAGTAATTATTGGGTAGGGCCTTAACTTGTCACGCAGAAGACCCGGGTTCGACCCTCTTATATGTAATTTTTTTAATGAATGTTTTTATAATAAATACTATATGCTTTTTTCTTCTCGTCTACAGATATCTGTGTACCAAGAGATCGTCCAGTGAAGAGGAAAGCTACAAGCGAGAGTACTGACGACCTGTACTGACAACTGCTGACCCTTGAGATTGAGAGGGCCAAGGCTCAGACGGAGAGAGCTAACGCTAATCTGATATATTTTTTATATATAACATATAATGAAGATAAGGTCATTTTCATGAAGGGAAATTACGAATCAAACTGAATTTGTGTCATTTTTGAAAAATAAGGTAATTTTCATCAAGGGAATTACAGAATCAAACTGAATTTGTGTCGGTTTTTTCCCACTATTTCTCATATTTCTCACACTTACCAGTTCCGTATATGGACAAAGGCAAAGCAATGCCAAATTTTGTGATCGAAAATTGGACAATGGTTTTCCCTACTGACTCTATCGAGATTAGAACATGTATTACAATCGGACAGAAATACAAGATATTTACCGTTTTCTTCTATCAAATAGACAAAATAGTTTTAATTTTGGGAGTGAACATCGAATATATCGAAATGACATTGTATGTTTTGAACATGATCTGTGTCACATTACGCAAAATCGCTAGTACCTGTAATACACGGAATGGCATGTTGAGGCAGTTCATATTCATGTATCATGTATCACTTAAGCTAACAGGTATTTCTATGAGTGATTGTTAAAGTAAAGCAAACTCATAAGTAGTCACATCCAGCAATAGACAAGGGGAGGAAACTGAAAGCAAGTACTAAATTAAAATCACTGAGCAAAGAATGTCTGAATTATTCGATCTCGCTTCAACTTCGCATTCCGAGGTTCTGGTATGTTGTGGACGTTATCACCTCCATCGTCTTCAACATCGTAGTCGTCTACAAGGGGCGTGCCAACTTCAACAGCCATGTTGTTCAGGACCAACACTGCACTGATAACAGAGCAACAACGTTTTGGCGGGTACCTTAGCTCCGAGTGGAGGCAGTGAAAGCGTCGTTTGATGACACCAAAACATCTCTCTATACAGTTCCTCGTTGAGGCGTGTGAGAAGTTGTAACGTTCTTCTTGCCTTGTCTGGGGGTTTCTCAAAGGTGTCATTAGCCATGTGCGGAGGGGATAGGCACTGTCGCCGAGAATGTTACCATCGAGTACCCTGTTCTCAAAGTCAGTATACATCCGACTCTCGGTCAACATTCGTGCGTCATGGACGGACCCCGGCCATTTAACAACACAGTTAAGCAATCTCAATTTCGAGTCACACACCGCATGAACATTGATAGAGTGATACCCTTTCCGATTTACAAAATTATACTCTTCTTCTCTTGGGGCTTGAATTCTTACATGAGTTCCATCTACACATCCGACAACTCCCGGAAATCCGGCCATATTATAAAAACTGTCCTTAATGTGTGTCATTTCATTTGCACCTGGGAAAAATTAATATCCAAGTGTTAAGTTTGCCCTGAAGTGAAAGGGACACTCTACGAATTGCTCTACTCACGGTAGACTGGTGTACATTGATTGTGTCACCGACAACGTTCTGAAAAGACCCAGTTGCATAAAATCTCAAGGCGGCAAGCACCTGCAACTCGGGTGACAGAGTAGATCTTCGGTAAACATCATACGTGATATCATCCCTGACTGCATGGACGATCCTGAATATGTCTATTCTACGAAACTTGAATCTTCTGTAGAGTTCAAGATCGTCAAACACTTCCAACGGGTTGGTTCTGTCTCTGAAAATTCGGTTCCTGTTTAGATGTCGTCTGTGGTGTCGGTACACTACGGCCGCCATTGCTAACCTACGCCAAGCTTACGCCTGCTAGGTAGGTGGCGTAAATGCAGGACGTTAACCATGACGTAACTTCTCTCACGTCGGGGATGTGCATACGGGCGTAAATTTGCGCTCGGGCGCAATTTATACTTACGCCTGGACTAAGACTTACGCCCGAGAAGTGCATACGGCCACAGAATACTATGCTGTTATTTGCCAAACATCCCTTCGTAATCCGTAGCAAAAATGTGCTTACTCAGTAGTAATCCGGAAAAGCATCATGTAGCAATCCGTTGTAATAAAATTTTACCCCTCTCTCAGGAAAATTACAATAACTTTTTTGTCAAGGGCATTATTTCACATTTCTTCGGCCTATCATTTACAACAATCATTTGTGTCAACACGGAAATACTTTTTATGCGTAAACGTAGTTCAATTAAAATAAACAAGGACGCTTTATGATGTCAAGGTAGTTATTTTGGGCCAATATTCAGGACGACGACAGTGTTTACTTTGCTGAATGCAGATTTCTATGCATAATGAATGAACAAATCTATAGACATATAATGTTAAAACCTACGAACAGTGTTAATTTGGATTAAACATGAATACTTACTACTGCAGCGATCATTTGATATGCCATGCATGGCGCAACAGTTCCCATGACAAACCGTAACCGTCCCATAACAATCCAGAATCCCAGTAGCAATCTCTCTCCCAACGGTGCGTATTACAGGGTGTGATTATTGAGCCAAGCTAATTAAGGATTCAGCCATAAGGCTGAATCCTTATTGTTATTGGTGTGTTTTTTATTAAGGATTCAGCCATAAGATGCGCAATCAAAATTGCTGCAAAAAACGAAATCATCGAAAATTCGTAGGTCACGTGGTTTGGCCGCCATCTTGCTTTTAGTGCATTTTCGACCATTTCAGACCCCACCCACCTTTAAAAATCTTCTTCTCTGAAGATTCTTGCACTAGAGACCTGAAATTCATACTCAATATAGCTGAAGCATTGTACTTTAGAATTTGGGCTTTTGAAAGTCCCAACGTGATTACTTTTGTTGCTGTGACCTTTTAAAGTTGACCAAAATGTAAAAATCGCAAACTTCAAGGGCAGATAATTCAAAAACCTGAACGACGAATTTCATGATTTTTGCATGAGAGTAAGACATGAGCAAGGTCTTTAAGATGAAAAAATAAAATCGCTCGCGAACAGTCATTTACGGTCGCCATGACACATTTTCCCAACATGGGGTCAGCTCCGTCAGAAAAACTGTAAATGATCCTTTCTAATGCTGCTGTACCTTATCCTATGAGATTTTCATGAAACTTTCAGGAATGATAGATGACATTATCATCTGTGCAACCATTATGTAAGATTTGCGGCTGAATCCTGTTGTCGTCGCTTTGCGACTATATTTTCTTTTCTTGTGTCCCCTTGATTTCGGTTGCCACGTGTAGATTTCATTGTGTATATATTTTTTTACAAATCTTTTTCTTATTCATAACTTACAATTATTGTATTAAATTCTGTTTTAGTTTTTCTTATAATGTTTTTTTTAAAATATATGCAAATATATTTATTAGGAGAAATAATCATTTTGTCCTATATGTATTTAAATCTTAAATCTGTTATACATCTTTTATGTTGCATTGTCTGCCTGGTTTAATTTTCCCTTTACCTTTTCACAGGTTACATGTATGTATGAATCATTCTAAGAGTTGTAAAGGTTGCATAAAGTTCATGGCGGTTGCTGGTCCTCACCCTGCCTGTTCCCAACGTGGTGGCTAGATTTCATCAAGTGTGACAGGAACTGGAAATAAACATCGCCCATTTTCTGCAGTTTTCACAGATGCCAGCGCTACTGCAGGTGGAGCCTTTCACGAGGGCGACTGGTTGTCTGTGAACTTGGAACTAGACCAGCCAGAGTTGTCCTCCAGTCACAGTCAAAGAACTAGCTGCAGTTAGGCTAGCAGTACTTACGAAGGTTGCACCATCTTTCTAATAATCATCGTGTTGTGAGTTTCTCAGATAATCAGACGACTGTAGCAGCACTAAACAATAACACCACCACATCGATGGAGGGTTTGTATATTCTCAGGGAGTTGAGTTGGTGTGTTCTCAATCTGCCTACAGCTAAAACAGCCAAGGTCTGTTTGTCACGTGAATGTAGGCACTGTGAGAAACCTGTATGGGGCAATTAACCCAACTTACCCATAAGAAAAAATGGAACAGCTTATTTTGAGACTTTGCAGACCTGTAAATTGTGAGGTTTATTAATTATAAGAGAAATATGCAGACAGCTTGCAAGGATTGGCTGCGTTTGTGCGATACTTTCAGTGTTATCATATATTTCAATATTTGTGCCGAGTGTTTCGTCCTCTCCTTTGCTTTATATGACATATATTAACCTGTACTCCTTGACTAGTGAGGAATATAATTTGTAGCTTTCATGCCCCCGTGACATCTAATAACGGCCACAGGGGCCACGCCCTTAAAACCTATTTTCGTCTTCTACTCCAGAAGCATAAGGCCTAGAAAGCTGAAACTTTGTGTACATACTCCTTGACTAGTTAGGAATATAATTTGTAGCTTTCGTGGCCCCGTGACACCTAATAAGGGCCACGGGGGGCACGCCCTAAAAACCTTTTTTCATCTTCTTCTCCAGAAGCCCTAGAAAGCTGAAACCATGTGTACATACTACTTGACTAGTGAGGATTATAATTCATAACTTTGGTGACCCTTTGGCTCCTAATAAGGGCCACACCCTTAAAACCTATTTTAATCTTTTTCTCCAGAAGCTTAAGACATAGAAAGCTGAAGCCTTGTCTACAGACTCCTAAGTTAGATAAGGGGTGAGTGTGTGAGTGAGTTGGTGTTTAACGTGTTTTGAACAATATTTCAGTTATTAAACACGTGGATGTTGCCATCCAAAAGAGAGAGTAGATAGATCAGGGAGAAAGGGATCGAAAGGATGAGAGAAGACAGGAAAGAAAGGCATAGTGAGAGATAGGAAAGCAGGTTTTAGAAGGACTCACATTTGGTCTGGCTTCTACCCGTCGACCTGTCCAGCTTGGGTGACCCTACCAGGAGCATGTAAGCGCCAGCTGGCATAGCTCTCGTGGTTGTCGAAGCACACAAACCACCACACCACGTTAAGGTAATGAGTCCAGTGGTGGAAGTTAGATAAGGAGAATTGTACATTTGGTGACCCTGTGCATCCTTCTAAGGGCAGAACCACATTTGCCACACAAGTTAACAAACTAACAATAGAGCAGTCTTCTCGTGTTGTTTTAATAGATAACTGACAGAAGATTTGTTGGACTCATCACTAAGCTGACCTCAAAGAACTAGCCCTTTAAAATAACAAGTTAACAAATTATCAATAAAGTCTCTCATACTGTTTTCATAGATAATTGATAGTGACACGTGACACGGTTGGTCTGTGACAAGACCTCGTGTCATAGAGCATATGAAACAAAAATGTTAACCAAACATGATATTGGTAGTATTCATTTAGAATAAATGGACACATTAATATTTTAAATTTATTACCCCTCCTCTGGCTATGGGTTTGTTGTTTTCAAATTTTACATTTTTAAAAATGTACTTATCCTCTGTAATTAAATAACTTTGGTTTTTTGGCAATTAAGTCATCAAAATATTTGGAAGAGATACATCGGATAAAATAATCCTTAAATTTAACAGCAGCTCTTCGCGGAAAACTTTAAATACACACTTTATTAGAATGTCCCTGGATTATTCTAGAATATCACGGTGAGAAGCAGGTTTATCTGAGAAAGGAATTACCTCCAAAATGACACGCGTACGATTATGACACCTGAGGTTTATATACATATATATATATATACATAGCTTTAGGCTTTATCAACCCTTAGAAAACTTTGCACTTTTACTTCAATTCTCAAAGAGGAACAAAGGGAATGCTCCCAACTACAAGCATCCTTTAACTATTGACATACTGTGGCAACTACATCGTTGACTTGATCTGCTGGACATTGTGGACCTCGGATTTTGGTGCATGAAATTGACTTGCTTCTATTTTGTATTACGTGTTAGTTCAGTGACAACTTTCATTGACAACTAGACTCCTCAGGGCATCACGCGTAGTGATGTTACTTTCAAAAGTCGGGATGCCTCCTTAGTGTTCATAAAACTAAGACCATACAATTTGCTCAACGTTGCCATGTAACAGCCCTGCCATCATATAAAGGTGTCTCATTGTGTCCGACCTCCACGTTGGTGCGCTGGTGTCTCTGTACTAAACATGTTCCCTCTAGCTTCCCTCTGTTAGCTATTAGCCCAGGGGTACCCCCATCTGTCAACAGTTTGAGGAGCCTCCTCTCCAGGCTCTTGGCTATGATAAAGAACTGTACAATAACACAGCCTCCCACGAGGCGGGGCCACATAGCTTCTCTCACGTGGTGTTCTGGTAGACACAATTGGAGACAGGAAGTCAGACTGTTTGTTCAGATATCTAAAACCTTCTAGCGGCCAGGGTTTAGCTCTAATCCCCATTTATGCATTTTCACTGTAGTGCAATCTCGAGATCAACTCTTTAAAAAAATAGAGCCATTGGCTCTGTAGCTCATCAGGCTTTACATTTTTCACAAAGTCTACAATTCATAATCCTCACTAGACAAGTAGTCTGTACAGAAAGGTTTAGCTTTCTAGACCTTATTCTTTTGGAGAAGAAGATGGAAATAGGTTTTAAGAGCGTGGCCGCTGTGGCCCTTTTTAGGGGTCATAGGGACACCAAAGGTGCAGTTATTAATCCTCACTAGCCAAGGAGTCTGTACACAAAGTTTCAGCTTTCTAGGCCTTACGGTTCTGAAGAAGAAGTCGAAATTCCACAAAGTTTACGGCCGGACGGACAGCCACCATGCAATGCCATAAGCCAATCGGCCCTTTCAGGCCAGATGAGCTGAAAAAGCTCGCACAATTTTGTTTGGGGATGGCGTGAAATTTGTTGTAAATTGCAAGGCAGTTCTTAAGTTATTACTTTTCAGTCATACAAAGCACTTTTATTCATTCTTAAGATGTCTCATGACTGTCAGGTTCGTATTGACATGCCATGGTTTTGATGTTTGAGCCCGAGTCTCTTTAATTTGAGCCTGTTGTTAACATTTATCGTTCTTTCTCTTAAATTGGACATGTTTAATGATGTAGACAAGATTTCGTCGATGTTTCCATTGTTACACTGCAATTGATCTAGTAACATTTATCTTTTCATATCGTATCGAGCCCGTATTGTATGATACATTATTAATATTCTCAAAACGCACGGAAATAATTATGCTTCGCTCATTCTGCTTCATAGTCCGCAGTAGTAAGGCTCATCTTTGAAAAACATCTCGACTTTTTCAACCCCAGGTATGATTTTATGTTTTGAAGATTCCAGATCTTAACTGTTTTTTAATAATCCAGTCTCAACTTGATTTTTCTTTAATATCATTCACTAGCTGTTTTCATTAGAATGCCAAGTTCTAAAGTACTCACGGAAATAGAAATAAAATGGTTTTTGGCGTTTATTTTTTTAACACTCGACTAATGTACATTGTAAGTTATACATACAGATGTTCAAATAACGAAGTTATTTCCAACCAAGCCTTATGAAATCATTGCAAAAATATATCTTATAGTGCCTTTCTTCAGGTAAAACTGCCCACAAGTTGCATATTTTCAATATATTTCGAAACCTGCTATAGCTTACGTCACTCTCAGCAATGCGTGTGACATTAAACCTGCAACGCTCTTTTCGCTTGAATTTGCAGTTGCTCGTGCGTTCCCACAGCAACTTTGCAATTGACATAAAAAATAAATGATCTCGTAAGAATAGTTGTTTGTAACACGCGTGTAAACGTTAAGGAAACCACGTTCTTTTACAATTATTTAATGAATTGTTATATCATGTAGGATATGAATAGTAGAGGACATAAGATATAAAATTATTGTACATTAAACGAATTATTTTAGTGACGGTACTGAGATTGTAAATCATTTGCATACCATAGCTTGCATCAGAAACATACATTCGACTTTGAAATAATTTCGAGGCTGAAACAGAAGTTGGGAAAAACCATTGTAAATGAGTATTTAGAATACAAATATAAAGTTAGTTCCAAATAAAGAAATAATCAACAAAAAGCGTTTTATTTCTATTTCCGTGAGTACTCTAATGCATGTCTTTTGAGTTCGTAAAGCAAATTGTCCTGTCGTATAAACATTTATAAAATCAACTGTGACTTCATATCTTGTAAGATTCAGGTGTGACTTTATTTATATAATTTTCCTGGTAACTATTATCTTGATTCTAAAGATGTAACATGTTTTAGGGAATTCAGGTATGACTTGTTTGCATTGCGATTCAAGATGTAATTTGTGTTACTAATTATAAGGATCATTGCAATCTAATGTGATTTGTAGTATTTTAGATATGATCTGAGTTGTTCTTTAAAAAGTAAAGACCTGCATCGTGAGTATTTGTCTGAGATTCTATGTATAATCTGATTGATTGTATTTCATATGTAACCTTTTCATTCGAAATTGTGGTTATGCCTTGTTTGATTATTGTTTAGATTCCAATTATCACCTTATGTCTTTTGAGTTTCTTACTTATTTCATTAGGAATTGAGTAATGACAAATTCTACTACGTCATCTTTTGTGTTTACTCGTAGCTCCAACATCACCCACAAACAGTGGATTAGTAATGATTGGTTCTTGAAACCAAATAAATTTCAGGGGGCTTAATTCAAATACCTCGATTCACTTCCATCCGCTACAATCTAAATAAATTTAGATCAACATGTTTTATATTACGTCCTACTGTTGATCTAAGACTTAACGGTGTAAGATGTCGTCCCAATGACTTTGGGTGATCAAGTAAAGAATTCGCGAATTGATAAATCAATGTTGGCGTCACAAGACCGCACGGAATCGTTAACGGAAGAAACGTCTGATAGCTTATGGCCTGTTCTCAATAACAGTGTGTCGGCTGCATTTTGATAGATAAATCTCGTTTTGTCGTTATGGAAAATATCATTATGATAATTATATTTTGGTTGTATGAAACAATTTAGGTTTAATGATTGCAATGAAATGAACATGGAAATGAAGGAAATAAGTACAAACGAGTATGAAATAAAAGGGTTCTCCTTGAATATTGACAATTATCATGCTCAAATGTTCTGATTAGTATTCGCACCTTCAGTATCTGTGCGGCTTGCAATTTTTTGTCATTGAACGTGCTGCCACGCTAATCCATTGGAAGATGGAAATCTATAATCTATTAATACACCCAAGCAATAGGATAATTCATCGAAATGGTCGCTCGAAGGTTTTCCGAATAAAAACTCCATTTAGCGTTCATTTTGTAAAGACTGCAGTTGAGTAGCGAGATCACACCGTAGGAACGTGTACGCCTGGAATTTATTACACAACGGAAGTGAACGAATTACTCTGCGAGAGATAAGTGTGCTTCTGTGCATTCGGTGTAGGATTTTGCTAAATAATTCAGTTTTCTTGTAATTTTGAGACAAAATTTTTCGGGCTTTAAAATGGTAGGCACTGGTGAAAGTATATAGGAAAAGTAATGTCGTAATTTGCCCTCGGGCGGCTGCTACATCACAAAATAGGAGGCAAATTTCGCATCTGGAACTCAAATGTGTGCGGTATTATCTTATTTTAAAAACATTCATGAAAATATCGTTGTACCATGTTGTATATCGTCTATTATTCGACAAATATGTCAAATATAAAGACATATTATTGTCAAATAACAAAATAAGAACCCCTGAACTAGACGTAATGTCAAGTCAGAGTGAACGAATTCCAGTCACTTGGTATTGCAGTTAGTGAACAACTTCCACAACCGTCAGTATGAATTATATTAAGCAATTTGTGTTTATTGATGCTTTCATAAAGTGCAGTATTGACAGATTTAATGTTTAACTGTTATCAATACTAACATCAGTATCGATTTGGGGACCTCGATTTGTGCATGTCTGATGAACGTGTAAAGATTATACAGTCCGTGGCCAATTATTTGTTATAATTTGCGAAATTGCATGCTTATTACTTTTAACTAGAATTATTTATGAATCGTGTAAAAAGTCATTATTTCATCAGTTAATAACACAGAGCTACGAAATTATTTTTGTTCATCTCTCAACATAAAACTTTTAATGCGACTGCCCCATTGGCCGCCATTTTGAATCTGATAAGTTTGCTGCTATCACCGGAAATATTGTGATCTATGTCAAGTTAAGAAAACATAACAAAAACGATCATAAGCCAGGATAGCCATAAGCTTGCGAGTGTGGTGCCCTGTTTAAATGTTTTAAACGTATTTTATTCATTGAATGGGATCGGTAAACAAGCCAAATGGCTTATATAAATACCTTTCCCTCAACATAATACATAAAACATTACACGAGAATGGCATGAACATTTAAAAAAATACAATGGATAAAATAAGGATGCTCTGATAAATCTGCTTTCCAGCTGTACATAAGCAAGTGAGTGAGATGATGAGTTACTGTAGAATCATCTTATAAATTGCTAAATCTTTTGGATGAACTTATAAAGAAATGGACAGACTCTAATAATTTTTGATTTGTATCCTTCTCCACGTTTGCATTTCCAAATAATACACTTTTGATATCGAATCCTTGTCTAAAAAAGTAACAGTTAGATCTCAAAAGCGGAGTAATTTGGACAAGTTAGAAAGAAATGAACTGCATCCTCATTACTGTGACCACATGAGCAGGCGGGCGTGTCGTATATATGTCGTTTATATTTGTCGCAATTTAAGTCACTATAGCCTAGCCTCAGACGGCAGTGAAAAATTTGTAACGGCCGGAGTCCAAAATTGAGGTCAAAATAAGTATAGTTAGTAACTCTGTTTTGTAAGGCGCGCTTGAAGTTAGATATAGATTCAGCTTGCTCCAAGTTATCGGGGAGCTCATTGCAACATCTGATCGTGTCAGGAATGAACGATCGAGCATAAGTATCACTTTTGCAGCGTGGGGTTTGGAGGTTAGACTGATTTATAAGGTTATAATTAGATGCATGACTGACTGGATCGGGGACAAGATCGCTCAGATAATCGGGCGTTGATCTGTTTAACATTTTATAAAGCAGGCATAATTTTGATTCAGCTCTTCTTTCTCTCAACGGTTTTGTGTTGGTTTCTTTGTAAATACTCTCATGACTTGTGCCTCTTACTGCACCGCATATTGTACGTAATGCATCAAGATGTAATTTCTCGAGTAAGAATTCTTGTTGTTTGGTACAATTATCCCACACAACGCTGCAGTAATCAAAGTGGGGCAAAATAAAGGAATTAGCCATAATTTCTAGGCTTTTTCTGGTAAGTCGGTATTTGAAACTTCTGAAACTATAGGGCTTGCACTTTAACAATATTTTCGATATGGGAGGTCCACTGGCAATTTTGCTGTAATGTAAGACCTAAATGTTTGTGTTCTGTAACTTCAGATATTATTGTACTATTCATTTGTATTGGAGGAATATCAGTAGGGTATCTTTTACGAGAAAATGTTATTGTTTCTGTTTTAGATGGATTGAACTTCACCTGCCATTTATCAGCCCAGTTTACAATATTTTGGATGTCAGAATTCAATTTAATAGCTGCACTGTGTGGGTTTTCAACAATAACATAGAGTGATGTGTCATCTGCAAACAGTCTAATATTGCAGTGAATGCCTTCGATTATGTCAATTATATAAACAAGGAATAAAAGCGGTCCAAGTACGGATCCCTGAGGAACGCCTGCATTGACTCTATTTGTATCCGAATATTGACCTTGGATTACAACGCGTTGTGTTCTATTAGTAATGTAACTTTCAAACCATCCCAATAGTGGCCCGCGGATTCCTTTTGACTTCAGTTTTAACAGGATTCCCTTGTGCCAAACTTTATCAAACGCCTTACTTATATCGCAAAACACGGCTTTTACTTCTTGGCCATTATCTAACGCTCTTGCAATAGAATCATAAAGATATGTAATGCCCCAGTCACACTTACGTTTATGAACGTAGTGATGCAGAACGTACTTTAACGCAGTAAACTGTACTTAAGCCTAGTTATCCGTAGTTATACTTAGTTATCCGTGCTCAAAACGTAGACATAGACGTGAGACAAACGTAGTTTGTGATTTAACTTTTGGACGTGTTCAAAGTTTAGCATTTCCGAAATACGTTTCCAGAAACGTAGTTCAATGTAGTTGGACGTAGTTAATTGAAAATGTGAACTTAGTTCATCGTAGTTGAACCTAGTTAAGAACGTACTTTAACATGGTACAACTTTTCCACGATTTACTACACTTTACTAGGTATCGAGTACGTTTTCGTACGTTTAAGTACATTCTAGAACGTTGTACTACGTCTGACTACGTTAAACTACGATAAACTACACTAGTTTCATCTGAGTTGAAGAACGTTTAAGTACACAAGACTAGGTATTAGTACGGTTAACTACGGTATCAATTACGCGTAACTACGTTTTGGTACGTTTCGTATTTAGACTTTGACGTTTAAGTACGTTTCCCTACATCTAACTACACTTAAGTAAGCAGAACTACGTTGATCTACGATAAACTACGCCTAACTAGGTAGATTTATTTATTTGTACCTTTGGTCACAATTGACTGGGACACCTAGTATGCGTTTTAACACTATTCATTTCACAACTGAGAGAGGATGAGTGACAGGAAGGTGAAAATGATACAGCATTAGCTTCTATCAACAAAGAAATGATATGTTTTGCTCTCTATATTAACAAAATCGAAATGGACGACGAAACGCAGAGAACAAGTAGTTGTCACTAACGTGACCATGTCCCCCACCGCAAGAGAGAAATTGACTAAAAGGGACTGCCGGTTGGTGTCTCAAAGTTACTCTTAAAACGATGTCAAGGTTATTGCGCTACCTAGGCTTTACGCACTGGTCAAAGTCCTGTCGTGACCTTGAAAATTAGGTCAATGTCACCAAACTGACTGTTTTCTGAGTATTCACCCAATGAAGACAGATACTGAGTTTGAAGGCTCTTGGTAGAAGGGTTTGTGAGATGTCGCGCATACAAGGCTTTACACACTGGTCAAAGTCCCGTCCTGACCTTGAGAATTAGGTCAAGGTCACCAAAACCGAGATAACGCGCTAACAAGAAGCGAGACGGACGGATGGACGGACGGACGGACGTACGGAGCTGAATACTATATTCCCCGCTTCGCATTTCGTGCGGCGGGGGACAAAAACAATGAAGATGGTGGGTCCGCAACTTGCTCCTTCGTAGGCCATTACACGGTCAATATCATACACGTATGTCCGAATTGGTGGTAGAATAAAATACATAAACGTGTGTCTTTACATACCCTACCACTGTAGTGCCGTGATTTACCCTACTTTAGCGTACTTTGACGTACCTAAACGTGTTTCAACGTAGTTCAACCTACTTAGTTGTACTAATAAACGTTCTTAAATGTAGATCAACGTGGTTAAACGTAGACAAACGTAGCTAGTCAGTTGTTCAATGAACGTAGTTATCCGTTGTTAAACCTAGTAAAACGTTCTTATATGTACTTAATTGTACTTACACGTAGTGAACGAACCTATAAGGAAACGTTGTTTTACGTAGTTACTAAAATGCACTAATTTTCGGCAAGTTAGCGGTTTTGTGGCTACGTTCAATGAACTACGTTTAACTAGGTAAATGAACGTAAGTGTGACTCCCCCATAAGCTGGTAGACCGTTGAATCTCCAGGCATACAACCTGATTGAAGGTTAGTCAAAAAGTTATTATCTCTTAAAAAATTGAAGACATATTTCAAGACACATTTTTCGAAGCATTTAGATAGGCAACTAGTCAAAGCGACATGTCTATAAACACTACATTCATGGATTGAACCTGTTTTGTGGATTGGTATAATTGTGGACTCTTTCCATATATTAGGGAAGGTAGATGATTTCAGAGATATATTTAAAATACTACATAAAGGAGTTGAAATGTTTAAATGTCGGTCTTCCCTAAAAGAACTAAAGATAAGTCACCCTAAAAGAAGCAATGTCAAGATGCCTCTTCAAGAAGGACACTGCCAAAAGTCTCCTTCAAGACTTTCATTCATGAAAAAAGTCAAATCATATTCTGTACTTCAACTTTCACTAAATAGTATTTAGTAACCTTTTTATGTACATCAGTTTTGCTTTTATTGAAGAATATTAATAATTTCAGCACGACGTTGCTTGAAATTTTAAAGTTTGATATTTATATTTTAAATAAAATACATTAAACTTTAAGGGGCAGTTGTATGTTTTTTGAAAATTGTATATAATAATATTGTACGTTAATGCTAAATGGTTGTAATTTGATAGTGTCACAAATTGCTTTCACAAAAACAAATCATTTGCAGTCATAGAACAAATTATAAAGTGCATTTGCGACCATTTTTGTATGAACACCTTTAATTCATGTAAGAAAAAGTAATCGCATGGCTGAACTTTACATTATGTATGTAATCAGTTCTTACTGCATTTAGTTAAAAGACATTATCTATCAATTGGAACTATTTATTTTCATTTTCCTGACATCACTTTATATTGCCCATTAAAACGTGTTACTGCCCTTTTAAAGAGACACAGAGTATGTTGATAGGATCACATGTCAAATTTTGAAATCGATGTTATTACATCGGGAACCACTAACTGTTACTGAAAATAACAAGTTTAAGGTCAATCAGTACATTAGAGCGAAAATACGGCCATTTAAAGTCGGAATTTTGATCGAAAATCGGACAATGTGGCTCGAGTGGTGCGCGCAAATTCGCCAAACGTAATTGTGAAACCTTGTCATAAGTTGACAGGAAGATATACTCGATTCGATAATGTTTATTAGGTATTGTAACTAATAGGTAGATTAATTGGATGCATAATTACGAATATTAAACGTATTTGAGATGTTTTCTTGATTTTTCCATAAAATCAAGCATTTTAGAGATATTGTGCATAAATGGATATATTTGCAAGTCCAGTGATGAGATATGAACTTCAACCAGCATATTAGATATTTTGTAGCTTATCAAAACCAAATAAAATTTTAAGAAAGATACGCTGTGTCACTTTAAAAGGCAAGCTTGTAAGTCCCTAATAAACTCATCCATTGTCCGTTCGTCTGTTCGAGTTAAAGGGAACAACTTTTCACAGAAACTAGTTAGATAGGAAAACCAAATTTGGTATTCACCTTCAGGGTAGCAATACATTTATGGAATTTTAAAATAATAAATGTGCAACGATTTTTTCCGAAAATATTGATGATGTCTGATGTGAGAAAAGATATTAGTCTCATTAGTCACGGACACTTTCATCACCAAGGTTGAATCCCTCTAATTTATACTCCACAATGAAGCACGATAATGATGTACTTGTCCATAAAGCGTCCCTTGAGGTCACATTCCTACACGGTAATTAAAACAATGAAATATTTAAGGAAAACATAACCGCAGTATGTATCTTTTCCCGGACATTAAATAGAATGAATGCCAAAATGCAAAATGCATGTAATAGTCAGGGTTTGAATATTACAATCACTAATTTCTTATAGATATGATAATACAATTGTCATCACCCAAATTGTACATATTATATATTTCTTTTTTTTTATTCTGGTAATCAAATATTACGGTTTAATGACCCTGATAGAACAGTAAATTTAAAGCCAAATCGTCATACTTGCATGGTGTTCGTGGTGAGATTTATTGGGAAAAGAAATACATCACTCGGTAGAAAATGTTTCGTCGATAGTTTGATATCATATTTTATCAACAATAAAAAACTTCATTTGACATCCAAATTACAATACCATCGTTTTTCAGGTGTTGAATGACTCCGCAGAAGCTTTTGTATAATTGCTAGCAAAAATCACGTGAATACGGCTCCATTTGGAAGAGTTTCCTGAAATATCCAGAACAGATTATTGACTTTTATAGGTAATCTAATAAAGAACTATTCTAAAAGTTGACCCTGTAACTCGTACACTCAACAAAAATATAATTCGTTCACCACTTCGCAAACGTCTCTTTAGTAACCCGTTCACCACGATTTCTTACCAGCTGTCTTTGAATGCAAATATCTCAGCGACCTTAAGTTGGATTTTGACAAAAGTTTGAACTTGTGATCAATATGTTTCAGTGTTATAGGAAATATGATTGGAAAATACTTATTTATTCATTCAAAGCTATTTACCGATCGGTTTTTATGTGCACATATCTTTTTGCAGCATGAAACCTAACTTAAATGTGCCTCTTATATCCAAATGCTGATCAGACCTTCATTTCTAAAACCAACATTGTGTTAACTAAAGTCTACAATTTTACAGCCAGAAATATTTTTCTCATACCTGTAAGTACCTGAAAACCGACTTATGAACCAAAACACTACCACGAATGCACAAAAATAAACGTATCTCTCGTAGATTAATTTGTTCACTTCCCGTTGTGTAACAAATTCCAGGCGTACACATTCCTACGGCGTGGAGATAGGACAGCTTTTCTGATTGGCCGAACGGCTGATGTCAGAGGTCACCGACTTGACGGTCAATCTTAGATCAACATAACCTTATTTAAAACCTGTTGATCTAACTTTATTTAGATTGCTTCTGCTATTGCTGAATGCAAGCCATTTTTGGTTGTCTATATCAAGAGATGTACATGGCTTTTGGTCTTGATAAATTGATCTATGGGATACAGAGAACGCTGATGTAGCAAGGTGGCTGTATCATGTCCTTATTTCTACAATTCTACAGGTGACCGGTTTAGAAAACCAGCTGTAACATATATTCTTTGAGATTCCAAGTGTAACAAAAATATTGTTTAGAATCACGAATGTTTCCACATGTGATTCAATTCATTCCCTTTCAATAACAATCCGAAAGTAACTTTGTGTTCTTAGTATACCTATAATTAAGCAACTCTAATTAACCTTTCAGGAGAGAAAAAAATGGTGTCTTTCGTTTACCTGCTGGCGACTGTTTTCATTCAACCGACAACAGGTAGGTACAAGTGATATCACAATGATATAATATAAAAAAGTGTGGGAAACACGTCAGCTATCTTTAGACAGATGACGAACATAAAGTACATTTAAGTTAAACTCTATTTGACATATTTAAAAAAATTTCCCACGACAATAAACCATTGAAATCACCTACCAACTTTTAAACTATTCACGCATTAATTCATATATTAGTCACACAATTGTCTTTGCGCCCGCATACTTTACATGTGGTAAATGAAACCTTAATATATCAATTCCAAATTTCGTTAATCAATCAGTTGCTAAACTTTGATTAAATTTTTTTGGGAATAAAATGTGACCCCAACTGTTTAGGTTGAAATTCTGTTGACAATTGTTTTATTGTCCAATGTACATACAGCAAAGAGAGCATAAGTTATACTATTTTTGTGTGTAAAGAAAGTGCACTCACTGATTTGTTAGACAAAGAGGGCGTCGTAGTATATGAATTGCATATGAATTATAGTCTTTGATGTTTTATTAATTACGCAATTCTGCATTCTAAAACAAAACATTGTTTAACCCCTTTATTTCACGCTTTTCTTTATTTTATATATAAAAGAAATCTTTGACAATTTGTCAAAGCAAGAAAAATAGTTAATTTAATATCTGTTGTTAAGATATCTCTGTTTAATGTAGGCAGTGGTAAGAAGTAGATTTTACAATAATTTGCACACTCCTACCATGTTTAAATGATTTATTAATAAAGATAGGCAAATCTCTGTTTTTCACATATATATACAAATACAACATGAATGAACATTTGTGCTTTATTGTAATTAATTTCTATTAACTTAAAATTAAAACAAAACCACACCTGACAGCATTACTTGAACGATGGTGCGACATAAACAACGTGAAATATTTGTTATTGAAAATATTATATATGCCAAATTCAACTGAAGTATGTACTTTGGTATGAATGTCACTCTACATAGGTTTTATATACAGCATGATCCGAAAGAATGTAATGGATAAAGGATACTTATTGTAACATTGATGTCAACATACCAACCAGGCTGTTGCCAAAGCAAACATGAGGTCTAACGTTCTAATGATTGACTTTCTCTCTCATTGGATCTAATCACTTCACGGTTAAGTAAGGACACATTACAAATCAAGCTATAATGATATCGACCTGAACTTGAATGCATGTGTGGGTGAAACATAAGGTCTAACATTCTAATGATTGACTTTCTCTCTCCTTGGGTCTAATCGCTTTACGGTTAAGTAAGGACACATTACAAATTCAAGCTAATGATATTGACGTGAACTTTAATGCATATGTGTGTGAAAAGTATGAACGTACTGTTTGTTTACATAGTGGAACGGTTAACAACACAATTTAAGCAGGATGGATAAGTGCTTTTAAAATTGGCAGTCAATATTACAAACACAGTAACAACAACGAATAAGAGAGCCATTACAACCATCGGGACATTCCACATTCCTCATTCCTATTACGGAAATTATACGTTTATAACTAACATTTCCAAGTCTAATTTGCACTGATGCAAATGAATTCATTTTCAATTATCATCTTATATTTTCCGTATCAAACGTCAAAGTCAAAGAGTGTTTATTCTACTCAAGGCCTCTGGCCCATATACAGTTTAAAGTATATTCATGTATACAATATTGTATACAATACAAACAATTTCGGTAGTACAACGACAACCAGATTCACATTCACAATCATTTTGCTGTACACAAGATTCAGGCAAATAATCTTAATCTAATGCTGTATGGGGGCGACATCTGTTTTTACGAGTAAAAACACTTTCTAGTTAGTTTTTTTATCAATATAAAATGGACAATCAAATGTAAAATGTATCTCGTCTTCAATAGAATCATTACATCATAGACAGAATCTCTGAATTGAACGTTATCCATGTATGACCGTTAACTACATTCACTTCGTTTCCAATGAATTACCCTTTATCTTTATTACTTAAAGGACCACCCTTCCTAAATACAATAATTCCTCTCTAAATTTACTGATAATTTCCGTTCTTCAGTATATCTACATGTATGCAATATATTTAGCTGATTTTGAAAACAAATGACAGTGTCTGACAGTAAAATAACATCATCTGCAAAAGGGAGCATTAGAATTTCAATGATACAGAATACATCTGTATCCCATGTTTACCACTGCTAGCAATTTGATTATTTAACTCACTAAAAGAAGGAGAAAAACAAAGGACGGAATATGCATCCCTGACGTAAACCAGATGGACAATCGAAGAAGTCAGTTACACCATACTCACTTCGTACACATGATTTGACATTAAAATACATAGAAATTTACATATTCTACATCTTCCCTTGAAGTTCAGATTTTCTTAAACATTACCATAATTTTAAACGATAAACAGTGTCAAATGCTGTTTAGAATCAATAAAGGCTGCAAAAAGCTTATGTTTATGGCGTGATAAACATTTCTGAATGACAGCATGGAGGGTATAGTTCTTTCTAAACCCTGCTTGAATCTCAGGAATTCTGTCTCTTATATTGGCCCAGTTTGTAAGTCTGTTGTTCAAAACATAAACATTTTCCCTAAAACACTCATCAATGATTTCAAACTTTTTCTGACAAAGACCAATTACTAGGAAATATCATACTGTCAAATAGTTTGTTGAAACATTTAAAAAGGAAAGGCATAATTTCCAAGTTGGAGCATTTGAGCATTTCTATTAACACTTGATCGGGACCAGCAGACTTTGTATTTTTTAACTTGTTTATAGATGATTTAATTTCCTGTTCAGTAATTGGCGTATAAAGTATAGTTGCATCAACGTTGTTATATTGATAAGAAAATGTTTCATAATCATTGTTCAGGTTTTGAGAATAAACATTGTCATTTGAAAAAGAAAACCGTTTAAGTGAATTAACCAGTCGGTTTTTGAAATAATGTTTTGATCTGTTTTGTAATGACCTTATTTGTTTTCAGAGGCTATTTTGGTTATTTATGCTTCTTTGTAGTTTATCTACTGACTGCTTATGTGGGATAGATTTAACATTTCTGCAACACGCTTTAAAGTGGTTTCTCTGTGTATAAAAGATTTTTCGATTTGGTTCATGTTTAACTGTCTTCTTCATGCAGTTAGCAGATTCTAAAAATATAGTAACAAAATGATCAATTGTCTTTTCAACAGCATTGTCAATTCCATTGAAGAGCGTTTTTTTACTCTAAAATCTTGCTTTTAAGGTTATAAAGACATATATTCGTACACTAATCATTCAACTTAATCTTATATGATGAGTCCGACTTTGCATAAGCATAACTTTACAGTTCATTTTAAAAAAATTACATATCAGTTCTAAAGGAAGATGATTTGAATCAAAGCGATCACCAACATTAAAAGTATTAATGTACTGAACTAATTCTGTTGAACTTTGTAATAAGTCTGTTGAAAATAATCATTAACATATGATCCTTGTTGACCACGAAAGATAAACTCACCATTCTATCCCCGTAGACTCTTCCATTCACAATGAATAACTTAAAAGCATAGCATAAATACAACAACACTTGACCAAATATATTTACAACTTTATCATCTATCACCTATCAACTAGGATCATCATCTTCCTCCGGGAAGGGAGTATTGGCTCCCAAAGTATCATCGTGTGTGCTAATTTCAGGATGATTTTCTTCCCCCGTGTTTACATTAAAATCCCCACAAAATACTTTATAAGAGTCTGAAGTATCTGTGCTTTGATACATGCACACCTCTTTCACATGAGTATCAGATATAGCAATGCTTGACATCGGTTATCTCAATTAGCTAACGACACAACAACCATTTTTGATTAAACTGAAATATGTCGCAAGGCGACCACAAAAACCCTAAGTGATTCACGTCAATGTCGGACATTTTATGCTTTATTTGTTGACTATGCTCAAGTTGTCGTTTCTTATTATCGAATATCCGAACTTGAGTGATAATTGTAAAAGCAAATATATGACAATGTTACAACGTGTGTAAAATTTAATCATTAAAATATTCTATTTGAAACATTTGACAAACAAATAAGTTTCAGACAAGGGTGTGTCCCAATTGGTTTGTTTTTCTACAAATGAATTAACCACCCAGATTGAGTATAACATGTGCACACGGCATACAGTTGTACCCACATATCTACCAATAATCATTTCTTTAACTCTCCAGATGCATCTAAATTTTACTGCCCTTCGGTGCTTCCCGGGGCCACATAGGCCCGCTTTACATTGTAATTGCTAAACAAGCCAAAATGATGACAACATGGTGAAACAATATGCATTTAATGTTCTAACACAAACATTTAATGTTTCTATTTGAAAATTAAGAGAAATATAGATGTATCAACATTTGTTAGCGGTTTTTTTTATGTTTATTGAATTAATTGACTCATTGTCTTAATATTCATACCATAATATTTCTTGGAAAACAGTATAAAAAGGCAAATACATGCATTCCAGCAAAATTTCAGGATTGTTTTCTTATTATTCATAACTTTAGTAGATAATGATAAGATTGTATTAAATGTATCAAAAGAGAAGCATGTACTACATGTAGTTATATTCATCATTTAGATTTTTATTTATATTTTGTAGATGAACATTGGATTCTCTGGTTACACCACTAAAATATACATGATCATGCAGCCAAATATTGATCTAAAACTGATTGAATGAGGAAATAAATTAATGATGAACCATATTCCGAATTAAAACATTTGTGGATAGTAAAGAGCTAGGTCTTACTGCAGTGAAATTATCTGCATGTTGTCAACGAAATGCAATGGCAGAATATTGCAGCCCATTCTGCAGAACATTCTGTAGGGCATTCTTAAGAACTTAAAACATCTTACAGATATCATGTTTTCTTTTCTTATAAATTCTTACATAAAACCTGAATTCCTGAAACTATTCAATTGTTGAAAGTGATTGTTATGATGAAAACTGCATCAATTTATTTTAGTGCATTTGAAAGATATTTGCAGATGTTTAATATCCAGCACAGAATCTGCTTTATGTGTATAACATGTTCAAAGGAAATTCCTTCTTGATGATACCACATAGCAAAAATAGACTGGTTGTTGTCCATGTTCAGGGCAATGTCAACTGAAACACTTTAGATACAAAGATGTTTTCAATGATGGACGTACATAATTTAAGTTCATATGTTAATACAGTCGAGTAAGATGTCAACTTGGTTTTATCTTAAGCTATTCTGCAATTAAAGGTTCTCATAAATGACTAACATTCTTCCAAGGCAATACACCAAATATCCTATGTAGGTGACATGGCTTAACAAATACCGAATTTTGAAGCTAAGTCATATAAGTACAATATGGTTTAATATCCGATACTTTATTCCGAAGAAGGGTCGGAATCGTTGGGGGTATGCATAGTAACTCTGGTATCTTCATTCATACTTCTTAGGCAATATACTCAATAAGCAAGTCAAAATGGCAACAACCTCTTACAAAGTTACTTTTCATTAACTAATTTTATGGCTACATCAAAGGGATTAGCCAGTTCTTTTTTCATTGGCTGATTTCCGCGCATGCGTGACACGGACCAGGGGGGTTAGTAGCTAGATGTAACGTAAGGACTTAATTAGGGGCCGATAACATTACAGCTAGTTTTAACTAGATTGTCAGATGCTAAGCGGTAAGAGACTGTGTTTGTCAGTTTTAGAAAGGTGTTCGAGCTACTGACTGTGATATCACGTTTTCAAGCCGCTGTGCAACTCGTAAAAATACTGGCTCTTTCCCGTCACTCGATGGGAGGTAAGCAAGTCTCACTGAAAACAAAATAAGATATCCTCTTTATTGTCATCCAGTACAGTGATGATAAAGGTTATCGCCATTTTTGCAAGAAACCTGAGGGTTCATATCACTGATCGAACCGAGTATCTTATTAACAGTCATCTGATAAATGGACTTTTATGGTTGTAGCCGCCGGTTCTGCCTCCGCCTTTTTGTATCACACGTGCGTTGAGCGTTTCACCTCGGTGACCACACACAAGCAGTGTCAGTTATCACGAACTCTTGTTCGCTAAATGTTATCGACAGTTCACGTTATGAATATTCTTATTCACTTATTCTACCTTTTTTTACTCGTCGCCAATATCGTATCGGTCGTCTCGTCATGCATAAGACCCTCGTCTAAAGACAACACGACACGGTCATAGATTCTGAAGAGTGACATTTATTTTAGAGTTCTCTCCCTTGGACCGCCTCGCTGCACCGAGGGGTGGGCTGGTATAATTCAGTGTTGTTACTTAAGAAATAAAGTGCGCTCTACTCCAATGTGTTTTGTAATAAGTATAGTTTTGCCCTGAACTATTATAGTTAAAGCACGAGGACGGTAGTCCGAGTGCTTTAACGTTGTAATAGTTCAGGGCAAAACTATACTTTATTACAAAACACATTGGGGTAGAGCGAACTTTATTTCTTTTCTAAGATACCAAACTTATTTGCAGGGAACTATAAAAATTCTTATAATTTCAAGTTAAAATATTGTTAAAATAACGTAGATTATATATCCATGAACAGGGCTAACTGCTGGCTATTCCATGTTTAGAACTCACCCCCTAATTCAAAATATTGTTTTTTAGTGAAACAGTTGATTATGTTAATGTAGCAGTTTTATTTTCTCATTTATAAGGTTTAAATTTTTATTCTCTTGTTATTTTTTCATTGTTCAAACAAAACAAAAATATCAGACAACTCATGTTTAATAAAACGTTACTTTTGAACAGTCAAGTTGTGCGATCATGCAGTGCGGGCCACACTGCCCATATAAGGCTTATCACGTGATTGACATTCCACAAAGAATTATAGGTACTGTTTGTTATCTCTTTTTGCTGTTGTCATAAAAGTTTAAGTTGATGGTAAGTACCACCGCTAATAATAGCTGACTGTGTACACCATGCACGTTGTTTGGCAGAGACGGTTGACGTGTGTCAACGTCACCAATGCTACGGGGCGCCGTGACCTGACGTGGAATGTCAACGTGGTCACTCGACAAGCATGTTGGAGGCAGAGCATTGCTCGCAGCGTTGTTCCCCTGTAAGATGGAGTTGTTATGTAGCTTTTCAACGACTGCTCATTTCTGTGACCAGTGACAGACATGATACCAAGTACCCCAACCCCGGCTTGGGAAAGTTCGGTTGATAGGGATGCGCCATGTTGTTTGATAGAACCGAGACCAAAGGTTACCATGGACACGCGAGTTTACGAGGGGGCAGCTGGGAAGAGCGGATGGCGTCATTCAATTGTTACGTCATGTAAAAACTATACCTTTATTGTCTGATAAAGTACTTTTTTTTCGATTGTTCTAACCGCTAGGCATCTTAGAAATACATATCAATGATATTCATTGAACAATGTAGTGTCTATACACCGATGCGGAAAATAACAGTTCAGAGCAAGAAACTGAAGAGTTCACCATTTATACCAGGTAACGACCAGATAACCAACGGCAGAGCCTGGGACGAATGGTTAGAAGGAATTGAAAGGGAATTTCGATATTTTCGGATTACGAGTGTCGAAGACAAGAAAGATGCCCTTATCTACGGTGGAATAGAAATTGCAAGATTAGAGAAGAGTCTACCAAACCCAGAAGATGCAGCGTTGGACAATTATGAGAAACTCAGAAAGAAACTGAATGATTACTTCACTCCAAGGAACAACAAGCACCATGCCAGGTATTTATTCTTAAAAATGAAACCAAACTCAAATGAAACTTCTGCATCCTATGCAGCTAGACTAAGAGAAAAAGCACAAGATTGCGAATTTGGAAAAACATTGGATGAACGGATTCTTGAACATTTAATCCAAACAAGTGAAAATCAAAGCTTGAGTCAAAAGGCAATAAACACATCATTAAATCTTGACCAATTCATAACTGAAGCGTGACAAGTTGAAGACACAAGGTTAGAAGTACAGGAAATGAGACCTGAAGGGGCTACATCAAATGTGTTCAAGATTAAGAATAAAGGCAGGAATAAAGTATTTCAGAAACATGAGCAGAAGTGTAGTTACTGTGGATTAACTGGTACACACATTGTGACCTGGGATGAACTGTCCAGCGTTTGGAGAAACTTGTAGAAATTGTGGTAGGAAAAATCATTTCCAGAGAATGTCCAGCCTTGATTACTGTTCGCTGTAACTGTTGTGGAATTACAGTCCTGTGAAGTCTGAAAATAAGTCCATTGATTACACTCAGTTCTTTCTGAATTCCATAAAAGAAAAGTGACAGAGAAACAATGTGACAAAAGAAAATGCTGACAACAGGTACACTAGGGAGCATAGTTTAATAATTGGAGATTATGTGCTTGTCAAACAGCACAAGAGAACCAAGCTAACGCCACCTTATGAACCTTCTTTTTATGTCATTATTGAAGTCAAGGGATCAGCAATCTCAGTAAGAAGGATAAATGATGGAAGAATAATACTTAGAGATGCAAGTCATAACAAACTGGTAAACAGCATAGTTCAGAAATCTAGAAAATGAAGAAAGAAGACCTAGTGAGTCGTCACCATTAGATTGGAGAGAAGAAGTACTGTTCAAAGCTCAGCCAGAAGAAGAATCACTTAATGTCCTATGTAAACCATCCATTTCAGAAATCACAACAAACTACGAAACAGCAGAACCCACAGAACAGGTACGTCAACGACAGATGCCATCCCCACAAACAACGACGCAGACATCTACCCCGGTGAGACGTTCAAGACCACAGCGTACCCGGAGAAGACCTGATTATCATAAGGACTAAGTAATGTTATTGGAAAATAACAAAGTCATTAAGCGCTTGAAATGAACTGTTGCGATTTGTAGGACAGTTTATTTGAATTTTAAAATTTTATTTGAAGTTAACTTATCTTGATGAAGAGACTATTAAGACTCTAAACTTAACATCCAGAGATATGGATATTTATTTGTTTGGTAATGTTAAATGGAAAAGAAGAGTTTATTAAGTTTTCAGAAATCGTTTGAAAATAATTGGTTATTCCATCTGAGAGAATTAATTCCGCAGTGGTAATTTATTCAATGTTATTCTCTATTTGAAGAAAAGGAGAAATGTGACAACACTGAATTATATCAGCCACGCCCGCTATACAGCGAGTGGTCCAAGGGAGAGAACTCTAAAATAAATGTCACTATAGAATCTATGACCGTGTCGTGTTGTCTTTAGACGAGGGTCATATGCATGACGAGACGACCGATACGACAATTTAGAAACAATGTGTATGGACAAGGGCCTTGAGAGTGTAAAAATAAAGATTAAATGGACTCCTTTAATTCATTTTTACTAAAAGATAAACATATACGTAAACTTATAATCTCTATGCATAATCTCATTCAGTGGTGAATGGAATCCTCGACAAGTTTCATGGCATGAGCCGTCATATCATATGATGTCATGGACCATTGTTTTGTGACGTGCGAATTTTAGTATATATCCGTAAAGACCAAAGGCGCAGCCGGTTTACATAGAGTGAGTCCAACATGACTTGTGGCTTGATAGAATATTTGATAGAATACCAGGGTATGGTAGCAGTTACAAAGACAAAGAAGGTTGATCAAGCAATATAAATTAAATAGCTCATAATCTAGTACTGTGCTATAATAAAAAGGCTGTGATCATCTATAAACGAGTATCCTACAAAAAAACAAATCTAGAATCTATCTAGCGATATTCTCCGATTTTTACAAATCTCAAATGCGATAATCTTTCATGCTTTATACAGGTTAAAAAGTTGTCTTTTTATGTTGTTGTATACATTAAACGATGTTTTTCAGGAGAAAACATCATGCTAAATAAGCCAAGTACTCAGTCGTCTACAGTCTACCCAGCAGAAAGAGCTAACGACGGTGGACCGAGTTACAGTCAAACTGAGTACACAATGAATCCCTATTGGCAGGGAGACTTACTGGGAAACTACCTGATTGGAAGTATCACAATCACTGCAACCAGTAAGTGGTTATATTTCCACATGCTAAAGTCTTTTCAATATTAATCATTAACTAGGACTACCGCGGCAGTACCTAGAACGTAAAGGTCTGTGACCTACATACAAAGTTTACCGTATTTCATAATATTTTATGATAAGCGCCCGTCCGCTTATTTTTCAGCACCCCTTTACCCCCGGCGCATAATAGAGGCCCGGCGCTTATTGGAAACCCGGCACTTATTTCTTTCAAAGAAAATTTAAGTTTGTTTTAAGCCGTCTTTTACAGTGAATCCCTGTAAAATGTTTACTGAGGGAACATTTATCTAATGGTTAGGACCCGGCGCTTACAAGAGGCCCGGCGCTTATTTTTTAACTACAAATGACCTCCGGCGCTTACTAGAGACCCGGCTTTTATTGGAGACCCGGTGCTTATAAGAGGAAATACGGGATCCTTCTCTTGCTTTTCTGTTATATAGATGTATAAACACTGACATATCATAAAGGTTACGTTATTCTACGTAAGATATAATTCTAATCGCTTTTTTTCTCTCTCAGAGATTCGACAGTGACGTTTATGCCGCCGTGATGTCTTCCTATAAAGAATAATTGTATAAACACGTTCAAAAACGTTTGACAAAGTTTCATAGTTTTTGAATTATCGGAGTTCGATAAACAGTTGCTCCACCCCTTGTATGAATCGTTTAATTTGACACTATGTTCATTAAAAATTACAAAAAGTGGTGCATAAACGTGTTGGTACATAATTGTGCACACTAATAGATATGTTGCCTTGTAGTCCAGTCATTCTAGCCAGATTTTTGGCC